>CM053503.1:575849-598769 GCA_028627145.1 Eidolon dupreanum | reverse complement strand
GCATGGCCCTATCGCTGTGGGGCCCCCAGAGCGGGGCCTTCGCCCAGCAGAGTTAAGCCAGCACGTCTCTCGTGCCCCCAGGCCATGGCACGTCACGTCGTGGCATAACAAAGCTAACTGCTGGAAACGTGAAGACACAAGACTCAAGTCCAAGTTCTCATCGTTGGAGTCACAAGCATAAAGTCCCCCTGTCCGATGGCTGCCAGCGCTCACTCGCGTCTGTCCTGCCTGATGTCTGGAAGCGAGGGCGCCCAGCAGCAGTGGCCTCAAGGGCAGAGGGCTGGGGAGTTGCTCCTCCGTCTTCATCGGTAGTGCAGTCACCACTTTACTTTGTGGCCTCGACCCTGACTTGAGACTATACATGGAACCCAAATGGCCCAGAAGACCTGGCCAAGGAGCACATCCACCGTGTTCACAAGAAGCCACCGTCCTGCACAGGTAAGGGGCGAAGTTACCTGACCGGGCACTCCAGCGGAGGGCTGATCAGTTACAGCAGGGGAGCCAGGCGGCCCTAACTCGATGAGTCCCTTCCCCTGACCGTCCCCCCCCCAGGAGGCAGCTGTAAGTAGATAAGGAACCGGAGGAGGACGCAAGGCGAAGCCGGCACGCGAGGAGGCAGCGGCAGCACCCAGGTCACGGCGCTTCTCGAAGGAGGATGGGCACTGTCTTCCCTACACCTGGCTTCCCACCTGAGTCACTGCTGCTGGAAGCAACGTCCATTTGAAGGAGAGCAGGGGAGGGAGGGCGCAGCTGGGGCAGCTCCTCAGGAGTGACAGGAAGAACGTGCACAGTGGCCGGCCACAGCCACAGCCACGCACCGCGGGACTGGCCCGGGAGGCCGCTCATGGGCCCGGGCCCCAGCCTGAGTCCAGCAACTTGGGACTCTCAAGTGGGTGGCCAAAGCCTTGGGCGAGCCACCTCTTATCCCGGGATCTAGTGCTCAAGGAAGTCAGAACCAGTCTGTGACTTCAAAGCATTAAATGTTCTGAAACTGAACACGCTGTCCTCTGCTCGCTGGGAACAAACTAACTTGGAGCCAACTGTCTACCCTCCTCGCTACTTGAAAACTTAATGTTTAAACCGCCAAGTCACAAAGCACTCACTGTCCCTGTCTGCCCACCGTCCTCCCTGCAGGGCACAAGGACGACCCCTCCTCCCTCGGCCCACGTCGCCCCTGCTGCCCAGCGGGCCTGGGAGCCCCGCCGCAGCTCGGCTGGCTCTCGCAGCCCGGGCTGTGGAGGGCGCCCAGCTCCCCCCGCAGGCGGCATGCCCGGCTTCACCCCAACCTGCGCTCCCTGGGCCCCCTGCACGCCCCCGAAGTAATGCCTCGAGCCTGAGAACAGGCCACCAGTCAGCCACCCCTCCCAGCACCTGCCCTGACGCCCACGGGTGCTCCGACACTCTGGGAGAGCTCCTTCTGTGCCAGGTGACCCGGAGCGTCAGGGTCTCCCAGACTCCGGGCAGCCCAGTCGACGAAGCCTGCGGCCCAGACACTTGTCCAGCTGCGTCCTTCAACTCCACTCAGAACCGAAACGACCGGCAATCCCTAAACCAGGACAAGAACAAACGGATGCGGCAACTGCACCTTCGGCACGGGGTTCGGCTCCACCGTCCGCGCTGAAACGCAGGCCGAAGCTGCGTGTTCTCGCGGGCGACTCATCTCAGACCCCCAGCCGCTCTCTCCTGCCCGCTCTCCTACCCTCGCCCGTGGCCCCAGGCCGGCCCCTCGGGAGCAGGGCGGGGACCAGGGGAGCTCTCTGGACTTCTGCGTTTGTTTGTTAGGTCACATTTTTGTTCTATTTACCTCCATTTCAGTAAAGCTGAAAACGCTGAGGCTCTTAGAGATCCTTGATACAAACCCCACACTTCTTAACTCAGAGATAGGAACCCAAACGAAACCGTCTCTTGAAGTCGGGCTGACACAGGTGCAAGGGACACCTTGGTTCTGATGACGGTTCTCTCTACAGAGGAAGTGTGAGCACGTTTTACCCACTTTGTCTGGACTCCCTGGTTCTGTACTGAGCGCGCACTGCTCTGTAAAAAAGAGAATTCGTTTCGGGGGTGGGGGCGGGACAGAGCCACGCTTCCACCTCTCCAGAGGGTAAGTGCCTGCTTCTGTCCAGGTGAAACCAGGGCTCTCCGTGGCAGGTCCCGGCACACTCATAAGCTCACTAGCGAGAACGTGACACAACTCCTGACACTTTAATGCAATGTGTCAGAAAACACGAAGTGTTTTACGTCACGGATACACAGGGAACAAACAGAGAAAGCTAACGTTCAAGATAGTAAAGGTGAGTTTTTCTTTTAATAAAAACATCTTAGTACGTCTGTCACCTGCTGGACTTAACAGTTTCACCTCCACATGACTCGCTCCCGAATAACAAGACGGTCCGGGTACCAACGGGCGCCTCTCCAACCGCTCTCGCGAGCAGATGTCCACGTGCACCCTGGTTCCGTCAGCTCGATGCTGTACTTCCTCCCCAACCAGGCCCTGTTACAAGTGTGTCACTTCCTCAAAGCTCAGGAAGCACCGGTGCGGGGTGTCTGCTCTCCCGCACCCGCCCCCCCCCCGCCGGCCCTCGAGGCCCCTCGTGTGAAACTGCCCCCGTCGCGGAGCCCGCACTCGCCACAGGAGTGCCTTGGGCAGGTCTGCAGCAAGATGAGCAGGCAGACGGGACACGTCCAGGCGCAGGAGCACACTCAGCTGGATGAGGACCGGCCAGGGGACCCGGCAAGAGCGAGGCGGGGCCGGCCCACGGCAGGTGTAGACAGGGCCGGAGCCCGCCACTGAGACCCCTTCTAGGCCAGAGAGCCCTACACTGGCCGGCAACCAGCAGCACCAAGGACGTGGTCAGGAAAAGCAGGCGGACTGTCATACGCCAGGAAGACGGCCGGCCCCAGTCCGGTCCCCGCCCTAGGGTCTTCCTACCCAGCCACGCTGTTTTACTTTCCATCAGGTTACTCCAACAATCCCAGACGCTTCCCAAGCCGTGGGGAGGAGCAGGATGAGGAAGAGTATTTCGCTGTGTCAAAGCGGGTGAGCCACGCCTGGACACTCTCGGGCTCGGAGCGAGGGCTGGTGTGGGCAGCAGGGACACCGAACATCCTTCCGGGGCTGTCTGACCCCCAGAGGCCCCAAGAACAGGGACCGCACGAGGCGGCACCCTAGTGGCCATTAGGAAGCGCTGCCAACAGCAGGCGCCGGGGCACCCCATCCGGCCAGTGGGGCCCCTCCCTGGCGGCCCTGGACCCGCTTACCTCTGAGGAGGGATGTAGGGCGCGCACACAGGCGGCAAGGCCGCACAAGGCTCGCTCAGTGTCTTCTTGGCCTTCTTTGCTTTCTTCCTGACCTTGGACGTGGACCTGACCGTTTTGACCGAGCCTTCTTTCCGACACACACCGTTTTTCATTTCAACATCCCCATAAATGTTCAGGGGCCTCCGGGTGCAGCCCGGGGGCGTGTGGACGTCACAGTACGCAGTCTTTCTGACGGAGAAGGTGGCGGCACCGCCGGCCAGCTCCCTCACGGGCTCCATCTTCATGTAGAGGCCGGCCCTCTGGGCGCACGTGACGTGGAAGGCCGTGTAGCAGTTGGCCTTGTGGCACTGGATGCAGGCGCCCACGCCCTTCTGCTTGCAGAGGTAGCACGTCAGCTTCCAGCGGGCGGGCGGGATGTTCCTGACCCCGTCGATGGGCTCGATGAACACCGTGTTGGCGAAGCCCACCTCCGGGATCCACAGGGCGCACACCACGTGGCCCCAGCGGTCATCGTCCGTCTTTTTGAAGGCACCTCCCTTGTTGGGGCAGAGCACGCAGTCGGCGGGCCGGGCCCGGGACTGCAGGCAGTGCCGGCACAGCCACTGGCCCTCGGGGATGTAGGGCACGCCGTAGCACTCCTGGTGCACGGCCAGGTTGCACATGTCGCAGAAGAGGATGGCGTTGCTGTTCTGGCACTCGCCGTCCATGCAGACGCAGCACACGGCGTCCTCGTCGATCAGCGACTGCTGCTCGCCCTGCTTCTGGTTCTCGCAGTAGGACTCCTTCTCGAAGCGGTCCATCAGGAACTCGAACACGCTCTGCGACACGGCCGACACGCAGTCGCCCTTCCGCCGCTCGTTGATGATCTCCAGCCAGGCGTAGTCCTCCTCGTCCATGTCGTACTCCACCTCGTTGTCCAGCTCCTCCGCCGACTTCTCGATGAACTTGTAGTACACGGGGGGCCTCCTGGGGGCGGACGGCGGGCTGTACTCCACCAGCCGCACCTTGGGCTCCGGCAGCGCGCTGGCCGAGGCCGCTGTGCCGTGCGCGCTGGGGACGGCCTCGTTTTTCTTTCTGACTCTGTTGTTTTTGTGGCGCTTAGTTCTCAGGCACACGGGCGGCCTCTCGCTGTTTTCCTTATTGCTGTTGCATTCGCTCATTTCTTGAGCGGTGAGGTCATCTTCCAGTATGATCTCCAGGGGGTCGAAAATGCTGATCCTGTGCAGGCGCCCCTCGATCTCGATCTCCACCATCCTCTGCGCCTGCGCGTAGGTCAGGGTCTCCCGCGCCGGGGGGTGCTTAGTGCTGCACGGGGAGGAAGGGTGCCTCGCTGCAGCGCCTCGATGGCATCGTCCTTTCCTCCTCATTTGGTACTGGCTCCCTGAGACAGAGGCAGAGAGCAGGTCAGCTCGAGGAAGCCGCCACGCACACCAAATCAGAACTCGCGGCTCACGGGCTCGGAGGGCCCCCAAATCCCTCATCCCGGGACAGCCTGTCCCCACCGGGGCCTCCCGGGACCAGAGGAGAGGGCAGGTGATGAGGAGCGACCCTCCCGGACACTCTGCAATTCCCACTGCTTGCCAGCCACGTTCCCAGACCAAGCCGGCCTGTCGCCAAAATGACCGCAGGGTCCCTCAAGGGCAAGGGTCCCAGCCCCCGGCCAAGGAAGGCCGCCCACGCACAGGGCTGGACTCCAGGAGGCATGGGGGCTGTGGCTGTGCGGTGAGGGTGCTCGGGAGCTCTCTGCTCCTGACCGATGCTCCCAGGACGCACCCCGCCCCTCCCTGCTATTCCCCACCCTGCGCCCTGGTTCTGGGAGCGCCCACGCTGGGGAGTGGGGGGCGGGGGCGGAGGCCTTGGTGGTCTGACCACCGTCTGTCCTTCTCCATGACCACGTCCCCCATATCTGTGTTGAGGCACAGGGCCACCAGAGGGGAACCTCATACTCGTCTGGGGAGACAGTCTTTGCCCCCGGGAAGCCCCAACTCAGCCTGTGCAGGGTCTCAGCAGTGACCACCACGGAACCCGCCACGGGCCAGTCGGCCTGCCCCTTCCCCCAGGAGTTCTCAGCTGTCGGTTTGACTGCAGCGCCCGGCCCGGCCCTCGTCCTTCTCAAGTACACAGGACACGCAAGGCGCCATGGATGGCACCTGTGCTCCCACTTCGCAGCGAGGGCCACCCCCGAGAACCCCACGCCCCCTGCAGGGCCACCACCATGGCTTGCCAGCCCTGGCTCAGGTGCCTGAGATCTTGGCCAGAGGTTTATAACTTGCTCTTTGCAGACCAGTGCCTGTGCCACTGAGTGAGCCCACTTTCATATGAAGCCCCTGACATTGGACCGCCACCCGCCAAACAGGAACTGACAAGGACCTTTCCCAGACCTCTCAGCCTCCTCCCTGCAAACCATCACATTTCACTGATTTTTAAGAGACTGGCTTACAAACATTCCAAGCTAGCACCCAAAGCCTGCTGCGCAAGGCCCAGGGGAAGCCTCGGGCACCTGAGGGAACCGGAATGTCAGCCTTACAGCCACCTAGCTGGTCCCTGGGAAAAGTCCTCGAAGGAAATCTCAGCAGACCCTAAGTGCACTTTTTAAAACAGACCTATCAGATTGTGACTTTCTTTTACCAAATGGAAATCCACATTTTTTTGAAAGTTGAGAGGAATTCCTTGCAAAAAGGAGCACGGCTATGCTCAGCCAAATCCCAACTCACCTGCACCTCAGGGGCCTCCCGGTGAACCCTTGCCAAGAACCCAGGAATCCTGGACTCCTCAGGAGCTGTCAGCAAAGCCACCACCCCACGGCCAACGACCTGCAAGCCCTTCTGCGGGGAGCTGGGCATGTCCCCCAAGTGTCAGCGCCACAGCCTGCATGGAGGGGACCGGGAGGGGACCCGGAGGGGACCCCGCTGCACTGGGGAGAACTCCACGTGTCATTACTGAGGTGGGGCCGAAGCAACAGCTGCTTACTCACCAGATGCAAAGCAAACATGTAATTTTCTCTCCCCAGCAAAGCGCCGAGAAGCACTAACTCCAACCAGCCCCTCACACCCACTGTCCCGATGAGCACTAAGGCTCCACCTGACCACTCTCCTCAAGAAGTTCACGGACACCTAATGGTCACAACAGCTCTGTAACTTGAAATGTAGTTGTGACAGGGGAAGGAGGCATTTGGCAGCACTGCCTGGCACAGCGACCTGCCACCTCGCCTGCCTGTCATCTCCCTACGCCCACAGGCTCTGTCTCTGGCCCTCTGGCTCCACCCACTCTTGGCACTTTTGTGCAGGGACAAGCATTTCCACGTCAGGGGACTAGCAAGAAAAATTAACAAGCGTCTCCAGAAATTATTCTGCTAAACGCATCCTGAAAAGCCATGCGGGCCCGGAAAGGACGACTCCACACTGATGAACGGCTCAGGCTGTCAAATCACTTCATTTCCTGCCTGGCTTGGGACGAGTCACTTGAGCGTCCAGTCTCTGCTCCCTGTACCGTGTAAAGTGTGCACAGGGGACAGTCCGCGGCACGCAGGCGGAGGGGACACAGCGCTCAAGTCGCTGCCCCGCAGAGCAGGTGCGAGGCCACGTAAGTAAACACACCCTGACTCTATAAACCCTGTCTTCCGTGATGGCCCAGGCAGGGGCGAGCTCTGCGGGGTGACGGGAACGTCCTCGAGGGGGGTGGCTTCCTGGGCGTAGAGACGTCTGTCGGAACTCACACCAGCCGCACTTTCTGTGAACTGTACCTCAGTAACGCTACTTCTTTAAAACGGGGCGGCAGGGCCGGGGCACAAGTCCATTTCAAGGTGTTTACTGCCAACACTGCCCGGAAGCGGGAGGGACGCCTCCCAGTGCTGCCGGCCGCCCGCCGCCCTGTCCCCGACTCCGCGGCCTCCAGGAAGCCCTGAGAGCCGGCCGTGCGGACGGGGCCCGTCCGGCAACACCCGCCAGGCTATCTGTTACATAATGCGCCCCGCGGGCGCGGCGAGGGCGCCCGGCCGGCTCGCAGCCCGGCTCTCGTGCGGGTCCCGCCCCGCCGAGCCCGCGGCCGCAGCCCCTGCGGCGCCCGAGCGCGAGGAGGCCCGCAGGGGCCGAGCGCCGGGCCCGCCGCCGGCCGCCCCGACCCCCGGCCGCCTCCGAGCGCCGGCCGCCCCGACTCCCCGGCCTCCGTCCGGCCTCCGTCCGGCCCCCGCCCGCCCGCCCGCCCGCGGACAATGCGCCGCCGCGGCCTCAAACATGGCGGCGGCGCGGCCCCGGGCGGCCGGCGGCCCTCGAGGCGGCGGCGGCGCCCCCGGCCCGGCCCCCCCACTCACCTTCGGGGCCGCGGGAGCCCGGCGGGCGGGCGGGCGGGCGGGCGCGGGGGCCGGCGCGGCCGAGGCGGCGCAAATGGCGCCCGCGGCTCCTCCGCCAACGGCCGCGCAGGCCCGGCCGCCGCCGCTCTGGGCGCGGGCTCCTGTCGGCGCGGGGCCCGGCGGGCGGCGGGCGGGCGCGGGGCCGGGGGGCCGGCGGCGGGGAGCGGGGCGCGGGCGCGGGGCTGCTGGGACGCCCGGGCCGGCTCGCTCACTCGCTCCCCAGCGAAGCAAACAATGCGGCGAGCGCTCCGCCCGGCGCGCTGCGTGCGAGACGCGCCCCGCCCGCCGCCGCCGCCGCCGCCGCCGCCGCCGCGACGCGACGCGACGCGAGCGCCGGGGGCGGGGCCAGGGGGCGGGGCCAGGATGAGGCGGGGCGTGGGCAGGGGCGGGGCCGTGGGAGGGCGGGGCCGTGGGAGGGCGCGGGAGGGACGGCCGCACAGCGGGAAGGGGCTGCGGCGGCCCTAGGTGGGTGCTGGGCGCAAGGGCGCCTTAGGGGACGCCCGCGGGGAGACACGTGGGGTGAGCGTGGGGGGCCAGGCCAGAAGAAGGGGACATGCACAGCGGAGAAAGGAAACCCCCAACAACGAGATGGAAGAGAACCTGAGCGGGCGCCGGACAGGGGAGGAGCCACTGCACGGGGGCGCCGGGTGGAGGACGGAGAAGCGGGTACTGGTGGGGTGGGGGAAGCGGGGTGGGGGTCCCTGCGGAGTCGGGAGGGCGGAGGGGCGGCTGATGGGGTGCGTGCAAGGAGAGAGATGAGCAGCCCGGCCTGAGGCGCCGCCCCAGCTTGGCCCTCCGTCAGGCATCAGAGGCCTAGTGTGCACCGACCAGGTGCCTGAACACTCCCCCAGGGTCCTGGGAGAGAAGAGAACCCGCCGGCTGCTTTCCCCTTGGCATTTGTTTAAATTCTAAAATTCAGTGGTTTCACGACAGTTTCCATCCAGAGATTAAGTCCCAAGATACTCTGAGGAGAGGGAGAAGACTAAATTGGCTCCTCGGTGGCCTTGGAGGGTTTGTCAGCTTGTCAGCACCGTGGCCATGAAGGAGCCCCTGCTGTGGGGGCAGCGCAGCCCCAGGGGAAAGGCGCAGCAGCCTGTGCCTCAGGGGAGTCCTTGGGGACAGGGATGGACACGAATGGGCACCCCCGTCCAGGGCAGAGGCCGGGTCCTTCTGAGCTGGTAAGAGCCTTCCTGCGTGGATGGGCAGGGCAGGGTCCACTGCTTAGGAGGCCCCCCCAAATGCTTTCTTGGGGGCAGGCATCCCCTGGGTGGGGGATGGGGCCCACAGGCCTTCTGCTGGCAGCACCTGTGCCCCATTGCCACCCAGTGCACAGGATGAGAACTGAAGGCTTGTGGGTGGGAAGGGACTGCAGCCAAGGTCACTCAGTGGTCAGTCATGAGAACGGTCCCACCTTGAAGCTGGTGTCCCTCCAGACACACCCTTGGGCCAAGGTGGGGTGGGCCCAGGACTGGACCTGGAAGGCATGTGCACGGGACCAGGAGCTGCGGGTTCTCCCCGCTCTTCGGATGTGTGCTGATCTGAGGCCAGCAGAGCTGGGCGCCGGCACTGGAGCGCAAGCGAGCGGCCCTGCGGCCCTCTCCACCCAGGGCATGCCAGCGGCAAGGCCGCAAGCTGGAGGGCCTCACGACGCGGAGCAGGAGGAGGCGACAGTCTCGGGAAAGAGAAGATGAAAGACAAACCCTTCTCCACAGAACAAGAGACGGGAGAATGGCTTCTCAAAGGAGGACTTGGTGCCCAGAAGGTAAGAAGAAAGCCCCATAGGCGTGTCAGCGGCTCCAAGGGGCAGCCCTTTCCTCTGCCCAGACGCCTGCGGTGCGGGATTCCAAGGACAAAACGGTGGAGCTCGGACACCTTCAGAGAAGGGGCCTTCTGGTCAGACTGCACCCCACTGTCACTGTTTTGTGAGGAGAGGAGCCCGATAGCCCCTTGACAAAGCAGTGGTTGCCTAAGTTCTAAGAACATTGAACCTAGAATTCCACACACAGTGAAGCTGGCATCCAAGTGAAACGGCAGAACGACGGTGTCTTCACGGCCTGTAAACATCCAAGTACCACACACGGTCTCTAAGCAATTACACCCTAAAGATACACCCTAGCAAAATGAACAGGGAATCCAGCAAAGAAACCGCTTTGGAATGTTAAAAAGAAAATCAAATAACAACTTGAGAGCGAATCCCAAATGACTGAATGCAGCACACGGCAAGCGGAGGGAGGAGCAGGAAGTATAAGTTCACCAGAGTTCTTATATTGTTAGAGGATTTTAGAATGGATAGGAAAAGGCTTAATATGTTAAAATATCCAAGTTTCTCCTAAAAAATGGAAGTAGGATTTACAAATTCCATGACACATGGGTGAAAACTGAAATGGAGAAAGATTGACAGTGCTAACACAAAGCAGAAAAAAAGGAAAAATGCATGATAAATAAGGCCCAGAACAAGAGATGACAGGAATCAGTTCAAGTGTTTGAGCGATCAGACAGGATTGAATTAAAGTCGTGTTAAAAGACTGAGACTCTCAAATTGGAATATAAATATCATTAAATAGTGTTTACAAGAAATACTAAAATGTCAGAGATTGAAAATAAGAGTGAAAAGTATGTATCATACAATTTTTGCACCTCAAAAGACCATGAAGAACAAAAGGCTAAAAACTAGAGGCTGTTTGCAACATGGGCACCTTGCCAATGATCAGTATCCAGAATCTATAGAAAACCCTTTCAACTCCATTGGAAAAAGACAAGCCAGTGAGATGGTGGGCAAAGCCCGTCATCTAGCAGAGAAGACCATGGAAAGAGCCAATACCTTCACCAGGAATTTTGAAAATGCAAAGTGAAATGCACCAAGTGGTCACAGACATTCAAGCCTGGCAATACCCGGTGACGCCAAGGGGGTGAGTCACTGAGACACATACATCCTGCTGGGCAGAGCATCAGGTGGTGCCATCACCTGGGTAAATTACGTGGCATCAGCCAACGAGGTTGGACGTGTGCATAGCAAATCACCCCAAAACTTTGCAGTCAAAATAACAACCATGCCCTTGGCTCACGGGTCTGCCCTGTGGGCTGGAGTCCGCAGTCACGGCTCATCTACGCCGCGCCTCGCCAGCTGGGGCACCGCCCCAGGGGCTGGAGGGGCCGTGTCCAAAATGGCACGCTCATGTGGGTGTTCAGCCAGTTTAGGCTGTGGGCTGAGGGCGTGGAGACTTCCTCATGGGACGGAGGCCAGGTTCCGAGAGCAAGGAGTCCCAAGAGAACCAACCGGAACCTGTATCGCCTTTTATGTCATCCCCTCAGAAGCCACATGGCATCACTTCCGCTCTGGCCTGTCCAATGCAAGTCGTGAGGGGACACTGACACCTGTTTCCTGTGGAGAGAAGTGTCAGGGTCCCTCTTTAACAGGAGTGCATGCTGCGGAAGAAGTTTCCGTGGCCACTTTGGGGTGATGCGGGCTGTCACATGTGCAGGCCGCACCCAGCCGGGGGTCGGGCCGCCGGGTCCACCCGGCCTGCTCCGCGCCCGCACGCAGCGGGCTGGAGACCCGAACGGGTTCTTTGGGGGACTCGTGGCAGTGTCCAGTAGCAAAGATGCTGGGGAGACCCTGAGAGTCCACGGACAGCGAAGGGGACGAAAAAGGGGTGTCGTACCGTGGCGAAGCGACCGCAACTGATAGGAGCGGACCGCAGAGCCACGAGGCACGTGCCGGGCCGCAGACGACAATGCCGAGCGGGACTGGCTCGCGGGAGGCTGTCACCTGCAGTTCCACGCACACTGGGCAGACAGAGCTGTGACGGGCGCGTGAGGACGACACGCACCCGTCTCCTCCGACACCTGTGAACAAACCTGGCGTTCGTGCTGGTGGCCACAGTTCCAACCCAGCAGAGGCCGTCCTGCCCGCCCCCTCCCTGTGTGACGCTCTTTCAACAGGAGGAGCCCCCGCGGTCCCCTCATGGTCAGCCCCCACTGCGTGTCGGGGCTGGACCGGCCGGAGCTTGGCCTCAGACTGCCCCCTATGGGGTGCACCGGCCAAAAGCTGGGTTCTGGGGACATCAAGGACCTCCTGCCCCACCCCGCACATCCCACCGAGCTGAGGGTCAAGGGTCATAGGGCCTGTGCTGACCCAACACCCCCACAGGCCTCAGGCCCACGCCGTCCAGGCCCCTGCTTCGCAGTGCACCTGTCTCCAAGGTGGCGAGGAGGACGCGAGCTGGGGCAGACAGCACGGCCCTGGGGAGGGCGGCAGGCACCTGCGCGCACAGGTTCTGCAGGCGAGCCTGAGGCACGCTGCTTTGGTTCGGCTGTACAACCTAGGAAGAGAGGAGATTAGGAGAAATTAAAGCCTCAGGTGTGACGGAGGCCCAGTCCCACACCCCCAACCTCCCAGGCGGAAGCCGAGTTTCCGGCCTCGGCGGTGGGAAACGCCATATGGCTCAGACGTGCTGGCCGAGGCTGTTAATCACCATCCCTCCGGCACCTGTGTGGGCGAAGCGGGTCCAGACACAGCAAGCCTTGCTTTCTGTAGTGAACAGTAACCTTTGGAGATTGTCGTGATGGAGAGAGGGGGTGGCGCTAATAAAAATTTTCCAAAAGTCAGGACGGTGGCGGGTCCTTTGGGTGGGAGGGTGAGTGTGGTCCACAGGCCTGACTCTCTGGGGTGCGCTGTTGAACTTGTTATTTACTATGGATTATGATTTGTTTACAACTCAGGGAGGACAGACTTGTAGAAAACGGTTCCAGTTCGAACAGCTTGCGGCTTTACGGCCCCTGGAGAACAGTGGCCCGTTTTTTGATCTCAGTTACCACGCTGACCCCAGCAAGGCTTTTCCAGGCCCGACAAATACTTCCCTCTCCCTCCAAGCTTTTGAAGCAGCCTCACCACCACCACCGTGCTGGTTTCGGCATGAATGACCTAAGTGAACCTTTGACACGCCCTTACCTTAGAGCTGTAGTGTCACATTTTTAACTTTTCGAAAAATTATGTTTTGACAGCTCCCACGTGGAGCCCTCAGCACCTCCCGTGGGGCGTCTAACACGCATCTCAGACTTCACAGGCCTGAGGTCGCGTGCCTGGCCCTCATCCCTGAACTTCTCTCATCTTTTTCACCTGCTATGGGTTGAACCATGCCCCCCAAAAAGATAAGTGGATGTCCAATCCCCGAACCTGTGGCTGTGACCTCACTGGAAATGGGTCCTCACAGGCGACCCCCTCGACAGGAGGCCACTGGGCCGGCCCTAACCCAGCGACTGCTGTGCTTGTAAGAACAGGGGAATTTGGACACAGACACGCAGGGAGAAGGACACGTGACAACAGAGGCAGAGACTCGGGGACTTGGCAGCAAGCCCAGGAAGGCCAAGGATCCCCGGCCACCAGGAGCTGGAGAGGCAGGAAGGGTGCTGCCTGCGGGTTTCGGGGTGGGGGAGCCCTGCGGACGCGTGGCCTCAGCCTTGCAGCCGCCAGGACGTGACACAGCACATTTCCGTTGTCTGAGCCACCCAGTTTGTGGCACGTTGTTACGGCAGCTACACTGTCTCAGTAGACGTTGACCCCGTGCTTCCTGAGTGAGAGGCAGTGCCTTGCTGCTCACGTCTGCTCCGTCAGCCAGTACTGTTGGCTCCCCCTTCCAAATGTGTCCAGAACCAGCCCCGTGTCCCCACCTCCGGTCACCTCTGCAGGGCCAGGCAGTGTCCCCCCCTCACCAGGCCGTCTCAGTATCCTGACTATCCTCTGTGCTTCACCACTATATTTTTCCTCTACACAGCAGCCCAAGCGACACTGCCACTCCGTGCTCAGAACCTTCCGGTGGCTCCCCGCCTCTCAGAATAAAAGCCAAAGTCCTCAACTCAACCACCAAAACAAACAACCAGATTAGCAAACGGGTAAAGAACCTGAAAGGCATTTCTCCAAAGAAGATACACAAACGGCCAATAAGCACGAGGAGAGGTGCTCAGCATCAGCAGCCACCAGGGGGGACGCAGGTAAGAAGTGCAGATGCCACACCCGGGGGGACAGGGAGATCCAAAACGACTGACAACGGCAAGCACTGGTGGAGACGTGGAGAGACTGGAACTCTCGTGCACTGCCGGTGGGAATGCAAAACAGTGCAGCTGCTTTGGGAAACAACTGAGCGTTTCCCCAAATGCTTAAACGTAGAGTCACCGTGTGACCCGGCCCCACTCCCAGCTGTCCCTCCAAGAGAGTGCACACACCTGTCCACACAGATGTGCACATGGAGATTCACTCGCAGCAGGACCGTCACCACAGCCGAGGAGTGAAAACGAACCAAACGGCCACCAGCTGACGACGGACAAGTGGAATGTGGCCTGTCCATATGGAATATTTTCTGGCGAGAAGGAGAAGGTGCTGAAATCCACTACAACGTGGACATGATGCTCGGGGAAGGAAGCCGAAGGCCCGCTTGATTTCCTTGCTACAAAATGTCACAGAGACAGAAACCTGTAGAGAAAGCAAGCTCATTCACGGTACGAGCTTTCTCTGCGGACGACAAATACACCCCAAAATTGGCTGGTAAGGGTTACACAACCTCGTGCCTATAATAAAAGTCATTCGATTGTACATTTTTAATAGATGAATTGTATGGTTTGTGAGTTATATCTCAATAAAGCTGTTTTTAAAAGACATTGAGTAATTATAGAAATAAAATTGTAAAATAACACCAGAGGCTTCTGGGTCAGGAGAGGATGATGTGAACACATCTCACCCTCCTCTTCCAACTGAATGTAACTTTAAAAACTGGGAAATAACAGAGCAGACAATTACACGCCTCTGAATGGTGGGAAAAGGAGGGCGGGCTGGCCAGGGACTCAGGACTGAGGCAAAGACAGCAGCGTGGGTCCCCCACCCCCACCCAGCGGGAGACAGCAGCCTGGGCCTAGCATGTCCCACCCTTACACCAGCGGCTGCCGGGAGCCCACCCGTACCCCCCGCAGGGGAACTGGCAGAGCGGGGGCCCTGCTGGCCCCGTCTCAGGAAGCACTCTCCATCACACGGGGCCTCCCGTTCCCCGGGCCCGACTTGCAGCTCGGGGCAGCCTGGACCGGCAGCTCTGTCCCCACCAGCAGCACCGGCAGAGTGGTGTGCAAGCTCCAGCAGCAGCAGATGCATGAAACAGACCAGACTGGAATGCCAAGCCCTGGACACGGTGCCATCGCTGGAGCCACGACCCGCAAACGTGGTCCGGGATGAGCCGCGGCTGCCTGCACAGCAGGAGGCTCACGTGGGAGTCAGCTCTCCCAACGGAATCCCCGAGCTGCGGAGACTACGACTTAAAACATTGCTGTCACACCAAGACCCAGGAAATGCACAACTCGAATAAGAAAAAAACAGATACCCACTCAGACAAATCAGATGTTGGAATTTACTGACAGAGATCGTAAACAGCCATCACAAATATGCTTCAACAAGAAATTTCAAATTAGCTTGGAACAAATGAAAACATTAAATCTTAGCAAAGAAACAAATTCCTGAAAAAAAGGAATTGAAATTATAGAACTGAAAAAAACAATACACCAAAATAAAAAATTCCCCAAACGGGCTTAATAGCACAATTACTATGACAGGAGAAAGACCCCATGAACTGGAGCTTAGAACAACAGAAATTACCCAGTCTGAAAAAGAGAGAGAAAATAGACTGAAAAAAGAAATAACAAAGCTTCAGGGACCTGCGGACCACAAAGATAAATTAACATTTGTATCACTGGATCCCAGGAGAGGAGAAAACGCACGGGGCTGAACAAAATATTTGAAGACCTAATAGCAAAAATTTCCCAAATTTGGCAAAAGATATAAACCTACACATTCAAGAAACAGCAAATCTCAAACAAGATAAACCCAAAGAAATCTATGCCACACACATGATAACCAAACTTCTGAAAACTCCTACCGACGAAGAAAAGTATCTTGAAAGCAGACAGAAGCAGCACGCTATAAGGGAAGAATAATCAGAATAACTGGATTTTTTCACCTGGAACCATGGAGGCCAGAGGAAGTGGCCCGTTTTTCAAGCGCTGAAAGGAAAGAACTGTCAACCATAAATTCTGTGTCTAGTGAAAATATACTTAAGGAATGAAGGGGAAATAAACACATTCTCAGACAAAACTGAAATAATTTGTAATTAGCAGAACCACCCTTACAGAATAGCTAAAGGAAGTTCTCCAAACAGAAAAATTGTAATGGACGGCTTAGAGCTTCAGAAAAGAAAGAAAAATACTGAATGGGTAAAATAGGGATAAATATAATAGATTATCTTTTTATCATGAGTTTCCTGAGTCATATTGGATGATTGAAACAAACCTTGTAACCATCCAATATGGCACTAAATGTATATGTAGAAAATACTTCAGAAATCACAGTTTTTAAAAGGGGTTGGTAAAGGGAGCCACCTGGCAGTGAGGTTTCCACACTGCACTCAAACTGTTAAAATGATATCGACAGACAGGTAACAGGTGCCTCCTGCAACACCCAGAGAACCACCGGAAAACTGTACAAATATTAAAAGCAGCATAAAAAAATCAAGATGGAATTATAAAATATGTTCAAGTATCCCACCAGAAGGCAAGAAAAGAGAGAAGAATGAAAAAGAGAGAGAAAAAACAGAAAACTCTTATTTACGGCGCAACAAACTTACTACTAATAAAATGGCAGACTTATGCCCAAATATATCACAAAGTTTAATGCAAATGATCTAAATACACTGATTAAAACACAGATTGACGGAGTGGATTAAAAACAAATAAAAAAACACAACTGAACTACACGGTGTTCCACAGGAAACTCACTTCAAACAATGGCTAAAAATCAAAGAAGAAAAAAAGAGATAATGAATGCGAATATTAGTTCAAAAGTGTAAGAGTGGCCATGGCATATTATTTATTAACTATTACATAACATACATTACATATTTTGATGTTATTAACCATATGCTAAAGTTAGATAAAGTAGACTTCAGAACAAAGATTAGTTGGAACAAAGAGGAACATTATGTAATGATAAAAGGATCAACCCACCTGGAAGACATCGTGTTCCTAGATGGGTATGCAATCGAGCACCCCAGCTGAAAGATGCAGAAAGTGAAAAATGATAGAGCCGAAAGGAGAAATAGACAAATCTACGATTGTCATTGGGGACTTCCACATCTCCCTTTAGCGACGGACAGAACCACTAGACAGGAAGGCGACAAAGACAGAAGAACTAACACCAGCACCATCCAACAAGATTTATAGGACATGCCACCCAGCCACAGCAGATCACACAGTTCATGCATGGGACGTTGGTCAAGGCAGACCATGTCCTGGGCCACAAAAAACAAACCTCAAACAATTTTAAAGAGCTGAAATCGTACAGAGCATGTTCTCCGACCGTAATGGATCAAACCGGACATCACTAGCAGAAAGACCACAGGAAAATCTCCAAACAGTTGGATGCTAAAAAACACAGTTTAAACAATCCATGGCTCAAAGAGGAAGAAGGCTCAAGGAGATTGTTTAAATATCGAACTGAAGAAAATGAAAATACAGTGCATCCAAACTTGTAGCACACAAGAAAGCAGTGCTGGGAGGGAAATCTATACAACTGGATACCCTTCTGAGAAAAAAGGAAAAGTCTCAATAATCTAAGCTTCCACCTTAAGAACTTGGGCGGGGTGGGGGGGGGCGGACAAAATAAGCCCAAAGCAGGCAGAAGGAAACAATAGAAATAAGAGCAAAAATCAATGAAATTAAAAACAGAAAAACGAGAAAATCAATGAAACAGCTGGTTCTTGGAAAAGATCAATAAAATCGACAAGCCTCAGGCAAGACTGGCGAGAAAAAAGAGAAAAACCAAATGACCAATATAAAGAATGAAAAGGAGCTAGCACTCCAGAGCCTACAGGTATCGAAAGGGCGATGAGGGGATTGTGGTTAATTTCACATATCAACTTGGTTGGGCCATGGTGCCCAGAGATTTAGTCCTATGTATTTTCTGGATGTCTCTGTGAGGGTGTTTTGGGATAAGATTTACAAGAAAATCAGTGGCCTCTGAGTAAAGCAAATCGCCCTCCAGACTGGGTGGGCCTCGTCCAATCAGTTGGATACAAATGTGTTTGACACCATTCACCATTAGGGAACTGTGAACTAAAATCATAGCTGTTACAATGATGAAAATAAAAAGTCGTGTGACCGTAACAAATGCTGGCGAATATGTGGAGAAACTGGATCGCTTAGACACCGCCCGTGGGAACACGAAACAGTAGAATGGCTCCAGAAACCAGCTTGGCAGTTTCTCCAAAACTCAAACACGCAAGCATGGTATGACCCAGTAGGGGTGCTCGGGGCACTTCTCCCGGAGAAATGAAGACACGCTCACACCAAAGCCTGCACACAAACATTCATAACACCCCAGTCAGTAACAGGCCGACACTGAGATCAACCCGATGTTTCCCAGCAGGTGAGGGGTTAAATGAACAGATCCACCCACACCACAGAACACCCCCACCGTGGAAGGAACCAACTGTTGATAGGGTGCAGCCACTGGGATGCGGATCCAGGGGGTTACGCTGGGCGGAAACAGCCACTCCCAGAGGTTACTTACCCTGTGATCCTACATATGGATCGTGAAAATGACAACATTTTACGAATGGCGGATAGATGAGGGCTTGCCACGGATTAGTGACCGGTGGGGGCAGTGGGGATGGAGGCGTATC
Source organism: Eidolon dupreanum (assembly GCA_028627145.1). Taxonomy (NCBI): domain Eukaryota; kingdom Metazoa; phylum Chordata; class Mammalia; order Chiroptera; family Pteropodidae; genus Eidolon; species Eidolon dupreanum. Next base: position 580,448 of record CM053503.1, on the reverse strand, counting down.
CATAAAGGGGCAACAAGAGCCACCCTCACTGGTGGTCTTCAGTGTCTTGCCTGTCGCTGCAGGAACCAACTTGGGAGATAAAATTATATGGAATGCAATATACATGAGCACAATTAAAACTGGGACATTGGAACAAGACAGGTGGACTGTACCCCTGTTGCTGTCCAGGTTATGACCTCTTGCTATGTCGTACAAAGTGTTAGTTACCTTTGGGGAAGCTAGCTAACACAAGGCTTCCTTCTATGTCACTTCTTAGGATTACATGTGACTCTATAATGACCTCCGTAACATTTTCTTTTTAATTTTTATTATGGTGACACTGGCTAACGAAATCCAGTAAGTTTCAGGTGTACAATTCAACAGTAAGGCACGTATATATTGCATTGAGTGTTCACCGCCCATAGCTACATTTCTTTTGTTCATCACTAACATTTTCAATTTTAAAAAAATTCTACTGCTAGGAATTTTTTTCTGAGGAAATAACCAGAAGGGCCTGAAAAGGCATTGGAGCGGAACGCAGCCGGCACCCTTCCCCAGCTGTGTGCTCCCAGGTGCTGTGCGGTGTCAAGCAGCCAGCATGGTGGCGCCCGGGCACCTAGGATTGGGGGTGTGGACACGTGGAAGTAGGTATTTTGTTAGGTGGAAACAGCAGATTAGAAAAGAGTAGATACAGTAAAATCTCGTTTTAATTTACAAGCTTGCATCTAAAATCTGGGTGAGATATACATCTAAGTGTTTTCAGTTCTCCTCGCCCAAGTGGCAAGCTTTCAGGAAGTGGTTAAGTGCAGGCACAGCCATTGTGTGCCCCAAAGGAAGAGGGCCACTCCAGGCATCAACACCCGGCGCCTCCCTCCCCCACCCCCCCCACCCCACCCCCCCCCGCAAGACAAACAGCCGGACACCTTGCACATCTACAACAGGAGTCTGGAGTTCTGCCTCTCACAGCACCAGGTGACAATGAAAATGGTTCAGAAGTGGAAGCCGTCAGGGCACTTCCTCTTTGCTGGTCCAGGGGGAACTGGAGCCCCGATGCCAGGTCCCACCCACCACAGGAAACTTGAGAAGTTGTGGGAAGGGCAAGGATGGACATGCCTGGGTGGGGGTGGTACCAGGTAGGGGGACTCCGCCCAAGGAGGAGCCTCTGGGTCTACCTGCTGTCAGGCCCAGCTCCCTGAGCTGTCACCCCTGCCCTCCAGCCAGCCTGCCCCACCTTGCCCTCCCACACGGGCCTCCAGGAGTAACAAGGGCCCGTGGGCATCTGTGGGGGTTTCTGTGGGCTACAGCGCTGTTGGGGGAACTAGCACCCAAATCATTAGAATTTCACATAATTTTTACAGGTCATTAAGTATTATTTCGATTTTTCCCCAGCCACTTTGCTGGGGGCTGTACAAACCCTGAGTGGGGTTGGGAAAAAGAACAAAACTCTGCTGCCTTTAGGCTATGTTAATAAATAAATGAGGTCCTAGAGTCCTGCCTGTCTTGGAAATCAGGCCCCTGAGGCTGGAGGCCGCAGAGGTGGGTGTCATGGAGGTTGTGGGAGGGTGGAGACGAGTCACAGAAGAGCTCTGGGCAGAAGTAGTCACCGTGGACTCACCTTACAAAACGAGGCCAATAACTGAGTGAAGTTCCCAATCATTACCTTGAGACTTACAAAGTGAACACATTTATCTCATTTTCATACAAAATAAGCTGTAGTCCAAAATGGGGCGACAAAGGAGGGGCCTCTAAGCCAAATTCAGTTGGTAGAATTTATTCGGCCTGCACAGAAGTTTGTAGTGTGGAATTGTTCCACATACTGAGAGAGGACCCGAGTTCCCACGTGGTTGGCACCTGCTGCCGCCGGGCCCCTACCCGAGGGGCTGCCGGGAAGCCACAGCCCGCCACCCCGACGCCTCCCTGGTGCCGGCCACTGCAGTGAGGGTCTTCCTTCCTGACCCGCACAGGGGTTAAGTTTTAATCCCTGTTCCACAGTGAACGAGGCCGCTAATGGAAACACCTTATCGCCTTAGACTTAAGGGCTTAAGTGCATTCACCACGTTGCTGAAGCAGCCTTCGGAGCTCCTCTGCAGAAGAGACACTCAGCGCCGTTCCAGGTAAGCCGGGCTCAGAGCGCCCCGCGTCACGAGGCCGAGGGCACGCGGGGCAGGTTGCCCGCAGGTGGGCTCCCCGCCTTAGCGGCTCGGTGCTTCGCGGCCGGGCGGGCTTGGGTGGCCGGGAACGAGCCATCGGGCCCCGCCCCGCGTACCTGCGCGAACCTGCCCGCGGAACCTAGCGCCTGCCTGAGCCTCTAACGCCTGGTAACCCTCTAGCCGTCCGCCCGGAGGGAAACGGGGGCGGAGCCGGCATGTGGGGACTGCGCTTGCGCGGTCGGCCCGACCGGCACCCGGCCGACGCGCGAATCTGCACCTGAGTAGTCTAGCCAGACCACCGTGGGGGCGGGGCCGGCGCGCGGGGTCTGCGCCTGCGCGGTCGGTCCTGCCGGGCCCGGGGGCGGGGCTGGCACTCGAACTATGTCTGAGTAGTCAACCCCGACCAGCGTGGGGGCGGGGCCTCGAGCGGATCTGCGCCTGCGTGGTCGGCTCTGCCGGGCCCGGGGGCGGGGCTGGCACGCGAACTATAGCTGAGTAGTCAATCCCGACCAGCGTGGGGCGGGGCCGGTGCGCGGGGTCTGCGCCTGCGTGGCGGGCCAGGACCAGCGTGAGGACACGACGTGTGCCCGGGGACTGCGCCTGCGTAGTCTGCCCTGGGCCCGCCCTGTCAGCTGCGCCTCAGTCCCTAGTGCCGCTCTTCTAGTCGGCCTTGGGGCGGGGCGGGCCCGCGGGCACTGCGCCTGCGCGCGCCAGCCCCGGCCCCGGCCACGCCCCGCGCCGCGCGGGGCCCTGGGAGGGGCGCAGCGTCCGGCGGCGTCGCGGACAGGCGGGCTGCGGGCGGCGGCGACGGCGGCGGGAGGGGCCGGCGGGGGCAGACAAAGCCGCGGCTAATGAATGGGACCGCGTCCGCCTGCGCCGTCCGTCGTCCGCAGCCGGGCGGGAGCCGCGCCTCCCGAGCCCGGCGTCCGCGGTGAGTGCGGGCCGGAGCCGGCTCTGCCTCAGCCGCGAGCTCGCGCCCGGGCCCGGCCGTCCTGGTGCGCCGTCGGGCCGGCGAGGGTCGAGGGCCAGGGTCGGGGCGCCGGGCCGGGGTCGGGGCGCCAGGCCGGGGTCGGGACCGGAGCCGGGCCCCCACGATGTTTTGTGCGCTGGGCGGGGGCCAGGGTTGGGGGCCGGGGTGGGCGCGGCCTCCTGTGCCTCGACCCCGCCCGGGCCACCCGACTGGGCCTCGGTGCCTGGAGCGCCGGGGCCTGACCCCCCGGTCCCGACCCCGCGACCCCGACCCGGGCCCGGGTGACAGCTGGCGAGCGGCGGGCCCGGAGACGCGGCCGGGCCGAACGATCGCCCCCAAAGTGCGTCTTCCGAGCAGCAGGATTTTGTTGGCGAAACACCTAAAGTGGTAAAAAGTTGGTGCGGTTGCGTCGCCGCCGCCGCCGCGGGGAGCCGACGGCGGGAGTGGGGGTTTCGTGCTAACGGAGGGGTCGGAGAGGTGCCTTCGCAGAAGTGCCCCTCTTGGTGCCCGAGGAAAGGCAGACCACTCGTGGGGCCGGAAACCATCTGAGGAGAGTGGTTCTCGGGTGGGGGTCGCTGGCCAGGCGGCTGGGACCGCTCCAGCAGGACACAGGTGCTAATTAGGTCTTTCTTGAGGCACTTTGCCCTCTGCCACCGCAGCGAATTGCCTTATAAATCATTTTTGTAGGGTTTTTTTCGAGATATATTTCATTTTCAGTAGCATTTCCAGGAAGAGGCAACCAGGGACCTTGTTTAAATGTCTTAGGAAGCAGGTGAGACAAGTTCATTATTAGTACGTGCTTTTGAGGCTTTTCAGTTACTGTATGTGTTTCTAAGTATGACCGTTCAAATTTAATAAAAAATGTGCTTCGAATTGCAAAGTATCATTTCAGATGTTTTTCCAATTGCAGTCTTTTTTTCCTAGACCCAAGTAAACTTAGAGTCATTTGTTGATTTCTTTTGTCCTTTATCTGCGACCCACACCACCTCCGTTGCATAAGAGAATCGCTAACCCCCAGTGTTTCCCCCTTGTGCTTTCTTCACGTTTTGGGTCACTTTCAGTAGACACATGCATTACTCTGGAACAAGTGACGGCCAACCTGAGCCAACAGAAGTTTTATTGGTATTCTCATGTTTGTGAAAAGAGGAAGTTGTTTGTTTTGAACTTAACTGTGATCAGGTCAAGTGCAGAGTTTTTAAAAATTCACTTTAGACTTTAATGAGGCCAGTTTGCTAAAACAAGCATATCCTTGTGACTTTTTATATAGAAATGTTAATTTTTGATGTTTTTAACATGGTGATAGGAGACTGAGAAGGATTTAGTTGGAGTTTTCTCAGGTGCTATGAATGAGCCAAATTTCACTTATGAATTAATTTTCATTACTAAACAAAGTCATCTCGTGAGAGGAAACTGCTTGCCCTGAGGGTTTCCAGTGGGGTGTCCATGAGGAGGGCACCCGCCTGTCATCCTTCACACGTCATACCTGCTTGTCGTGATCGA
>CM053503.1:548202-575349 GCA_028627145.1 Eidolon dupreanum | reverse complement strand
CCCCCCCCCCCCCCCCCCCCCGTCCGCAGCACCCTGCTCCCGCCCCAGCCTGCTCTGCCACCAGCCCCAGACCTGCCCCACCCGCCGCCCCGCCCCGCCCGCATCCCCCCAGCCCACCCCTCCCAGTCTCCCCCCTGCCCGTCAGGGTCGCAGGATAAGACTTCCCGCCTGGACGGCTGGCCTGGGCTCTCACGCTCCAAGCGCCAGACCAGAGCAGGGGTGCGCAGGGCTGGGCCCCGCCTGCCAGCCGCCTCGGGCCGGCAGAGGGGTCCGGGGAGCAGAGCCCTGGGCTGCAGGGCGGGTCTGTTTCACGGCAGGCCTGGAAGCATGGTGGACGACCTTCGGGCCAGCACTGGGCACTCTGCTCGGAAGAGCTCGCTGCTGCCCGGTGCTGGTGGCCCAGCCCCCTGCCCGGGGACGGGCCGGTCACAGGCCGCGGGGGCCACAGCCGCCCGGGTGTCCAGTGAAGAGCTGTTCTGGGGGGGCCCCACGCACCCTCTGGGGAGACCGGCTCTCAGGCCTGCTGGTCAACCAGGACCCGCGGCGGGCTGGGAGGGGGTGAGGAGAGGCACCCAGGTGACCCTCACAGCTCCGAGGACTGTCAGGTGTCACCACCACGGGCACACGGGAGCAGGGTGGGACAGGGGCTGGTCTGGGCCATGTCGTTGATGATGAGTCATCTGACCAGCTGATCACGTAGCTGGGGAACAGGCCCACACCGGCACCTGGCCGGGGGCTGCCACGGGGCCCACGGGGCCCTGGCGACTCGGGGCCTGCGGCGGCCCCTTCCATGCCCCCTGGGCTGAGGCACCGGGGTGAGCACCCTGCCCGGCTTGAGGGGCCCGCGTGTAGGACGGGGAGGTACTGCTACACCGGGGGGCCCACAGCCTCTTCCTGCTCCCCACCAGCCCCCCAGCTGTGGGGGTCCTCCAGGGCCCGTCCTCCACAGGGCCTCAGGCGGGGAAACTGAGTCTGGGCCCTGGGGGAGGGGCCGCACACAGGCCAGGAGCACCGAGCAGAACCGGTCCGACCAGGTGCTGTGTGCGTGTGTGCGTGTGTTGGGGGGGGTGGGGGAACTGGGTCCTGGCCAGGAGGCAGGCGAACCAGAGGTTACAACCTGCGTCATGGACAGCACCCTGGGGCGCCTGGCCAGCTGCGGGTGGCAGAGCGGGGACCAGCGGCGGAGCTTTGAAGGCTGGGTGCCCCGGTGGGGGTGGGCAGACACGCAGGCTGCTGCATTCCTGTTCACGGGTCACAGATGCGGAGACGTGGGCACCGAGGCCAGGTTTGGCCTGGGGCCTGGCCACCGGGCGGTGCCAAAAGCCAGGCTGTGTCTCCCCGGCTCTGCGCGCCCCACCCCCAGCCCGAGGGCCCGTGCCCTTCAGGCCTTGAACTCACCAAGGCTGGGCCCGTCTTGGGTGACGGCTGCTCTGCTCCAGCAAGCAGCTGAGTCACCTCTGCTGGGAGCCCCCGGCCCCTGGCCTGCGGGACCGAGCCCCGCCCCCAGCGTGGGCTCCTCCCCGCCCACCTGGCTGTCCCAACAGGCCTGGTCTCTTTCCAGGCCTGGCCTGTGCAATCCCTCTGCCCCAGGGCCCCCCGCCCCCCCCCCACCGCCCTTGACCCAAACCCTCCTCAGGAAAGACACCATAACTCAGTCCTGGTGGCTCCTTACACAGGGCGTGGCACAGGGTTGGCCTGGAGAAACTGCCTACCCCCCACCCTGCCCATCCACCCCAAACTCCCTTCCCCACCCAGCCTCTGGCCCTGGCCGGAGACCTGGCCCTGGGCTCAGGGTCACCCACACGAGATCCCTCCCTCTCCCTCCCCCAGTCCCTGCCCTGGTGGCCCCAATCCTGGGTTTTCTAGCCTGTGAGCTGGACGCTACTGCCAATCTGTGCTGGCAGCCAGAGCCTGGCCAGCCGCCCTGCCCTCCCGAGCCTCAGTTTCCCCACCTGTACAAGAGGATCAAAAGCAGGACCGCGTGGCCCACCTCCGCCCTCAGACCCCTGTGTGGGGCAGGGGCGGTGGCAGGCCCTGGGCGTGGGGGCAGGCTGTGTCCCCCCCCCGGCCCTCTGCTCCCCACATGACAAGCCCCGCGGTGGGCAGGACAGCCTCCAGGGGCTGGGCCCCAACGTCTGGAAGGACGCCCCCAGCCCCGACCTCGTCCGGCCGCGGCCCCCGTGCCACCGCACTGGGCCGCACACCCAGTGCTTGCCCAGCCCGCCCCGACCCGGCAGGAGTCACCCGGGGCGGTAGCCGCGCCCGGCCGGGCCCGGGGGGCTCGGGGAGCAGCTCCAGCGGGCGCCGGGAGGGCAGGCTGCTGGCAGATGGGCTGCCCAGACCCCCCCAGAAGTCCCGGGGGCCGGCGGAGCTCCCCAAGGACCTTCCTGCAGCTGCGAGAGCCGAGGTCCAGCTGCCCGCCTTTCCCCCACCGGCTCCGGGCGGCAGGGAGGGAGGGGCGCAGACGGCCCCCAGGGCACTGGAAGGGCCGGCGGGCTGGAGGTCGGGGCAGGGCGGGGAGCGGGGGACACCGGTGAGCTCTGCCGTCCTGTCTCCCGTCCACGGGGCCACCTCCGCCCCAGGTCCCAGGGCAGACTCCGGGGCTGGGTAGACCCACGCTGGCGCGGGCGCGCCCCAGAAACCACACGTCGGGGGCCCCTCCTGCCCAGGCCGCCAGCCCAGCGAGGCCTCTGAGGAAGCCCAGATGGCATAGGGCCGGGACAGGGAGGCGATGGGGCAGAGGGCCCCGCCGGCCCTGCCTGGCTCCCGGGGGCAGGAGGGAGTCTGCTGGCACGGGTACACGGCACGGGAAGGGCTGAGGCTGGAGGCCCCTGACGCAGCCAGAGGTGGGGGCATCTGCAGGCCGGCCCGCCCCACCTGTCGGATCCCCACCAGCCGTGCTGGGGCTGACCCAGGCCCGGTGTCGCCGATAGGAGCCGGCTCAGGGGGTGACCCCGGGCCCGGCCCCACACATGTCCCAGCTGCTGACTCAGGAGAGACGAGAGTGTCTGAGCCCAACGTCCCACCGCAGCTCACCCTGGGCCCGCATCCTGAGCCCGCTCGGCCCCCAGGAAGAGGGGCGGCTGGCCCAGCGACTGCGCGTGCACGCCCAGGCTGGGGGACCCTCTCAGAGGCCATGCCGGAGCAAACTGCCCCCAGGAGTCAGGGCCCAGGCGACAGGAAGGAGACCTGTGCTCTGCACCCAGGGCCTGGGCCCGTGGGACCCCAGCACTCCCTAGAGGTCAGTGCAGTGTGGGGAGGCTGGGAGGAGGAGCAGCGGGAAGCGGCAAGGGGTCTGGGCAGGCCCCCGGGGGGTGGCTGCGGTGGGGACCCTGGCTAGGGAGCACAGGCAGAGCTGTGCCCCCTTCCGCTCCCCTGTGGTGACTCGCGGGCTCGACCCGCAGCCCCAGCACCCCGCCACCCCCAGTCCAGCCTGTGGCAGGCCAGGGATGCACCTCACCCTGAGAGTCTGGGGGGGTCCAAGGACCCGCCCTGGGCACGCTCCACCCCAACCTCCTCCCCCTGGGGTGGCTCTGCCCTGGCTTGGCCCACACCCTCCACTGCTGACTTCTGCCGCGGTCACCACCCTCGCTTCTTGCCCTGTGATGGCCGTGCCCGCCTCCACGCCCAGCCTAGCCTCTTTGCCCTGCTCCTTGTGGGGAGTTTGGCCCCACTGCCCCGAGAGGACCTGGTCCTGGGCCCTGGCGTGGGCACTTGTGTCCCCAACTGCCCGACGTGGGGTGTGGGTGGGGTGGGGCCTCGGCTCCCCATCTGGGCAGGGGACAGGTGGGCCAGGCCCCGTGTCTCCAGCCCTCGGCCACACCCAGGTGCAGGCCGCTGCGGGAGGAGGGGCCAGCGCTCAGCCCGGAGGCTGCCCTGCCGACCGAGGCCTCACCTGGCTGAGAGGAGAGTCGAGGAGGTACCAGGAGTGCGCCTAAGCAAGGGGTGGCAGCGTGAGCGTGCCTGCCAGGGTGCCCGCTGTGTGTGCCTGCTCGCCACCTGCCCAGTCCTCACGGGCCAGCTGGCTGCCTGTGCACGCACCTGAGTGCTCACCTGCTCACATGGGAGCGCACAGGTGTGCTGCGCCTGGGCCCTGACCCAGGCTATCCAGCCACTGGGGAGCTCCAGGCCAGACTGGGCCTGTCCCAGCTCCGAGCACCCACGCCACAGCCGCCTCCTGCAGGAAGCCCCTCGGGAGGCATCGCAGCCCTGCTTGGGGGCCGCCTGCAGGGAGCATGGGGCGCTCAGGGATGAGCTGGGCAAGAGTTAGGGGCACCCCCTCCTCAGAGGCCCGCTCAGTTTGTGGGCTGGGCCGGCCTGGGCCTCCATTCCCCACGCCCCCGCCCTGCATCCCCCTCCCCCGCGATCACTTCCTCGGAATAGGGAAGTGGCCTTGAGGTTGGAAACGAGCCCGGCCACTCCTGAACCCACGCTCTGCCCAGACCACCTCGCACCCCGAGGTCAAGCCGCCTCCGGGAACCCCGGGCAAAGGGGGGACAGGGCCCCTAATTCGAGGTTCAGCGGGCCCTTGGATTCCCCCAGTCCTTGCTGGAGCCCAGACGCGGGGGGGGGGGTGGGGGGGGGATCTGAGCCAGACACCAGCAGCAGGAGCCCCTCCCCCACATGGCCGCCAGCCTCCCGCCTCCTTCCCTGCAGGTCTGGCCTGTGGCCCCTGAAGACTGTCACCCCCGTGGACACTGCTCCTGGGGCCCGGGTCCCTGGAGGCCCCCACCATTCTGCCCTGCTGCATCCTGAGACCCCAATGTCCAGATTGGCCCTGGGGACACTCCCAGGAGCCAGGCCTGGGGCCTTCGGGCACAAGCCACGGCGAGCAGTCTAGAGGGCAACATGGCTGCAGGGCGGCTCGGCCTCCTGGGGCTCGTCCCCGGCTCCCCCCATACGCGGCCTGGCTCCACGTCCGGGCTGTGCCGCCGGCATCTCCTCGCCCAGCAGACGCGGAGGGGAGGGAGACGGCTTGGCAGGGTCCGGCGAGGCGTGTGCCTCCGGGGTGGGGGGGGCGCCCGCACACGGGCCTCATCCCCGTGGTCTCAGCCTTCCCCACCAGCGGAACTTGGGGGCACATTGCACTTTCCTTGGCACCGCTAACACCCCCACCCCATGCCCAGTGGGGATTCTCTCCCGCTCCCCGCTGTTTCTGAGCAGTCAAGGGAGGGCACCCACAGGGGCTGGCGTGCTCTGAGCTGCGTGGGAGCTGCTGGGCCGGAGGGAGCAGGGCCTGAAGCCGCCCTCGTCCTGCCCGCTCCTCACCCAGCCCGACCCGCTCGGGGTTCACGCCCTGGCAGTGACAGGCTCTCGTCTGCCTGGCGGGGCCAGCTGCCGCCCACGGGCTTGTCCTTTGCCCGAGGCCACCCGACACCCGCAGGCTGCCGCCCTCCCTGTGAGGTGGCCTGAAGCAGTGTCCACTGAGGGGCGGAGTGGGTGCTGCGCAACAGGAGCCGGCTGAAGGCCGCCCCCAAGCCGGGCCCTCCACCTTGAGGGCCGCCGAGCCCCGCCCTCGTCACCCCGTCCCAGGGAGTCCCCTGGACTCTACCGATGTAAGCCGGGGCCTGTGCCCACAACAGCCAGAGCCCCCGTAGCTGCACACATGAGGCTCCTGCTGTGTGCTGGCAGAAGCGCCTCAGACGTCTCAGGGGACCCCCCCCCGCCCTGCACAGAGGTGACCAGAGTCCCCCACATGGGAGAGCCAGGCAGGGAAAGTCTGGGACGGGACGCACCCATGGTTCTGGCGTGGGTCAGTGGCAGAGGAGGCCCGGCTCGGTCCCCTTGGGCTAAGCCAGGGTCGGTCCCAAGGGAGGGAGAGAGAGAGAGAGGCCGCAGGGGGCAGGAGCAGCGAGGGGGCCAGGCCGAGGCATGAGGCCCCAGAAAAATGCCCACCACCCTGCAGCCCAGCCCCCTCCCAGGTCAGAGTTCACGGCGGCACCACGCTGGCGCCCACTGATCCCCGGCGCCCCAGCCCGGGCCCTGGGGAGCATTGCAAAGCCCGGCCTGGCCCTGCTGGCTGCCCTCCCGGTGGGTGAGAGGCTGCGAGAGGCCAGAGGGCAGGGCCCTCCTCGCCCGGCCTCCTCACAGCTCCGAGCCCAGAGCCCCGCGTGGGGTCTCCGCAGGGGTGGGCCTGCCGAGGCTGGGCTCTGACTGGGCGCTGTCCAGCCAGGATGAGTGGGCTGAGGTGAGGTCAGGCCCCGGTGGGCTGGGGCTTCCTGCAGTGGCAGTGGGGGGCAGAGGGGGCTCAGGGTGATGGCCGTGACCAGGATGGCCCAGGGCAGTCCTGGAGGACTGGAGGCAGGGCCGTGGCGGGCCGTCGCTGGGAGGACCAGGGGCAGCCGGGGCTGCCGGAGGGCAGGCAGATGACCAGGGCGGTTCGGAAGGTGGGAGGGAACCTTGGCGGTGGGCGGGGCAGGCAGGGGGCCCTCAGGCATGGCCTGAATGAAAGGGTGGGGAGCAAGCCCGTGGGATGCGCGGGGACGGCTGGGTAGCAAGGCCGGTTGCAGGGCCTTGGCTGTTGGCATGGGAACTGAGTGGACAGGGGGATGAGGGCCCAGGACAGGCCTGAGGGGGCTGGGGTGGGGCGGGCAGAGCCCTAGGAAGCCAGGGTCCTGGGGGATGGGGAGCTCCCCCGCTCCCCAGCTGTAATGTCTCAACTCCGTGGGTGTGTTTGCACGTGACCATCTGTCTGTGTGGGGTGCGTGTACCTGTGTGCATACATGTGTGGTGGTCTGTGTCTGTACGCGTGTGTTCGTACGTGTGTGTCACTAAGGGACACAGAGTGTGAGTGGCCCAGGCCACCTTCTGTTCCACCCTCCTCTTCCCCCTTAATCCGGGGCGGCCAGCCCAGCTCGTCACCATGGCGACAGTGTGGCTCCTTTGGCCAGCAGGACGGGGCGACCCGGTGGGACTGGCTGGTCCCGGGGCGAGGGGCAGGAGCCGGCGTGCTCACCCCCCTTGGGAAACACCTGCCTGGAGATGGCCGGAACTTGACGTGGAGCCAGCCCAGGCTGGCCTGAGGGGACCTGGCAGCACTCGGGACAGAGCCTGGCCCTCTTGGGGCTGTGCGGCAGCAGCAAGCCCAGCGGAGCCATCCTCCTGGTGGACCACCCCGCCGTCACGGGAGTGGCCCCATCTCCGCGGCCTCAGAGTCGCTGACCGGGCCGGCCTGTGAGGCCCAGGGCTATTTTTAAGGCCCACCGGATGGGCCTTCCAGGAACCAGGAAAAAACAGGCGACTGGCATCCTGTGCGGCCAGAGCCGTGGCTGGGTGTGGGGGGGCTCAGATCTGCAGGGAAGGGGCGGTCTGGGGTCACTGGCCAAGGGGTGTGCCCGGGCAAATGAGTGAAAGGCCCCTGGGACTCAGATGTGGCCTTGCCCCCCATGCAAGGAGGTAGGGGGACCACAGCTGGCAGACCCCTCAGAGCCTGGGGGTGGGTGGTGCCTATCTGCAGGGTAGGAGTGGGTGAGGTGGGCAGCACCACGGGCAGGGTCATCTGGGGCACCGGGGCCCACCCATGCCAGGGTGCACACAGGGCCCTGGGTGCCCGCACCAGCAGCGACACCGGGACCTGAGGGAGGCCCCCACGGCAGCCCCGTGGGGTGGGGGGGCCATTCTAACCCCTCACAGAACTCACGGTCGGTGCAGGATGCATGCGTACATGCACACGCACACGCACAGAGGCTTGTACAACAGCTTGTGTACAACGTGCACGCACACGAGTGTCAGGGAGGGATGAAGGCTCTAGGAAAACCCCCAGGCACGTGAGAGGCTGTGTCCGGCTTTGTCCCCCACTCCCAAACCAGGCCAGTCCCTCCTGGAGCCCTCCTCAGGGGCCGGGCCCGGGGGTCAGCAGAGGCGGGACACACTTGCAGGAGTGCTTGGGCAGACTTGAGGTCCTCGTCAAGATGGTGGGGTGCAGTAGGTACTGGCTGACTCCCAACGCCAGGGACCCGATGCTACACACAGGCCGGGATGCTCACTGGCTGGGCGGCGGCCCAGTGGGGAGGCTGCCGGGACCTTGGCCCTCACGGCTGAGTGGGACCTGCCCTCAGGACATCTCGGTGGGGTCACCACCTAGACCCATAGCCCTCCCCAGCCCCAGGACTGGCTGCAGGTCCCAGAGCTCATGCAGCCTGACCTGAGGGTACCCACTGTCCGGGGAGCAGGCTCGGGGGCCCCTCCGCTGGTCGTCTGGGAGGACTCACACGTGGACAGTCCTCCCTCACAGGACTCTGCCGCAGAGGTGGGCTCTGGCATCTGACCCCGTGGGGCACCCTGCCGCGGCGGGCCCACAGCAGGAGGGTACCAGACAGCCGCAGGAAGGTAAGAGCCCAAGGCTATGCCAGCGGTGGGTCCACTTTCTGTCCTAGCACAGTGATAATGGCAGAGAAGTGGCGTGACTTGGGGGAGGTTGGGCCAGCCTCGGCCTGCTTTGGGGTCACCCCAGGGGCAGCTGGGAGTACCTGCCATGCCAGAAGGACCAGTACTTTGGCCTCTTAGCTCTCGCAACCCTCAATGCTCTCTGGGACCGGTGTGGCAGGCAGTGGACATCCGGGGCTTAGCCACTGTGGCTGGCAGAGGACTGCTCACACCCTGGAGTCCAGAGTGCCTCAGGCCCGTGACCTTGGCTGGCAAGTCCTGCTGTTGGATCATGCCACACAGGTCTGTGTAGCACAGGAGGCAAAGGGCAGGGTGAGGCCCAGAACAGGGCCGTATGGACCTTGGCTGGCTCGGGCCACGACTGCATTGGTCAAGGTGGGCTCCTTGATAGAGGTGGTCGGCAGCTGGGCTTGGAGGGCAGCGGGTGGGTGAGAGCAGGGGAGGGCGCTCCAGGCATGGGGACAACAGGCAAAGGTTTCAGGAGCGAGAAGCGTGGTCAAGAGGGGCCTCGGCATGCGGGCTTGACCTCAAACCCGAATGAGAACCGCGTCCCGGCCCCGGGAAGCTGCCGCCGGGCGGGATCCCGGAGGGCGCTGCGCTGACTCCGCGCGCGGGGCAACCTGCGGGCGGGGCTGTACCGACTGCTGGAGACGCACGTGCACACGCACGGCGACGGGGGCGCCACCCGGACCCCGCCCCTCCTCAGGACCCCGCGCCCCCAGATCCCGCAGTCCAGTCGCCAGCTCCTGGCTCGGCGCAGGAAGACGCGCGTGTCGCGGGTGACCTTCCCAGCGCGACCGGCGCGGGGCTAAGAATCCTAGTCCCGCCCGCACGCCGTCATTGGCTGGGGCTCCGGTGCCCTTTGAAAACCCCGGCCCCCATTGGCTCCCGCGGCCCCTCCCCACACTCCTCGGCCACCACCCGCGGCGAAGCTGCGCGTGCGCGGTCCATGTGTGAGTGCAGAACAGGGGACGCGCCACGCCGTGCACCTCCGCGGCCCATACAACGAGCTAGTCCCGGGCGGCTCGCCGCGGCCCTCCGCCCGCCGGCCCCGGCCGACCCCAGGAGGCGGCGCCCGGTCTCGCCCCGCCGTCGCCTCAGCTGCTTCGCGTGTTCTCGCTGGCGACCCCGCCGGGCGGCCCCCGGCGGAAGGGGGCGGGGTCTCGCTCGCCCCGCCCCCGCGGAGGGATACGGGCGTCTGCGGCCCAAAACCCCGGGGCGAGGCGGCCCGGGCGTGTGAGCCGTTCGGTCTGCTGTTCGTCCGCGCGGGCTCGGCCGGAGCTGGGGCGCCGCGCGACGGTCTCGCCCGCGCGTGTCTCGGTACTGTGAGGGCCGGTGCTCCCGCAGCGCCCGCCCACCCGCGCCCTCCCGCCGTCCAGGACTCGGGGCTCCGCGCGGCGCGGGGAGGCCACCCTCCCGCGTCCGCGGCCGCGCGGGGAGCCGAACCCGGCGAGAGGCGGCGCAGAGCCCGGAGGCCGCGGGCCCGCGTCCCGCCGCCGCCCGCGATGCTGCTTTCCAAGTTCAGCTCTCTGGCGCACCTCTGCGGGCCGGGCGTCGTGGATCACGTCCCGGTGAAGATCCTGCAGCCGGGTACGCGCGGGGCCGGGGGTCGGCGGCCTGCGGGGCCGGGGGGGCCGGGGACGCCGGGGCCCGAGGGCGCGCCGGGCCGCGCTGACCTCGCCCGCGCCGTCTCCACAGCCAAGGCGGAGAAGGAGATCTTCGAGAAGGTGTACCAAGTGGGCGCCGTTTTGGGCAGCGGCGGGTTCGGCACGGTCTACGCGGGCAGCCGCATCGCTGACGGGCTCCCGGTGAGTCGGGCCGCCGGGCGGACCCGGGCTTCGCCCCGAGCGCGCGCGTGGTCGCAGCTGACCGGGCCTGACCCCTTGTGTACCCCCCAGGTGGCCGTGAAACACGTGGTGAAGGAGCGGGTGAACGAGTGGAGCAGCATCGTGAGTGCGGGGCCGGGCGAGTGGGCGGGCGGGCGTCGGCGGCGCGGGGGCCGCGACTGCGGGCGCTGACCGCCGTGTCCCTCAGGGCGGCGTGGCCGTGCCCCTCGAGGTGGTGCTGCTGCGCAAGGTGGGCGCGGCGGGCGGCGCGCGCGGTGTGATCCGCCTGCTGGACTGGTTCGAGCGGCCCGACGGCTTCCTGCTGGTGCTCGAGCGGCCGGAGCCGGCCCAGGACCTCTTCGACTTCATCACGGAGCGCGGCGCGCTCGACGAGCCCCTGGCGCGCCGCTTCTTCGCGCAGGTGCTGGCCGCCGTGCGCCACTGCCACGCCTGCGGGGTGGTGCACCGCGACATCAAGGACGAGAACCTGCTAGTGGACCTGCGCTCGGGCGAGCTCAAGCTCATCGACTTCGGCTCGGGCGCGCTGCTCAAGGACACGGTCTACACGGACTTCGACGGTGAGCGCGGGCGGGCGGGCGGGCGTTTCAGCGGCCGGTAACGCCCGCAGCTGGGGGGGCTGGTGACTGTTGAGGCCTCGCGCCGCCTCGGGCACGCTCGAGCGGGCACCGGGTAGAGGATCCCCGAGCGGGTTCGTGGCGGGTGGGGGCGAGGGGTGGGGGCGAGGGGTGGGCTCGAGACCGCCCCCTCTGGCTGTGTTGGGGCGCGCCCGAGGGCGGGGGGTTCGCGGCGTCTGCTCGCGGAGTGCCGGGACCCCGGTGTCGTACGAGCGGGCGCTGATCGGGCCTCCCCCTGCGTGGGAGCGGGCGCCGCGGGCGCAGGCAGAAATCCCCGCATTGCGGAGCGTGGGGAAGCCCGCCCGCCCGCTGCTCCGCTCCGCTCCCTCCCGCCTCCCCGGCCCCCCCTCGAATCCTCATCTCACATCTGTTTGTTGTGAAACCCGAGCCGGCGCCCATGTGACTGGCTCCTCCCCCAGCCGCGCCAGCCCTGGGGAGGCCACGCCCGTGGGGTTTTTCCAGGGTGATGACGAGCCAGATTTCGAGGCTGGCTCCCCCTTCTGGCTCAGGCCTCGGAGTCGGTTAGCTGCGAGCTCAGGGGCTTGGTGTTTGTGTTTGGTGCCAGCGCCGTGTGGTGCTGACGCTTGGGCTGTGCCTCCTAACGCCCCGGTGTTCCCCAGGCACGCGGGTGTACAGCCCGCCAGAGTGGATCCGCTGTCACCGCTACCACGGGCGGTCGGCCACCGTGTGGTCTCTGGGCGTGCTGCTCTATGACATGGTGTGCGGGGACATCCCCTTCGAGCAGGACGAGGAGATTCTGCGCGGCCGCCTTTTCTTCCGGAGAAGGGTTTCCCCAGGTGTGTGGGGGGCCTGGGCGGGGCCGGCGCAGGGTGACGGGGTCCAAGGGCCCGCCCCCTCCTGACCCTCCATCCTCCCCTGCAGAGTGCCAGCAGCTCATTCAGTGGTGTCTCTCCCTGCGGCCGTCAGAGCGGCCCTCTCTGGACCAGATCTCCACTCATCCCTGGATGCTGGGGGCAGATGGGGTCACCCCACAGAGCTGTGACCTGCGGCTGTGCGCCCTGGACGCGAGTGACGGGGCCAGCACCACCTCCAGCAGCGAGAGCTTGTGAGGAGGGACGTGCACCTGGCTCCTGGGAGCCAGAGGGACCACCCGCCCCAGCCCAGCCCCTTGCAGGGCCATCCTGCCGGGATGCCTGCTGCTGGAGAGAGCAGTGACCTCTTACCTCTGGTGACCTTTGCCACCGGGCCTGTTTCCTTTGCTTTGAGTGCCTTTTCGAACGCTGCTCTCACGGGACTTGGTTTTCTCAAGCTCTGTCTGTCCAAAGACCTCTGGTCTAAGCAAGGTCTCGTCTGTCCTGGGCGGGTGCTTGACCCTGAGACTGTCCTTGTCCTGTGCTTCCGGGAGGCGGCCCTGCCGGCCCCCAGCGCCTCCCCTCCCCGTCTGACCCGGTTGGACCAGGAGCACTCCCGTGCCCTGTGGCCTCATCTCACCGGGGCACAGGGCTCTGATGCCCATCCCCCACCCCACCCTCGTCCCTCGGTGTTCGTCGGGCATGTCTGTGCACAAGCAATGCAACGTCCAGGCCCCTGGCGCCCATGCTCGCCACGCCGTGCACGTGTGCGTGTGCGTGCGCGTGCACCGTCTATTTATGGTGTGACCCCCGCGGAGGGCTATTTATTGTTTAATTTATTTGTTGAGGTCCTTCCCAGCAGCCCTGCTCCTCCAGGCCCCCTGGGTGTGGGGAGCGGGGGGCTGTGTGTGGACCCTGGTCCTGCCCCGTCCGTGTTTGTGGAGGATGGACTTGTACAGGGGCTAACTTAAGGGGAGCGGGTGACGGCCACTCGGGGGACTCTGTGCCCTGGGGGCTGGGTTTTAAGTTATTGATCTTGTACAGTCTGCTTGTTGGCTCTGGGGGGTGGGGCGGAGTCTGGAGCCGTTAATTTATTTCAGCAGCGCGTGTCTGGTCCCCGTGCGTGGGCATCGGGGGCGGGGGCTTCTTTCAGTTCAAGAGCGAGATGTCTGGAGATCATATTTTTTTATACAGGTATTTCAATTAAATTGTTTTGTATATAACAGGTAACCTGTGTTTATTGGGCTCGGGGCTCTGGGGTGCCGGCAGGTTACAGGATGAAGGGCCTGTGGTCTGTGGGTGACGACCTCCCCATTCCTGCGAGGTGGTGGCAGCATCGCGGGGCTGGGCTTCCCCTCCCAGGCCAGAAAGGCCAGCATCGGCTTTTGGTGTCTTTGCCGCCGCATTCTTGCCCCTTTCACAGCTTAGGGAAGGGCCTCTGGCCGAGGGGTGGGGGGCCAGGTCCTGGGGAGCGACGCAGTCACCACGGGGCTGGAGGCCGTGTCTGGCGGTGGCCTCCTGCCTGGCGGCTCTCAAGGGCCCAGTCAGGGCAGGAAGGGGAAGGGCCTTGCTCGGCCGCGCAGGCAGAGCAGGGGTGCATGGGGGCGGTGGTGGCCGTGCCGTTCTCTGCTGGGTGAGGCCCTAGAGGGTGAGAAGAAGCTGGCCAGGTGGAGGTGCGAGAGGCCCTTCCAGGCGCTGAGGACGGGCGGGGGCTGGTGGGCCCGGGCTCGGCAGGTCTGGGGCCAGGTGGCAGCATGGCAGGCCAGCTGGGGAGGGTCTGGGCACGCCCTTCCCCCACAGGGAGTCCCCGTGTGGGGGCTGTGGGACGCCTGCTGGGCCTGCGAGGAAGCCATCTGGGTCCAGCAGGGCCCAGGCACGTGGCCCGGCGCCCCCAGAGGCCTTGTCCCTGTGTCCCATGGCCCAAGTGCCCAGTCACATGGCCCCTCTGCAGAGCAGGCAGACCGCTGCCTGCCCCATGTGCCTGCCGCAGGGCTCCTGGGACCGAAGAATTGGACAGTGGAGTCCTGAGGCCACAGGCCAGAGACTGGGCAGGAAGTGGAGAGAGTGAAGCAGGAGGCAGTGAAGTGGGCAGAGGGCCAGGGGGAACCCCCGGGTCTGGAGGGCGTCAGTGTTGGGGGCCGGCTGGGGGGACCTGATGCGCCCCTCCTGACAACTGCTGAGGGCCAGGGATCCCAGGCCACCCACTCAGGGATGACAGATGCTGTGGGAAGACCAGATGACCCCCGCTGCTGCTGGGGGCCTTCCTCTCCCCGGGACAGGGGCAGCCCGGTGATGGGGGAGTGCCCTAGGAAGGCTGAGCACAAGCATCGGAGCTGCTGTGCCCCACCCCAGTGACGGTCCCCGCATGTCACCATGATCCTGGCTCCCTCACTTGTGAGCCCAGGGTGCTCGGCTGGTCTCAGGCACCCGCTGTTCACCCACCTCCTGGTCCTCCATCAGTCCATCCATCCATCCATCAGTCCACCCGTCCACGCCCTGGACCGCCCAGGAAGCACTCACTGAGCTGGTCCTTGTGCCGGGGCCTGAGTCAGCCCCGGGAACGCTGAGATGCTCACACGTAGTCACCAAGTGCTGGAGCCTGCCGGGCAGGGTGGAGGTGGTCTGAGGAAGGCTTGTCCCCAGGGCACAGGGGGCAGGGCCTATGTCCTGCCGGGAGGAAGCAGAGCTGTCCCGGCCCGAGCAGCTTGAGCCTCTGTGGACGTCCTCTGTGCCCAGCTCTCTGCGGACGGGCAGGGCACGGGGAGGCTGGCAGCCACCCAGCTGGGAGGCTGGAGACGGGCATGGAGGCCAGTGTCTCCCCAAGTCCGTTCTGGAACCGAGGCCTCCACCCCTTGGGGGCTTGGGAAATGCTGCCCCCCAGAGAGGCTGCCAGGTGGGTCAGAGGCTTCATGGCCTTGGGACTCCTGTCCACTGATGCCTGTGGAGGAGGGGCAGGTGCCGGGCACTCTGGCCCTGCATGGACAGGCTGGAAGGGTGACCCCTGATGGCTTTGAGGGGTGCAGAAGCCGAGGCCACAGAACGCCTCTCCTGCCTGGGGTCAGGAGGCCCCAGCTCTGACGGGTGACAGGTGATCAGGGAGAGGGCCGTGCTGCGGGTGGCGAAGCCCAGGCCCGTATGCGCCAGGGCCAGTGGGACCTGTGACCCACTGTGACCACGCAAGCCTGGGTGCCCCACAAGCACCCCTCGCCCCACGCGGGGCCGCTGGGCCCTGCTGTCTGCGGTTCTGCAGTGGGTGCTGTGCACACCCCTGACCCCGCTCCACCGGCAGGGCCTCGTGGCCGGACGCCAGCCCGTGACCCACGTCCCCTCCGCTGCGCCCCGCGTCAGGGAGCTGGAGGGCCCGGCTGGAGACTCCTGGTGGCCCAGGCCGCACTCAGGACCCATGGGGCGGGCTGAGGACAGTGCTCGCTGCGGAGGGGGCTCCCTCCTCGTCTCTGGGGTGTCTGCTGTGGGCGCCGTCCTGGGTCCCAGAGACGGGGCGGCCGGAGCTCTGCTGAGGAGCCCGACCGCTGGGCAGCCGGCACACAGGCGTCCCGTGGCCCGCCTCGGTGGGCGCCCCGGCACGCTGTCGGGACCGGAGCGGGGGACCCCGCTGCCCGCACCTATCCCCAGGGAGGAGGCCGTCGGAGGGCAGTCCCTCGAGGCCCCCGTCTACACGGGACCTCTCCGGGCTGCTCAGACCCCTGCCCCCAGACTGGGCCCCTCCGGGACTGCAGGCCCTCTGCGCAGGCACTTGGGGTCACTCAGGGTCAGCGACGTGTGTGTGCGTGTGCATGTGTGCGTGTGCACGTGTGCGCACACGTGCACGCCTGTGGGGCCTGGGTGGGCCAGCCTCTGAGTCCCCGCTGTCCCACTCGGCCTAGAGATGGCAGAGGGTGCGGGGCTGGGGGGCTGCCATGCACCCCTCACCCCTGAGCTGTGGCGGCACCCAGGGTTGTGCCACCTGTGCTGAGCCCTGGGGTCCCCGGCGTCTGCAGGACGCCTCTGGCATAGGACCGGCTCTCGGCAGGACCAGCCCTGTCTGCACAGCCTCGGCGGGGGCTGCAAGAGGGGGCTCTTCTCCCCAGGACCCCTTGGGGCCAGGATGGGGCCGTTGCCGCGGGCAGGACCCTCAGCTGCCCAAGGCCGCGCTGTTGGCCGTGCGGACAGCTTAGGGCTGGAGCAGAGGGGACACCTCGAAAGCCTGCCCTGCCCCCGCTCCAAGCTGCCAGCTCCTGGGTGCTCGGCGCCCCGCCCCCTGCCCCCACCCAGGAGGTTGCCCAGGCCCCAGCTCTGCCCATGGGCCCCGACCGTCTCTGCTGGGTGAGCCCCCGTCTCCACTGATCTTTCCGTATCTTGGGCCAGTGTGATATCGGGGCTCCCGTAGAGCTGCCTCTCAAGTTCTGAACAGTGTCTGTCAAGGGCTTTCCTTGGGGTTGCAGAGAACCCAGAAATTATTGTGGAAAGAACTGGAATCCTGAGCACATTGCGGCCCTAAGCAGCCTGCAGCCCTTGCTCACGTGTCCACTCCCACCCCCACCCGCCCGCCCGCCAGGCTCCCGCGTCTGCTCTGGCCGCTGGCCTGCCAGAGGCCTCCTGTCACCCCGTCTGTGGTCTGCACTTTGATTGGTGTGCTCACAGCCAGGCCCCCTGAGGGGGCTGGCTGCTGACGGTGCACGCGAGGTGGCCGCCTCTCCTGGCCTCTTCACCCAGTGGCCGAGGCTGGCTCAGCTCCCCAGGGAGAGGCTGGGACGTAGGTCCAAAACTGACCGTCTGCAGCTGTCTGAGCCCCGCTAACTTTCCTTTCTCCAATGCAGCCGACGCAGTTCCTAAAACGAAACCTTGGTGTGCTTTTGGTGCCAAAGCTTCTCGGAAAAGAGAAGTGACCCCTGGTGGCACCCCAGGCACCCCCACCTGCCCCTCCAGACACCCAGACCCCAGCTGGCGGGAGCCCTGTGCTAGCGGAAACAGCAGAAAGAGGAAACACGCAGTGGGCAGGTGGGCAACCCCTGGGTAGGCCGTGGACGCCTAGACAGCGGGGCCGAGGGACTGTCGCCTGCCCCCGTCCATCCCTGGCCCTGGCCGTGGCTGGGATGTGTGCGCAGGGGACTGGGGGGATGCGGGGTGAGGCCCAAGCCCAAACGCAGGTCGGGGGTTCTCAGCGGGCCCACTCCCCCTCTGCGGGGCCTCTAACGGGGCGTCCGAGCCTTCGGCACATGACTTCCAGGCAGCCTTGGCAAAGCCCCGAGCTCGGGTTACACAACTGCCCACCCTGTCCCCGGCTTCCCGGCAGGCAGGCCCGGCTGGACCGGGTGGGGGCAGGGCCTGGCCCTCCGGCACTGGTCACTGCAAGAAAGCCCCTCCCAAGGGGCCAGCCCCTGAGGCCACAGGCTGGGGCGGGGCGGGGGTCTGCTCCTGGACCCATGAGTAAGGGCCTTCTTTGGGGCCGGCCACCTGTACCCAGCACTGAGTGACCCTGGTGGGCGGGGTCAGAGGCCCACCCTGCCAGGAGAGGACGGGTGACCTGGGCGGACGTGGGTCTGGGGGTGAGCTGGCTCTGCACAGGCTCTGGGCCCTCCTGTGTGCCCTCCGGCCGGGAGGCTCCCCGCCCTGTCCGTTGGCAGAGGACCCCAAAGTCACTGGCCCCGCCCACAGATGCTGCCCTGAGCTGGCCCCCTTGGGCTCGACCCACTGGCCACTCCAGCCATGGGCAGGGGGATGGAGAGGCGCTGGTTCCCGGGGTGTCAGGTCAGCTCAGCCTGCAGCCGACTGGCCTCCCCGTCCCCACACCCTGGCCCGTGTGGTCACCAGGGCCCACCACTCTGTCTGCCCAGCACCTGTCACCTGTGCCGGGCCGCTGCCAGCAGCCACTGTGCCCTAACGGCCGAATTAGCGGGGGGCCCGTCCCTGGCCCTGTGGCGGGCCCGTGCCACAGGTCCCGGCTCCCGCCCCGTGGTGCACGGAGGGCCCGGGCCTGCACGGGCTGCTCCGGGGCAGCTGCAGGGCCCCCAGCCCCCCGGCCATGGCGCCCAGGTGCGGTTCCCTCACCTGACTCCCTCCTGGGCAAAATGCAGCTGAAGATGGATGGTCCCCGGGGCCTGGCGCTCAGCAGGTGCACCCCGCCAGATGGGTGCCACGCTTCCCTTGGCCTCACCGGAGCAGGGGGCAAGGGTCACACGGAGGGGCAGAGCCTGGGGCAGGGTGGGGCTCAGCCCCGCACGGTCACCCTGGGCACCTCCCTGGGGTCCTGCCAGGGGTGGGACGCCCACTTCCCGGGCCCTGCTCGCTCCTGCACCCCACACACCCGCCATCCAGGTGCGCCCGTCCAGGGGCGTGCCCAGAGGGCCCGGTGCAGCCACCAGTGACTCAGCCGGACTCCTCCGCCTCCCCTGCCGCTGGGGCCGAGCGCCACCCGGGGCCCCGCCGGTCAGCCACCCCTGCCTGGAGCCCCGCCACCTCCCCGGCTCTCTGGCCTCGGGGTGCTCTCAGCGCCCCCACTCCTGAGACCAGCGTGTGCAGGGGGCAGCGGCAATGGGGTTCGGCCCCAGGGGCAGCCCCGGGTCCGGCTCTTTCAGCCAGCTAAATTTTTAATAAAAAACAAAATTGCCCTTAAACTCATATTCTGAGCCACTTTAAACATTTCTCAGAGAGTTAAATGGAAATTTAATAAAATTCATGAAAAGTATTTTTAAAACAGCTTAATTGAGGTGTGATTTACATCCCATGAACCATCCGTTTTCAACAATTTTAATGAACCGCCCACGAGTCAACGATTTGAGTCTATTTTCTGAGTTGTGCAGCCACCGTCACAGGCCAGTTTCAGGGCGTCCCCGGGCCTCGAAGCCCTCGCCCGCGGCCCGGGCGGCCACCCACCCGCTTCCTGTCCTCACAGATTTGCCTCATCTCGGACATTTTACGTAACTGGAATCGTACAGCGTCGGGCGTCTGGCCGCCTTCACCGGGCATCCGGCCTGGGGTGTGTCCGTGCGGCGCGTGTCAGGAGTTAGTGCCCGTGACACTGCACTGCGCGGGGGCCGCGGTTTGTCCGTCCGCTTGGCTGTCATGGACGAGGCTCCTGTCTCCTGTGTTGCGTACTGTCTTTGTGTGCCCACGTTATCATTTCTCTGGGAACGGAAGGCTGGGCCTCACGCTAAGTTAATCTTTAACTTCTGGAGCTCTGGGCTGTACGTTCTGCATTCCCACCCGTAGCGTGCGAGGGCCCCGTGTCTGCAGCAACTTGCCAACGTGTGTCATTGCCTTTTTTTTTTTGATAATAGTCATCGCACTGGGTGTGAGGTGCTGTTGCATGTTTCCATTTTGAATTTTCCTAATATGTAATGATGCCAAGCATCTTTTCGAATTTAATCAGATGTTTCACCAAAGAAGATATCCAGCCTTCTTCCTCCTTCTTTGGTTAAATGTCTAAATTTTGGGCCTAATTTTGTTTGCCTTATTATTGTTTTTTTTTTAAATTCATATTTATTTTTATATTTTTTTAGAGAGCTGGAAAAGTTGAATACATACAACGCTTATACAAGCCACGATTTTCATACTAGTAAAAGAAACGCATGTTTCCTTTGTTCTTGAGTTTTGGTGCAGTCTATATGTAAACAGCGTTGCATCGGTTAGTCTGCATTTTTCAAAATAATAAATCAACCAAGGGTGCAATTAAATTTACAACTGAAAGCAAATCAAAAATAAGTTCACATTTATTTTTAACCGTGCTACATACATAACAATTTTAAGTGTCTGTTTTTCTTATTTTTGAGTTGCAAATGTTATTTATTTATTCTAAATGCAGGTCCTTTTATTACATATATGGTTTGCAAACATCACAATTTTCATTTCTTACTGTTGTACTTCGAATCACAAAACTTTTATTTTCGATCATCCGATATACATTTTCTTCCATGGACCCTGCTTTTGGCTTTTCACCTCGGAACATTTTGCCTAATTCAAGGTCATGGAGATTTTCTAGAATGTGTCCTTTTAAAAGTTTCATCGCTTCAGCGTTTACACATGTAGGTTTATGGTTCATTTTGAATTCATCTCGTGTACAGTGTGGGGTGGGGTCCGCATTCCAAAAGTCATGGCGCTAGTGGTTGAAAAATATGTCCTTTCCCTGTCGAAAGCCTTGGCACTTTTGTCAAAAATCCATTGACCGTAAATCTACGGGCTTATTCTGGACTCATCTGTATGTTAATCCTTATGTCAGTACATGCTACCTTCATTCCTGTAGCTTCAACGTAAGTTTTTATGTTGGAGACTGTAAATCCTCCCATTTTGTTCCCTTTCAAAATTCTCTTGGCTATTCTGTGTCCTTTGCATCTTACACAAGTTTCACGCCCAGACTGCTGACGTCTGCTGCCCACAAGCTGCCGGCGTTTCGGTAGGGACCGCGGTCTGCTGATCGTCAGCGAGCAGCACCATCCTAACAGCACTGGGCCCTCCAAACCGTGGACCGCGACTGTGTCTCCCCCGATTCAGGCCACCCGTAAGCTTTTCAGAAACGCCGGTGCTTGAAGTGTGCCGGCCCTGCACCCTTCCGCTGAGCTCATTCCGGGGCATTTTATTCTCTTCCGTGCTCCGTGAGCAGAGTGGTTTCCTCAGTGCCATGCTGGGGTTGTTCGCTGTGAACATGTAGAAATCCAGTTGCTTCCTGGGCATTGATCTCGCATCCTGGGACCCTGGCGCCCTGGCTTACTGGCAGCCTGTTTCCCCGTGTCCTCCCGCCATCTGGCCCCAGATGCATCACACGCGTAGAAGCGGACAGTGTCTGGTGGAGGAAAAGGGAACCACAGATAACCGGAAAACCAGAAAAATCAGGGAGGAAGATGCTCAGAGAATGATGCTAGAAGGTTTAAATTTTTGGACTCCTGGGCTCCCCAGGATGTGCGTGTGTCTGGATCCGGTTCTAATTAGCATGTCGAATATTTGGAAAATGGATCCAGCAGGTGCACCGCCACTGGCCGGGAGTGACCACTAGGTGGTGCTCATGCAGGCTGGACCTGAGTAGAACAGCAAGGGCAGTGAATGTTGAATGGACGTTGGAACCATAACAGGAGTGTCAACAGTCTCCATGGGGCAGGGGGAAGACCCAGAGTCTCACAACACAATGCGGACGATGCCCAGGACAGAAGCTGAAATCAGTTGGCATTGGAAGAATGCAAAAATCTCTACTCAGGTGGGAAAACAGAGTAGCTGCCGTGACGACATGGGGGCCTGAAGGGGATGTGGAAGCAGCTGTTGGAACAACGCTCGAACCAGAAAATACAAACATTCTTAACACTGACAAAGACATTAAAATAAAATGACTCAGCAGAGACGTAGAAAGCTATCAAGAAGAACCAGATGGAAATTTGGGGACTGAAAAATACAATCGCTAAAAAATAAAGTAAAACCTAACTCTGTGGATTCAATAGCAGAATGAAGATGACAAGGGGGAAAAATCAATACATTTGAAGATGTATCAATAGAGTTTAATCTGTTCAATAGAGAGAAAAAGGACTTTGTAAAAAAATGAACAGTCTCAGGGACCTGTGGGACAACAATAAAAAGGCTAATATTTGTGTCATCAGAGTCCAAGAAGGAGAAGAGAAAGAGTGTGGGGCAGAAAAACTATTTTAGGAAATAACAGCTGAAAACTTCCCAAGTTTAGTGAATGACATACATTTATAATTGGGGAAGCACAGCAAATCCCATCCAGGATTCACTGAAAGAAATCCACACCTAGACACTTCATAATCAAAATGCTAAAAATGAGGGGGGAAAATCTTAAAAAAAAATAAGAGAAAAATGATCTATTGCCTACAGAAGAACAGTGATTTGAGTATCTAGAGTTTTCATCGGAAATCATAGAGCCTAGGAGGAAGTAGTCCGACATTGTTCAAGGGTTGAAAGAAAAGAACTGTTAATTCAGATTTTTATATCCAGCAAACGTCCTCGACCTAATAAAGGGCATCAATGAATATCCCACAGCTGACATACTTAACATGACAGGCTTAAAGCTTTCCCCTACGGTTGGAACCAAGCCGAGGATGCTCACTCTCACTACTCCTATTCAGCAGAGTGCTAGCCAGCGCCATCGGGCAGGAAAAGGAAATTCAAGGCACATCTACTGGAAAAGAAGAATAAAACTGTCCTTATTTACAGACACCATGATTATGTACAAAATCCTAAGGCATCTATTTTTTAAAAGAACCAAGCTCCTAGAACCAGTGAGTGAGTTTAGCAGTGTTTTAGGATACAAGGTCAACTCAAAAATCAATTGTATTCCCATATACGAGCTATTAATAATTGGAAAATAAGAATTTAAGAATGTTACTATTTATAATGGCTTCCAGAAATGTCTAAGTTTAAATCTAACAGAACACGTACAGAGGCTGTGTGCTGGAAACTACAAATGCTGCTGAAAGGAATCGAAGATCTAAATAAATGAAACGACTTACTACGTCGATGGATTCGAAGACTCTTATAGTAACGATGTCGATTCTCCCCAAAGTGATCGTTACATTTAACACATAACTACCCAGGACTTGTAGATATAGACAAGCCAATTCTAAAATTTATATGGAAGTGCAATGGAACCAGAATAACTAACAAAAACAACTGGAAAAAGAGGAAGAAAGTTGTAGGAATCACGTTACCCGACTTGAGCACTTAACTACACACCCGCAGTAATCAAGACGGTGCGATGTGGCAGATGCAGACATCAGCCAATCGAACAGACACACTGTCCACAAAGAGACCCGCAGAAGTCTTTGACAGAAGTTCAAGTGCAATTCAGTGGAGAAAGAATCGTTATTTTAGCCAATGGTGCTGGAACAACTGGTCGTCCATGTTCGAAGAGACAAAGCTTGACCTTGACTTCATACCTGTGCAAAGGTGAACTCCAAGTGAGTCCTAGGTCTAAATGGAAAACCTAAGACTATAGCACTTTCAGAGGAAAAGTGGAAGAAAGTCTGTGACAGGGGGTTAGTCAAAAAGTCTGTAGAAATGACACCAAAAGCATGGCCCATGAAAAAAATGGATAAATTGGACTTCAGAATTATAAGCTTTTGTTCAGCCAAAGACACAGTCAAGAGAATGACAAGAGAAGCTGAAGTTCGGCAGAAAATGTTTGCAAACCACATGTACGAAACGGACTTGCATGCGGAACACAGAGCAGCTCTCCGAGCTCAACGTGAAGACAACAGCACAACTTGCAAACAGGCAAAGCTCTGGAAGAGACACGTGACCCAAGAGGATGTGCAGATGGCAGGAGAACGCATGGAAAGATGCTCCGCGCCGCTGGGCGCGGGAACCCGGACAAGCTGCCACCACCGGCAGATCGGGAGGACGAGGGGAGAGGCCCTGACCGCGCAAGTGCCCGCGGCGGCGAGAAGCAGCTGGAAGTCGCACCGCGACGCTGGGAGCCGGGAGCGGGGCAGGGTCCCTGGGTGCCTCGGGAAGCCGGCCCCGCGCTGCCCGAGATGCGGCCTTCGCCCCAGGGAAGGAAGCGCGTGCGCACCGCAAAGCCCGCGCAGGCCCGTGGGCCGGGGCCCTGTAAAGGCTGGGACCAACCCAAACGTCCTGGGTGAGTGGACGGACGGACAGACTGTGTCGTCTAGACCACGGGACCCTGCTCGGCACTGCTGACCCGCGGCGCCCAGTGGCCTGAGGCGTCGCCCCTATGAGAGGAGCCAATGTCCAAGGCCGCATGCCATCTGCCTCCGCCTACGCGACACGCTCAGAGACAAAGCCGTGCGGAGGAGGGCCGGCCACCGGGGGCGCGGGGGCGCGGGGCGCCCACGGACCCTGGCAGCGGGCGCTGTGGGCGGTGCCGGAACCGTTGTGTGTCCCATGGTGGTGCCGGCTATCCGGATGCGGTAAAACTTATAAAACTGCACACCGACATAAAAAAGTCGATTTTACTGTGTGATAATTAAAAAATTGGTTAAACAAAATATTCAGAAAATAGATTCCAGGCAGTTTCTGCGCCCTCTCCGCGCCCCGTACCCCGCCACTGCCTCGCGGACGCGTCCCTGGCGGCGGCCGGTCCTGGTGGCGGCCACTGCCACCACCCCGGGAACTGGGCAGGCGGCGTGAGGGGTCCCTCCTGGGCGAGCGGAGGTGGGCTCCACAAGGGCTGAGTCTGGGGTGGGCGGGCTGTGAGACACTTGCGCTGGGAACCAGGGGGCCCAAGACAACGGAGGTGTCCCCAGACATTTCCTCCCAGCAAAAGCCAAGGAGATGGGGGACAGGAGCGCTCGAGTCGCTCCCCAGGCCCTGCCGATGGAGGGGGCGCCACGCTCCCCAGCCCCTCCTCACCCCCGCCCCGCGGGGCTCTGGGGGCGCCTCAGGGCCGGTTCTCCCCCTCTTCCCCAGGGACTGTAAGGCAACTCCAGCCTGGTCCTGGCTCAGCCTCGGCCCTGCGACGGCCCCGGGGCGGGCGCCAGCTGCCGATGCCCAGGGGAAACCGCGGGGGCCCGGGCGGAAACCGGCTCTCGAGATGGGGCCGGAGGCCGGGGGCGTGGGGTACGCAGCTCCGAGCAGAGCCCCCAGCCCGGCCCGGCGCGCTCCAGGGCGCAGGCTCTGGGTCGGAGCCACCCAGGAGGATGCCTGCCCGAGGCGCCGGCGCCCCTGGTCTGGCCGGGGAGGCGGTGGCCCGGCGCCCCGCGCCCCGGCGCCCCGCGCCCCGCGGGTCCTGCTAGCGCGCGGGGAGGGCGCTCGGCCCCGCGGCTCCCACAGCCCACGTGCCCTCGCCCCAGTGCGCACCTGCCGGCCACCGCGCCGCCTTCCACGCCCCGCGGAGCCCGCTGCGCGCGCCTGTCGCCGGCCACACCGGCGCCTCCCGGGCCGGCCGCAGACGCCGCCGCGCCGAGGTCGGGGAGCAGCCGAGTCGCCTCCGGCGACGAGCGGCCGTGTACATCCGGCTTTCAAACCCCCGAGACCTGACCGCCGGCCGAGCCGGCGCGGACGCCGCGACACCGCTCGGTGCGAGGCGCGAGGGGGCGGCGGGGCCGCGGCTGGAGCCCCGAGTCCGCGCGGGGCCCGAGGCCGGAGCCGCGGCGCACGTGCGCAGCCCCCGAACCCCGCCTCTCCGAGCCCGCACCCCGGGAGCCGCCAGCCGCCCCTCTGCCCCTTCGCGGTTCACCGCAGGCGCCCGCGCCCTCCGTCGCCAAACCCTCTGCGCTCAGGCCCGTCGCAGAGCTCGTCTTGCCGAGGCGGGTCCCCTCCGGCCGCGGCCCCCGGCGCTCCGCGCGCCCCCCGGTCGGCGCCCTGGCCCCGCCGCCGCCGGCGCCTCCGCCGCCCCAGCTCCTGCGGCCGTTCCCTCGATGTCGCCCCGGGCCACCTCCTGGGCGCCCAGCCCGCGCGCTCCGCGTCGCGCTCCGCGTCGCGCTCCGCGTCCCGGAGGCCGGCGCCCAGCTCCCAGGACTGCGGCGCCCTCCCTGCGACTCCTCGTCCCCCCAGGGGACGCCCGGCCTGACCGCGCCCCCCGCGGCCCCGCGCTCCCCGCCTCCGCCCTGCGCCCGCGGCCCCCGCACCGGGCACTCGGGGTCATGGGACTCTCCCCAAAGCCGACTTCTTTTCACGGGCTACAGGGCCCCCCCGCCTCCCCACTCGCGTCCCTCGTCGCTCCCCTCGGCTCACGTGACCCGCGGTGCCCCCGCCCCAGGCCTCCTCACGGTGAGTTTGAATTTTTCCCTGGTGCCAAAACGCAGACACTCTCCACCCTCCCTTTTCGTACGTAGAGCGTTTCTTTTGGAAAACTTGAAAGTTCTCTCTGTCCCTTCGAAGGTAAGTAAGCCCCTCCCGTTTTTACGCCCAGGAAAGTTGTTTCTTAATCGTCTGGGGAGCGTCTCTTTCAAATGCAAACAAGGAAGATAGCGCCCCTGTCTCCCTGCCTTGCTGGGGTTTTAACTCAGATGCCTGGCTCCATGTTGTACCTACCTGCTGTCACTGAGGGATGAGAATATTTCATTTTTCTTTTGAATGAAGGGAAATAGATAATACGTTGGCCACCCCGATTACCAGGTACATTTAGGATGAACTCTGAATGGCACAGGGCGCTGCAAAGCCCTCTTCAAAAAAAAAGTTTTTGTCACTGTGGTATAATATACACAAGATGCAAATTTCTATCGTAACCATTTTAAGTGTATAATTCAGTGATATTCACAGTATTGTGCAATTATCACTATTTTTAGAACTTCTTTTAACATCCCAAACATAACTGTACCCATGGGACCGAAACACCCCACTCCTCCTCCCCTCAGGCCACAGTGACCTCTGACCTACTTCATGTCACAATTCATCTGCCTGCCCTAGCCACTCAGACGCGTGGAAGCGCTCGCCAGGCAGCCTTCGCAGCGGCTTATTTCACTCAGCACCGTGTTGTCGAGGTTCCCGCAAGTGGTAGCATCTATCAGAACTTCACTCCTTTTACGGCCGGTTCGTGATTTACTGCAGGTCTAGCCCACCTTTGCATATCCATTCGTTTCTTGGTGGACATTTGGATAAGGGCCCAACTTCATCCTTTTGTATGTGACTGTCCAGTTTTCCTAGCACCATTTGTTGAAAAGATTGTCCTTCCCCCCACTGAATGGTCTTGCTACCTTTGTTGAAAATCCATTGGCCATAAATGTGAGTTTCTTTCTTAACGCTCAGGTCTGTTCCCTTGAGCCGTATGCCTGTCCCTATGCCCGTGCCGCACTCCGTTGG
Organism: Eidolon dupreanum; assembly: GCA_028627145.1. Classification (NCBI taxonomy): domain Eukaryota; kingdom Metazoa; phylum Chordata; class Mammalia; order Chiroptera; family Pteropodidae; genus Eidolon; species Eidolon dupreanum. The sequence goes on along the minus strand of CM053503.1, from coordinate 548,991 downwards.
TCACTGTAGCTTTGTCGCAAGTTTTGAACCTAGGAAGTGTGAGTCCTGCTCTGTTCTTTCCCAAGATTATTTTGTCTATTCGGGTCCCTTGTAATTCCGTATGAATTTTAGGGTAGATTTCCTGTTTCTTCAAAAAACACCATCGGGGTTTTGAGAGAGGTCGCGTTGAATCGCAGATCACTCCGGATGCACTGCATCGCGATAATGCTGTCTCCTGGGACGCAGACACGGTGCCTTTCCACTGCCCTGTGTCTCCTTTCATTTCTTTCAGCAGTGTTTTGTCACTTTCCGTGTACGAGTCTTCCACCTCCTTGGATAAATGCATTCCTGAGTACGTTATCTATCCTTTTCGATAGCATGACAAATGAAATTGTTTTCTTTAATTTCCTTTTGGGATGGTTCATTGATAGTATGTAGAGATGCAACTGACTTGTGTGTGTTGGTTTCGTATCCTGCAACTTTACTGAATTCGTTTGTTAGCTCTCAACGTGTTTTCACGAGATTCTTTAGGGCTTTCTAGATATGAGGTCACGTCGGCTGCAAATGGAGATGCTTTAATTCTTCTCCAATCTGAACCCCTTCAATTGCCCTGGCTAGAATGCTCAGTCCTACGCTGAAAGTCAAAAGTGGCCATCCTTGTCTTGTTCCTGATCCTACGGGTAGTGTTTTCAGACCTTCACCACTGAGTATGGTGCTAACTGTGGGCTTGTCATATGGCCATGACCATGTCAAAGGACTGCCTGGCTATTCCCAGTTTGTTGAGCGCTTTTATCATGAAAAGGTGTTGGA
>CM053503.1:505775-547702 GCA_028627145.1 Eidolon dupreanum | reverse complement strand
CGTGACAAAACCTTCCTTTACAGAGTCTGAGCTGCTCAAGGGCTGCCAGCCTGGGCAGGGCCCCGGCTAGCGAAGGCGGAGGGGGCCGCCGCCTCCCAGCACCGCACGCTCTCCTGCCCTCCTCCGTGGAAGGCCCCCAAGAACAACGGAGAAGGACCTCCCACAGGGCGGAGCCGAGACTTGACGAGAAACTGGCTCGAGGGACGTAGTCAGGGGTCAGAGCTCGTCCCTGGGAGGGGTGGGTGTTTGCCTGCGGGATTCTAGAGCACCGTGGACCAGGCACCGCATCCTGTTCCACCACCGCAGTGTGCGTGCACATGTGTGCGTGCATGCACACGTGCATGTCTGCATGTGAACATCCGTGTGTATATGCATGTACGTGCATGCTTGTGCATGGACATATGCGATCATGTGGGCATGCATGTTTGTGATGCGCACGTGTTCATGTGTGCACGTATGTGCATGTGTGACGGTGCATGCACACGTTTCTATTGCATGTGTGCATGCATGCATGCGTGTGACCACATGTGCATGTGTGCATGCTCGGGAGCTTGCATGTACGCGTGTACACACGTGCACGCACGTGTACAGTGAACATCTGTGTGTGTATGCATGTGCACACACATTCGTGGCCATGTGTGCATGCTATGTGCTGTGAATGTGTGCATGCGATCATGTGCGCATGTGTTCGTTTGCACATGTCTGCGTGTGTGTGGTCGTGTGTGCACATGTATGTTCACGGGCTTGCGTGTACATGTGTGCCCACATATGTTGCATGTGTGGGCACATGCGTGTTCCTGTGTGCACACACGTGCACAGGTGCTCAGGGTCACCGTGTGGGAAGGGTATTTCTACTGAGGTCTTGATGCTCCTTTGTCTTTTCGGTGCTCCCTGCAAGGCCCCGGCCACCCTGCACCTGGGCCACCGTGCAGGGGTGAGGTAATGTCTCCGTCCAGGACGAGAGCAGGCCTGCCCACTGCCTGCTGAAAAAGCACTGGCCTCCGTCAGCTCTCTGTGCACAGGTGCGATCCGCCGGGGCCGCAGCGCGTCACCCCGGGGCGGACACAGACGTGCCGATGCTGGTGCATCTCGCGTCTCCCGCCGGCGCCTGCAGAACCCCCGCAGGCCAAGTCAGCAGCTCGCACGGGAGGATCCCAGGCTGGGCGGCATGTCTTTCTGGCTGGTGGTGACCCAGCTGGTGAGGCAGGATGCAGAGTCAGAGCTGACGCCGCGTCCTTGGGTCCCGGACGCGGGGCCCGCGCCGTGGCCGGCCGGACCTCCGGAGCCAGGGCAGTCAGTGTGCTTCGTCTGCAGGAGGCCAGTGTGCCCTGGTGGCCAGCAGAGCGGACCGCCGCGTGCTCAGTTACCGTTCAGAACCCGGCCCCGGCCCTGTGCCCTCCCCCGGTGGCGGCCCGGCCCTCCTCGCCCCTGCCCTGAGTTTGGCCGCTGGACCGTGCAGGCTGGTGGGAGGGGGAGGCTTTCCGCGCCGCACGGCTTGGCCCGCCTCGTGCGTGAGGCAGGCGAGTGCGGAGCCCCCGGTCCCGGCGGAGGAGACACATGGAGCAGATCTGCCCGGCACTCCTCGGTGGCACCTGACAACGCCCGGCACTCCTCGGTGGCACCCGACAACGCTGCCGCTGGCCTGCACACGCGGGGGAGCTAGGTGCTAGTTGGAGAAGCTCCACCCCCCCGATGGCTGGGGGTGGGGTGGGGAAACTCCTGTAGCACTGTTGCTGCGAAAACGCAAAAAATAAAGGCAGAGAACCGGCACAGGGCGGGTCCCGAAACCAGGTCACACCCGCACCGCGGTGGATGGCGCTGTGTGCCGCGTGCATGCAGGGGACAGCGCTCCTTCCACGCCACACCGGACGCACCAGAACAGCTCCCGATGGCGCGCGCCTCCCACTGCGAGGTCGGACGACGCAACTCACACAGACACGTTCAGGAAGCAGCTTTTGGAGGAAACTTTGAGAAGAAAAAGGAAGTGACGATTTTTATGACTTTGGGAAAGGCGAAGATGTCTCAAACAGAAAACAAAGTGTTAATCGTGCAAAAACTGACAACGGAATATACTGAAATTAATAATTTACGTGCATCGAAAGATGCTATTAAGAGTGAAAGGCGAATCCGAGAACGAGAAGACACTTTCAAGATGTTGCCCACCAAAGGACTTGCACCCAGAATGACTACAAGTCAATACGAACAGGCCGACGGAGAAGTCTGTCCAAGTACAAAACTGGCTCCTTGCAAGAAGAGTATGTTCAAATGGCCATAAAAACAGAAAGATGTTGACCTTCGTTAGCCGTCAGGGAAATGCAGATCGAAGCTGTGACGTGAGCCACCGCTCATCTGCCAGGACGGCTGAAGTGAAACGCAGAAAACCTCACGCTGCAGGCGCACGGAGCCCCCGGAAGCTCGCGCCCCGTGGAGGGGCCGGGCTGGCGCAGTCGCCATGGGAAACGCCTGGCAGCGAGCGCCAGTGCCGCGTGTGTGAGAGAGGTGTCCGCCTGTCCGCCCGTCGGGAATGGCCACAGCTGCCCTGTTTGTGACTGTCTGGATGAGCAACAGGTAAATGTCTATTAACAGCAGTGTCAATAAACAAATGCCACTGAGAATTAATTTTACTACACACAAGAAGCCAAATCCAGCCAGGTATCAAACCCAACATCGAACCAAGTTGGGTTCCAAGTTTACCGCTCCAAAATCCCTTATGTCATCAACACTTCAACAGTACAAACGAATAAACGGTGACGAAAAATTCACAGGTGCAAAAGAGCTCTTGAGAAAAGTCACTACACGTTCACGGTAAGTATTTTCCGTCAGGATTAAAAGAAATTCACATGCTAGAGTGTCTACACATTTACATCTATGTTTATATGACATCTACGTCTTTATAAAGACCTAGGACACACATCATTCTAAACGGGGTTACGTGAGGAGCAGTCCCTTTAAGAGCAGCAATCCAGCAGTGGCACCAACATCGTGCAGGGGGCCCAGCCAGCACGAGGCGAGACAGAGGCGCGGGAGGCAACGTGGTCGGAACGGAAGCTATGAAGCTGTGCGCACGTGACATGATCACGTAGAAAACTCAAAAGAATAGATACACGAAACCCTAGAAACGATGGGAGCGCTCAGGACCGCGGCGCCACGGAAGATCCGTGCGTGCGAGTCAGCCGCACTGAGCAGGCCAGCACGACGGTGGCACGACTGTGACAGCAAGTGGGCAGCACCGCCACGTCACGTGACCCAGACGCGCACGCTCTCCGTCAGGAGAGCTACACCATTCACTACCCACGTCGCTGGAGAAAGGGATCAGGGTCATGGGCGAGAAGACGATACTTCATGAGTTAACTCCCCCATAACGGACCCGTGGATTCAGTGGACAGCCGAGCAAAGTCTCAGGAGGAGCTTTGTGTGGATCTGGATAAAACGATTATGACATTGGTACAGAAGGGCATGAGGTCAAGAGGGCCCAGGACCCTTCTGGGACGAGCAGAGAGGGACAGCAAACGCCAAGACGCTGGCTCTGGGGTGGCCGGTGCTGGGTGCGTGCGGAACAGACCGGATGCTCCGGGAGGGGGGTACGCACAGGTCGCGGGGGGGATGGCAGTTCGTGGGGGACTTTTCAACAAACAACCAGAAGAACCGTTACCACATGGACAGAGAGAGCATTTGAATCTCACCTCCTGCCACGCACAAAAGTCAAAGTCAAAGCCAACTCGTAGGTCAAAAACGAATTTTGAAACTTTTAGTGATAAATGTAGGCAAATTACCTTTTCGTTCTCAGGGTAGGAAAAAAATTCTGAAGACAAAAATAGCAGTGACCTCAAAAAAAAAAAGTTGATAACTTTGGCCACATAAAAGCATGCAGCCTTTTTTTTTTTCATTAAAAGATGCTCTTTGGAAACTGAAAACACGATGGAGCCTTTGAGATCTTGCTTCCAGGTCGTCGTCAGTATGCTCAAATAAACTCATAAAAATTCAAAATAAATAAAATAAAAATAAAAACTGAAAACACAAATTACAAACAAGGAGAAGCTGTTCTCAATACTCTGAGCACAAAGAGCCCCACAGAAAAACGGGCAAGAGCTGCGAAAAGAAAATTCCCAGACGAGGAAATGATACAAAATGATACGTAAGATACAAAACCAGAGGAAATGATACAATCGAGATGTTGACACAATCCATTAGCGAGATGCAAATCAAGATTGTGACACTTTCTTAAACCGCTGGCAGGTGAGAACGAGGAAGACTGATGACTTGGTATCTGCGAGTCTGAGTCCCCACATGACCTCGCACGCAGAAATTCCTTCAAGCGCTCTGGCAGACGATTTGCTGCTGTCTCCCGAGCCGAGCGTTCCTGTGGCCCACGGGCGTGCAACTCCACTCTGAGGTGCACACTCTGGAGACGTGTGGGAACACCCCGCAGGCAACAGCAGACGCTGGAGGCTGTCCCAAGGCACGACCCCAGGCCAGTGGACGGGTGACTGGGACGTTCCCGTGAGGACGCCTCGGTGACCGACGGCACTGGGTGCATCTCAGCGATTTGATTTTATTTAGCGAACACATTTGTTGGCATTCCTTTAAAAAATGGCCAAAATTAAAAATCTCTTAAAGAATACACATAGATGCAACAAAACTAGCTAAGGAAGAAAGCAAGGATAGAGTGGTTAAAAAACAGGGAAGGATAACGGTCACTTCAGAGGGAAAGGCAGGGAGGTGTGGGGACGGGGCAGGTCACCGTTTGCATTTTAAAACCTGTCTAAATAAACACGGGCTGTGCAAGGACAAACGATGAAATTGTCGTGAACCCAGGATTACAATTAACCCGACTACGAGCACCTGGGACCCAGTGAGACGCAGAGAAGGAATGAATGACAAAGTCCTAAAGAGCAAAACACAACACACAGCAGCCGCGAGATCGAAGGAGGAAGCTCATCAGACAACGTCGCTGTGTAGCAAAAGGGTCTGCAAATGTATCAACAGAACTGACAGAAATGTTAGCTGCACGGTTGGATTTTAAAAAATTCACATCGGTTTCATTTCTATCGCCCAGCCACAATTTGTGGGAAAAAATAAAAAATTCGATACTGCTTACAATAGAACAACAAAAAAACACACATCCATCTAAATCTAACCAAAACAAGGGCAAGGCTACTACAAAGAAACTTCTAGAAGTTTACTGAAAGTTGTTCCAGGATAAATAAACGGGGTTTATCACGCTCACAGGTAATTGAGACTCAGTAATGTAAAGAACCCAGTTCTCCCCAAACCAACATGTGAATTTGACTAAATCTAGGTAGACGATCTTTAAAGTCGTATTCACTATTTTTTCTGTGGACCTCGACAAACTGACTCTACACCGTGGTGGCAGCACGCACGGGGCGGGTGACGAGAAGCGCCACGTCACTCCCGAAGGAGAACGAGACTGTGGGACTTGGGGGACCAGTGTGGTGACACCCCGCAAAGCGACGACCTGGAGACTCGTGGCCTTGGCCCAGGGCAGATGACCAGAGCGACGGAGCTGACCGGGAAGTCAGAGGCACCGACACGTGACCGCGGCGGCCTGCACATGAGTGGGGGAGGGGCTCCCCGAGAAGGGCCTGTGGGGGACCCGGGTCTCACGCCACCTGCCGAATCAATTCTTGGCGCATTCAAGACCAAACCGCATGAGCGACAACGAAGCCTCTCGAAGACGCCACCGGAGGTCACCTTCACGACCTCGAGTAGGGACACGGCCACAAAAATCTCCGACCGTGGAGGACAAGGCTGCCCAACCTGATTTTTATTGAAATTTAGGTGGCTTCACGTCAAAGAACACCGTAAGGGAGGGCGGAGGCAAGCCGCAAACCGCACTTCAACACAAACGAACAGAAACAGGAGCATCGGAACAGGTGTCGCGCCTACAGACCGGCGAGAGAGGCCGGACTCCCAGGGCGACTGGACAGGGGCGTGAGAGGGGCGTTTCGGGACAGGGGACCTCATGGCCATGCACGTCTGGGAACGGACGGGCCGTTACGCTGCTAAGTAGGAAAATGCAAATGGCACCACTGCTCTCTCCAGAGGCAAACGTGGGACGTCTGCGGACGGCCACCCGTGCGTCTGCGGTCAGCGTGAGATGAAGTCCCTCTGGCCACACTCGCCACACCCAGTCCCACCGCCAGCTCCCCCGCTCAGAGCCCGTGACTGTGGCCGCGTTGAGACACAGGTGTGACCTGCGGGGTGATCGAGTTACGGTGAGGCCGGCTGGAGGCGGCGGCCCCGGCCCAAAACGGGGCCTTCTAAGGGGGGACTGGGACGCGGAGGAGCCCCACGCGGAGACCGGGCAGAGAGTGGAGGGACGTGTCTGTGCCCCCAAGGACGCAACGGACGCCGGTGGCCAGGGAGGCTGGACGGGCAGGCAGGACCCTCCCTGCAGCCCGTGAGGGGGCACGGCCCGCCCGCCCCAGAGTCTGGCCTCCAGAACGGGGACAGGCTCAACTCCCCGTCTGAGTCGCCGACAGCGGTGCGCCCCGACCCGTGGGTGGCTCACCCCCAGGAAGCCGCCCGCACACATGGAACAGGAGACGGTTTTTCAAAAGAGTGGACATTCTGGGACTCACCCAGCTCTCTCAAACGAGCGGCCCGGGGGAGGGGCTGACAGGCCTTGGGGACAGAGTGGACACGGGGTGAGGAGCGCGGCAGGACCCCCCTCACTGTCCCCGCGGACAGTGCCAGCTCTTCCCGTAGGCCCCCTGCCCCCGAGCCAGCGCGGGAGCCTGAGCGGCGATCACGCAGGCATTTGCCCCGGAGCAGCCACTGAGCACCTGCCCCAGGAGCCTGCAGCTGCGGGAAGCGGCGGGCCGGCAGACGTGCAGGCGGCAGGGAGGCCGCCGGAGCGAGACCATGGCTGGCGCACACGGGGACGGAGGGGCAGGATCCAGGTGGGTGTGGGGGCCGAGTGCCATCGGGCACGGCCAGGTGGGACGTGGGTCTGGCCCGAGCCTTTTCGTCACACACACTCTCTGGACCGCCACTGGGTGCCAGTTGTCACTGGGGAACAATGGGGTGCAGATGCAACCGGCCGCCCTGGCGACCCTGCCCCCCATGTCGACCTGCGGCCCAGCCAGGCCCAGGACGGCCCGGGGCCCGGGTGCTGGGCGCACCCTGCTCGGCGCCATGGGCCATCAGGAGCCGCAGCAGAGTCAGGGCCGCCGGCCAGGGCCCGACCCGGCGCGCGGCGCTATCCAAACCTCCCGCTCCATGCCGCGTCCACGCTGCGCCCCGCGAGACGGCCAGACACCCACGTGGTCCTGTGAGGGGGACCCCGCTGTCCTGGCCGGGCCGGGCCCCGCCCCGCGCCCCGCGCCCCCCCGCCCGGAGCCCCCCGCGCGCTGCGCGGCGCCAGGCCTGGCGCCCCGGGACGCGGACGCACGGCGCAGGCGCGAGCCCCGGGTTACCTGGCGGCCGCGGCGGCGGCGAGGGCGCGGCCGGCGCCGTCTTCACGCTCGGGAGCGCGGCCGCCGGCGGGGGCGCGCGCCAGGCGCGGGGGTCCGCGCGCGCGCGGGGCTGGGCGGCGGCCGGGCCGGGCTTCGCGGCCTCGCTGTCTGCGCCCGCGCCGCGGCCGGCGGCGGGCTCGGTGCTGCGGGCCGGCGCGCTCCGCTTCACGGCGTCCGGAGGCCGCGGGAGGGGGTCCGGCAGGCCGCGAGGAGCGAGTACCTTTGCGTCCTTCAGCCTCGGGTCCTGCGGGGCAGCGGTCTGGGGCGGTCCCGGCGCCAGGTCCGGCAGGGCCGAGGGGCGCCTGGCTTTGGGCGGCTGCGAGTCCGAGAGCGGGGCCGGGAAGCTCGCGCCGGGGCCGGGCGCCGCGTGCCTGCGGCCCCGCCGCACGCCGACGCCCTCCACGCAGAGGTCGGGCCCGTGCAAGGGCGGCGGGTCCACGGCGGGCTGCGGACCGGACCGGGAGGGCGCGGTTGGGGCGAGGGACGCGCGCTCCCCTCTCCCGCACCGGCCAGGCCTGAGGCCTCAGAGAGGAGCGTCAGCCGCCCGCGGGGGCTGGCCGCTCCCCACGGGCGCCTGGGCCCAGGTCAGCAGCCAGGTCGCCCCCCTTCCCCGCCCCCCTCCCCGCCCGACACAGGCTCCCTGCGCGGGGCAGGCCCTGGAAAGAGCCTGAAGGGGGGTGCAGTGCCCACTGAGGACAGGAGGACACTGCAGAGCCAGCAGGGACGGACAGCCCAGAGGGGCCCAAGGCCACAGACAACCCGCCAGCCAGGTTGGGTGTTGCGGGGGTGGGTGGGGAGCAGAGGGAGCAAGGCTGGGTGGTGGGGGCCAGTGGGGCTGGGTGAGGCCCCCCGCAGGGACCCAGGTGCTTGGTGGGGCCTGAGGTCGGGGCCTCGGCCGGGCCGGGCAGGGCTGGGGCCCCCTTCAGCCCCCCGGGGCCCACACCCCTCACCTGCCTCCACAGCAGCTCGAAGCTGCCCACGTCGCAGCTGCGGTCGGCCCTGCGGTCCAGCACCACCTTGATGGTGTCCTCCTGCACCTGGGCGCACAGCTGGGCGGTGACGGGCGTGGACGCGTGCATGGTGGGGCTGGAGTTGATCTCGATCAGCCAGGGCCTGAAGTCGCGCCCCAGCACGAAGTCGGCGCCGTAGAGCTCGAAGCTGTTCCTGCGTGCCTCCACGTGCTCCTGGGCCACCTTCATGGTGTTGGCGATGGCCCGCTTCATGGACGGGTAGATGAGGCTGCTCCACAGGGAGCCGCGGCCGCGCTTCTGCAGGTACTCCTGGAACCGGGCGCTGGTCCACATGTTGTGGCCGGGCAGCAGCGGGCTGCGGTCCCTGGCGTTCTTCAGGTGCTTCTGGATGGAGTTGTTGCACAGGTGGATGGCGCTGCGGGGCGGGCAGGGGCGGGGCGGGGTCAGGCCAGCCGCCCGGCCCTGCCCCAGGCCACGGGCCACGGCAGGAGCTCCCCGGGGAGGCAGGCTGGGAGGGGGGGTCATGGCAGGAGCCCACTAGCCGGGGCAGCGACCCCGGCCTCGGCTAAGTCGCGGCATGCTCGCGCCTCGGTTTCCATGTTAGTACGTGGCAGGGAGATGGGCCTCAAAGAGCTGGTCTCGCGAGAAAGATTTACCAGCAGCGAAAGTTTCAGCTACTTCATTTCTACTCGGGCCTTGTTCCAAACAGGACGTAAGCCAAATAACACTCACTAGATTATACCACGCTGTGGACCCTGTCATTTACACGCGGCGGGAATTTTCCATCAGGTGCTGGCTGGCGAGACCCACCCCTGTGGCCGTGGGTAACTTTAGTCCCATGACTCACGAAAGGAAAAGAGGAACAAGAGACAGGCATGTAGCCTAGCTGGAGACGGGGCCAGTGGCTTGGACAGGGGCCCGCAGCACCCTGCACAGGTCGGGGAGGTGCCGGGCTGGACCACACCCACTCAGGACCCACTTCCTGGCTCCCCGTTAGCCTAGGGAGAGCGTCCTCCCCTAGAAGCAAGGCGGGGCTCGGGGAGGGTAATGGTGGGTAACTTCATGGGAGTGCAGGGTGCTGGCTGTGAGGGCCAGCGGGCCTCAGGCTGCGCCTGTCCCTCGGGGACGGAGGTCATCTGATTCCGCGAGTCTCAGCGTCCCCACGGGCGCCTCCGAGGTTCTGGCGACAGCGGAAACGGCTGGGGTGCCCTGCCTGTGCACGTGGGAGCGGCCTGGTGCTCCAGGCGTGGCTGGGAGAGCACTTCGCCCCCGCGGCGCCCGCCCCCCCCCCCGCCCGCTGACCTGTCCAGGTTGTCCAGGGAGAAGCGCTGCGTGGAGAAGCGCAGGTAGCTCTCCTTGTAGAACCAGATGGTGAGGGGGTTCCAGTCGGTGACCAGGAACCACTGCCTGATGTCGAACTTGGTGTCGCAGATGAGCAGCGGCGTCTCGATGTACTTCTGCACCACCCACTTGTGGTCCTTGGTAGAGAGGTGGTCCGCGGCCACCAGCTCCAGGATCTCCTCCACGCGGTTCATGCACACGATGTCTGCAAGAGGCCACCGTGCCAGCCCAGGGACGGCAGGCCGGTCAGGCTCTGCCCCGAGACCCGGGCGGTGGCAGTCCCGCGGGGGCAGCTGGGCCGGGGGGCGGGCGGGGAAGGCTCTGCCCCGAGACCCGGGCGGTGGCGGTCCCGCGGGGGCAGCTGGGGCGGGGGGCAGGCGGGGAAGGCTCTGCCCGCAGGTCGAGGCCCAGCCGGTACGGCCCCCCGGGGCCGGCCTCCAGGACTCCCCAAGAACTTGAGGGACAGGGTCGGGGCAGAGGCACGTTTAAAAGGTGCCAGTGAGTGGAGGTTGGGGCTGAACGGGGGAGCAGGGCGGCTTGCGGGCCCCCGAAGAACCAGCAGGCAGGCAGGGGTGGCAGGCGCTCTGCCAGCCACTGGGGCCCGGGACGCCTCCCCAGGAGTGGCTGGTGAGCGGGGTGAGCCAGAGGAAGGGCAGGACTGGGGCGCAGAGACGTTCGCCCACATCTGGCACTCCCCCACTTTGCAGGATGGTTTACAGTTTCTTACACTGAACCCCCGAAGTTAGGGTACATGACTAGCGGTGACCAGTGGCATCCGAGCAGAAGTGACCTGCATCTCTCTGGACTGCAGCACTTAACGCCACCCATAGACCTCCTGGCCCTCTGTCTGACAACCCAGAAGCCCGACGGGAGTGGCATCACGAGACGGTGCAGGGACCTCGATGGGGACCGCCCCGTGCCGTCCTCCCATGCCGCCCACGGTGGACAGCAAGCGTGCGAGGACGTGAGCCCGCTGAGAGCCGCTCGCATCTTGCTGAGCGCTGCTGGGGTTTGGGGACTGTCTGCTACTCGGCGTGGCCTGGCCCGTCCCGCCTGGCCCGAGGGTGGAGGGGGGCCACCCTCTGCAGGGCCCCGGATGCGCAAGTGGCGTGACTGTCGAGGTAAGATTTCCTCACAGAAACACTAGGCCCGTTTCTTCAGGTGCAGGAAGCTGAGGCCTGTCATCCTGAAGTAAGTCTACGCCAAAGCGAAAGCTGCTGAGTTGCCCTGAGCCAAGAACAGGGTGAGAGGCGGGGGGCTCAGAGGCGGGGCCCGGCCAGGGCCCGGCCAGGGCCCGGGGGAAGCTGCGCACTTGATGAGCACAGTGCGCTGGAGGCGGGTGGAGCAACCCTGTGTCCACAGTGGGAAGAAGTCTGGGGGGCAGGAAGGCGGGAGCCACCAGCGGACAGTGCCAATGTCGGGGGAGCCGGCAGGGACAGGGCCAGGGAGCAGCAGTGCCCTGGCCGGGAGGTGGCACTCAGGACGGCAGGCAGAAGCCCAGGAGAGAGACCGTTTTAGGAGAAGAGGTGATTAGGGCCGAACGCGGTAACATTGAATTAACTGATTTTTTTAAATAACATAAAATTTAACGATTTGTAAATTTAAAACAGTGACAGCATCAACAAAAGACTTGTAATAACTGAAGGAGCACATAGAATATCCAAATTAAAAGAAAAGCCGAGAGTCTCGGGAAAACGAGAACATTACGTGACATAAACGTGAGGATGCAGCTAAGGCCACATTCAGAGGAAAATTCACAATCTTGTTGCGTAAGGAGGATTGGAAAGAAACAAACTTATCATTTGAGTCAGAGCGAAGGCAGAAAAAAATTTCTCAAAGGAAAAATTTTAAAAATGCAACCCAAAGCTGATATTTTGGAGGCATGAATAAGATTAGAAAACCACCCTGAAATCTTGTGTGTTTTTTTTGTTTTTGTTTTCGTTTTTAAAGCAAACGCAGTATTCCCCATCAGGAATAAAGAAGAGAATCTGTTTGCGACTGACGCAGGAAGACGAGGCAGGAACCCTGCACACACGGCCGCCGTGAGTGCGGCCGACAGCCCGGGGCCCAGAGCAGGACAGCAGGACAGCACCGCCGCGAGACGGAAGCCCCGGCCTTCCGGCAGCGGGCGCGAGCCCAGCGTCAAAATGCATCAAAGTCGGAAGAAAACTGCAGCCCGTTTAGCTCGGGAACGTGGCGGGAAGACCCTGACCAACCAGTGGGAACGTTGCGGGAACACCTGACCAACCAGCAGAGCCAGCCACAAGCCGGGACACCAGCTGAGACGCTGTTCGGGCACGAGGGCCCCGCACACCCTGGCGCCCAGCCTGCTTCGCTCCCAGCGGCCGCCCGCGGGCCCTGGACTTGCCCCTCGCCCGTGGGACTCACCTCGGCCCCGGGACTTGGCGGCGGGCTTGACGATCCAGATGTTCTGAAGCCCGTCGATCTCGGTCTGCGGGTTCACAGACGAGATTTTATTCAGCAGGTCCTGGCACTGCGAATAGTGACTTCTTGAATTGGAAATGAAGGCGTCGCCACTACAAAGCAAAACCCAGACGGCGCGTGAGGTTCTGGGGCCGTTGCTCGTCCACCGCTGACGGGTCCCTGCAAGCGGGCCGAGGACCTCTGGACCATGACCCGGCAAGGCTGCTCCTGGCCGGGCCGTGGGGTCTGGGGACCCGGCTTGTGGGGCCGGACCACACACACCCCCAGGAGCACCGTGCCTGGGCCAGGTGAAGGCTCCAGGGAGACAAAGTGGGGTCCCGGTGGGGGCCCCCGCAGTGCAGCCCCCGCGGGCCGGTATGTCCGGCGGTCGGTGGTGCCCGGATGGCACCTCACCTGCGGGGAGGTCTTGACGGGGGCGACCTGCCCACGCCGCCCATGCTGCAGCGCACGTGGACCGGGTCCAGCTTAACGTCCTGCAGGCTGCACCATCCACAGAGCACAGTGGCACCGGGGCCGGCCCGAGCAGCCGCCATGACGTGAGGGGTGAAGGCGGGAGGACGGCGGAGCCCCGGGCTTTCCGAGCTCAGTGCTGCCTCGCTAAAGCCAGGGACAGGGAACCAGGCGCCCACGTGTGGAGGGGCTGCAGCAGACGCTCGGCTCCGAGGGGCTGCCACGCCCCACGGCGATGGCCCGGACGTGGCCAGGGGAGCCCCCGGCCCTCCCTGCAGTAGACAAGCTCTGTCTGAGCCCGGCAGGACAGGATGTGGTGGGAGGCGGTGCGAGCCCCACGCGCCCCATAACAGCCCGTCTGGCTGTGGATGCCACGCGAAGTGAGCCAGGTCGCCAAGGGCGTCACCACGCTGGTCAGGAGCAAAGCTGCCCGGAGACCGGCACGCACGTGACGCGAGGGCCACCCCGACTTTGGCTCAGAGAGGAGACACGGGGCTGGCCTCCCCACAGGAAGGACCCCATCCTTCTCCCCAGGAGGACACCTGGTCTGGCTTGGTGCCATTTGAGCAGGAGCATGTGTCACATGTCACGGTGACATCACTGTCACCTTGGAGGAAGCGAATGGGAGGACTGGGGCTGGAGCCTGGCCACACTCTGGCCCTGGACACCCCCACGGCTGCCAGAGTAGGGGCACCCGCCGGTGCCGAGGCTGCCGCTGTGGCACTGGGACACTCAACGGCAGCGAGGTGCAGATCGCGTGCGGCCCCCACCTGAGTCCCGGTGGTGCTTCTGACATCCACATGGGATCTCGAGGGACCCCGAATAGCCGAAACGACCTGAAAAAGGGCCAGGCTGGGGTTTCACACGTCTTGGTTTCAAGTCACCACCTAGCGCAGCAATCGGACACGAGGACATCGGAGCAGTGGAGCAGAAGAGCGCGTCCGGGAAGAAGCCCTCGCGTGCACAGTGAAATGCCTCCGACGGGTGCGACGCCGAACAGCGGGGAAGGGACAAGCTTTTCAGACCACACGGCTCCGGGGGACCAGACGTCCACGTGCGAAAGGACGACGCTGGACCCTCACCTCACGCCATGCACGGGAGTTAACTCAAAGTGGATCCAAGACCCAACGTAAAAGCAAAAACAATAAAACTCTTATAAAGGGTGTCAACATACGTTTTCAACAACTTCTAAGTCGTAGACTTAGGAAACTCTTAGGAAAAACACATAGGGCAGGAGCTTCAGACTTGATTTTACAACAATTTCTTGGCTATGACACAGGCAACAAAGGAAAAAACAGATAGGCTGGACTTCTGAGACGTTTTTAGGGTTGTGTATCAGCGGACGATACCGACAGAGGTATGTGCAAATCAAGCATCTGACGCGGGATTAACATCTAGAATAGGTAGAGGGGCCCCCAAACTCAACGCCAGTGGAACCCTGGTTCAGAAACAGGCAGAGGGCTTGAACAAGCATCTCCTCAAAGAAGGTCACAGATGGTCAATAAGCACGTGAAGAGATGCCTAGTGTCACTGACCAACCGGATCACAAGATGCCACCTCATTCCCCCTTTGCCCCCCCCAGCACGGCCACCAGTGAATAGCAGAAAATGACCGGTGCTGGCGAGGATGTGGAAAAGCCGGGCCGTCCGTGCGCCAGCTGCCGGGAGGACATGACACGCAGTGTGGAGGCTCCTCAGAAAACTGACACCGCGTGGGACCCGTTGAGGAGGCCAGTTCCCCCAGGGAGGGGGCTGCAGCGGACACTTGTCAGTTCCGCTCTAGAGACATGTGACACCAAGGTGAGCTGAATGTCCCAAAGCTGCACCCCAGCCCTGCTCACGAGCTCACACCCCACCCGCACGCCCGGGGACCATGTGGACCCTCCCACGGGGACAGCACGGACGCACGAGGCCCGGCGTACGGTAACCACGAGAGACGCCGGGAAGAGGCGGAAAAGCCCGACGTCGCACGAAGCGCAGAGGCCACGCGAAAGCCGAGCTGGGAGCTGCGGTTAGCACTGGGTGGTTTAAAAACCGGCCGGACACAACAGAGAGCAAAACTGGCCGCCCCGAAGGGGTGTCGGCAGAAAATGTCAAGCTCAGCCTGGGAGGGAGAAAGGGGACGGAACAGTGTAGAGCAGAGAGGCACGTGCGACGCCTCCTGGTGGTCGCACCCACTCGCACCCATGGGTGACTGGGGCCCAGCAGAGGAGCCGGAAAGCGGCGGGAGGGCCACCTGCCGAGATGAAGGCGGGAACCCTGTAGACTCCGCCAAGGACGAACCGCAGACGACAAAATGCCCGGAAAGTCAGTACAGTAAACACAGAGAACTGCATCTACGCTTAAAGCCAAACTTCTAAAACCGAAAAGAAAAAGAGACAATCTTTAAAACCAGCTTGAGGGGCTAAAAAGCCGTAATGAGACGGACAGCGACAGCCAGTTTTCAGCTGGAACCACAAGGGTGGAAGACGCTGGAGTAAGGCACGCGTCTGCAGGGCCGGGGAGGGCGACCAGCCCGGATGCTCGTGCAGCGGAAACGCCCCGGGGACGCGAAGACGCGCTGGCGCGAGAGCATTCTTCGGCAGCACGACAAAACTACAGGAACGAAAGAGGTTGTTTTTTCAGGCTGAAAAAAAATATATATATATCTCAGAAGGAATCACAGAACTGCAGGGAAAATAAAAGCAGAGAGAGTAAACCTAAAAATAAACGCAGAGAACGCCGGTTGTTTAAGGCGACAACGGTGACCACGTGCCGTGGAGTGTGCACCTACGTGGAAGTAACACGTGACAACTGCAGAGCGGGGAACAGGGCCACACGGCGTTGAAGTACCGCGTGTGGCCAACACGCAAACGCAGGGGGCCCCGGGTCAAAGGTGCAGTCTGTGACACCTGGCGCCCTGCCAAAAATACAAACGTATTAGGTGAAAATATTTGGTGTTGGAGATAGGAAGGAATAATTAGAAATACTTGACCGATTCGCAAGGAGGTAGGCGAGAAGGCACGATGGAACAGAGCAAACAGGATAAGCAGAAAACAAGACTCGTTAACCATGTTGACGAGTCTCACAAAAATGAAACCAACGCGCCAATTAACGGGGAAACACTGTGAGGCTGGGCAAAAAGCCAGACCCAGCCATTATCACCTGCTCCTTCTGGGAGACCCACTTCCGAACACAAAGCCAGCCACGGATGGGGAGGAGAGGGTGGGAGACCCTGTGCCTGGCACACACCATGCCGAAGGAGGCGGCGCGGCTAACCCCGCACAGGGGCAGGGCTCGGGCAGGGCTCAGGCAGAGGGTAGCTGCCGAGTGAATGGGGATTACTTCATGACGACGTTCCCTCGTAATGACAGACGGGTCCCCTCCAAGGAAGACGACACTATCCTACATCAAAACATATAAAGCGAATGACCACAGAGCTAAAACCAGAAGCGGGAGAGCCTCAGACGCAGCCGGAGGTCACTCTGTGTCCTGGGGACCGGGCAGGTGGAGTGCTTGGCAAGGACGAGGGTTTGGACAACCCGCCCGACCGCTGTGACCTTTCCAGGGCACGTGAGTGAACAACTGCACACAGGCTGCAGCCGCGCCGTCACCCGACCTTCGCAACAGGTCGCGTGCTGGGGCAAAGGCGAGTTCCCACCGGCTCTCACTCTCGTTGCCCACAGTGGAGACCGGCACCATGTCCTGCCTGATGCAAGGCTCACGACGGAGCCAGCAACCGCGGGAAGCTGCAGGGAGGAAGCAGCGAAGCATCCAGAAGTCGTGACCTTGGAGAGGCAAAGGCCGCTGAGACGGGACTCGGAGCGCCCGGCCCAGCCGGGTCCCGGCACACTGGGTTTCACTGGGAACACTGCTCAGCGGAGCACACGAGACGCACGTGGAGGGGGCGGGGGCGTGCCGGACGCAGAAACCCACCCAGGGCCTGTGGGGACAGAGACGCCTAGAAATCAAGGGACGACACGACCACCCGCCCTCTACGCCAGCTAAAGGCGTGACAAGCTCTGCAGACTGGGAAGCACGTGAAGCCACGCCCAGCGCCGCGGTGATCGGAGAGACGCACACTAACGGCCAGGAGTGACCCAGAAAGAGAAGCAGCAAGCCTCGCCACTGTGGGCCACCCACGGGCCCAACCCCAGGCCCCCCCACGGCACAGCGCCCAGCACCGTGTGGCCGGTGCGCGGCTCAGCCTCGGGCAGGAACACGGGCGGGCCTCGGGGCCACAGAGCACGGCCCGCAGAGCCCACGAGCGGAGGCTGGCCGAGGGGGTCAGGCCGGGGCCGGCCTGGGGGTGCTGCCTGGGACGGGTTACTAGGGAGCCTGGCGGGGCCGGGGACGCCGTGTCTCGATCTGGGTGGAGGCGGCACAGGTGTGCGTGTGAGCCAGACACGGCCGTGCTCTGTGTCCCTACTGCACCGTCTCCACGAGAGAGAAAACGTTCCTCAGTCCAGGACGGAGGGACGGAGACGGCCGGGGGGTGCGCGTGGCTGTGGGCAGACCCCCCAAGACGCAGCCCTGACGGAGGGATGGAGACGGCCGGGGGGTGCACGTGGCTGTGGGCAGACCCCCTAAGACGCAGCCCTGACTCCCACCCCCCCTCGGGCACCGGGGTGCCAGCTCCTCTGTCAGCCGTGTGAGGGGCACCGGACCCCCGGCCTGGGCAGGACTCGGCCACAGCAGAGAGGAGGGAAGCAGGGTCGGCCTCAGGTGGCGGCCGCAAGGGGCGATGAAGGTCGTGGGCAGGCGGGGGGCCTGGGCCGGGCAGTGGCTGTGCCGTCCCCCCCCACCCCGGAGCTTGCCGGGGACCTGCTCGCCCGTCCCCTGTGGCCCTTGTGGGGTTCACACGAGGCGGAAGACACCACGGGGTGTGGGAGGAGCTTCAGGGGATGCCACCTGAAGATGCCCCCCCACCATCCTTTCATTCGCCAGCAGGGGCCCCAACATCCAGACAGACGGTGACCCGACACCCACACAGCGCCCCACGTGCCCAGGCAGGTGCCACGACGTCCCAGGGGCTGGACCACCCCAGACAAGTCGCGAAGTCGCCCCCGCGCTCCGCCTGGCGCGCGCAGGGCTCCGCCCCGCTCGGGGCTGGCTCCGCCCCGCTCCGGGCTGGCTCCGCCCCGCTCGGGGCTGGCTCCGCCCCGCTCCGGGCTGGCTCCGCCCCGCTCCGGGCTGGCTCCGCCCACTCGGGGCCACCGCTTACTGGACGAGGGCGTAGTACTGCCGCGTGAGGTCCTCCCACTCGTCCTCCGTCAGGCGCTCGGCGGCGTCCTCGGCGACGTCGACGTCCTCGTGCTCCAGCTGCCCCAGGTAGGCCTGGCACACCCTGCACGCCGTGTCCACCAGCTGCTCCGAGAGGCCCGTGAGCTCCGAGGCGGCGTTCTCGGCCCCTGAAACCCAAGCGCAGGCACGCGGAGTGGCCCCACCGCGGAGCGGACGAGGCCCCCCGCCCCGCCGTGTCGCCGGGCGTGCCGGTGACGCTTCTCTGGGTGGCCCGGGCAGGCGCCCGCACCCCTCGCAGCCCCCGCGCCCTCCGCCCAGCGCGGCCGCTGAGCGCTGGGGGCGCCCCGTGGACAGCACGGCCCGCGTCGCGGGCGCGTAGGGCGCCTCCCGGGGTTCCTAGGGCTGCTCGCGCCGCAGACCCCCCCACGCGGCTTCTCACAGTTCCTCTGCGACCCACGGGTCAAGTCGCCAGGGGCCTCGGGAAACCCCAAAGGCAGGCAGGGCCCGTCGTCCAGCGGCCTGGCTCCGGGTCGGGAGGCGGCGGCTGCGGGGTGGGGCCCAGGACACGGCGCCGGGCAAACCGGGGGTCGGGCCTGGTGGGCGGTGGGGAGTGGGGGACACAGCGCCCACAAAGAGGCCCCGCCGAGGCGCCCCTGGGAGAGGGAAGGCCTGGCTCCTGCTGCAGAGGTTACAATGCACAACCGAAACGCATGGCGAAAAGAGCATAAATAACCACCCCAAGGCGAAGGATGCCCTGGTTCCGCCGGCGGGCAAGGAGCGTGGGAGTCTCGGTGCCACCTTAACGACAAGCTGCACGAACTGAGAAACCACCTGCTCCGGTCAGGCCCATCGGAGAGGCGGGGTCACAGGCCAGACCTCTGCCCCGAAGCTGAGAGACTGACAGGCCGGAGGCGACCCAGAGGGGGGGCCCGGAGCCCGACTGAGTGACCACCCGCCAGAGGCTCCGAGTGCAAGACGCCCCAGTTCAGAATTGCAGGGGGGGTCCGTTCCGGGGGCACCCTCACACTTTGATCTCTGGGAGCTTGAATATCTACAAGAAACCCCTGTGCCGGGGAGACCATTCCGTCCTTATCCAGGCCGCCCTCGGGGGACAGCTGCAGAGCCTGACCAACCTGGGGGAAATGTCCGCTCCAACTGGCGCCAGCCACCGGCCACCGGTCCCAGCGAGGGGGGAGGAGAGAACAGAGAAGCTCGTGTGGAGTCACGGAGCGGGGCGCGGGCTCGCTGAAGGCTGAGCCGGGTGGTGGGACCATGGAGCCCCCCACCCCGCGCCCGAGGCCACGCCACCAGGGTTAGTCACTGCGGCTCCTTCCACCTGGTTCTCCATGTCCGGCTATCAGGAAAGATGACGAGGACACCGCACAGTTTGAAGAGACAGAGCCGCATCAGAAGCAGACGTGGCAGGGATGCTGGAGCTGTCACACGGGAATCTGATGAGCGAGGGCTGTAGGGGACGCAGGCAGCGGGCCAGAACACACGCGCGTGTGAGCGGAGGGTGGGAACCCTCGGAAAGAACCAGAAGCAGATGCTAGACCCTGCAACACTCCCGCGGAGATGGAGAATGCCTTTCGCGGCTCATCGGTGGACGGAACGCGGCTAAGGAAAGACCTCTGAGCTAGAGGGTGTGTCAGCAGAGTCGTCGGAAACTGAAAAGCGAAGAGAATAAGACAAAAAAAATTGAGCAGAGCTGAGAGGGGAATTTGCAGCCGCGAACGGGTCTGGTAGATGAGAAGGTCTCAAGTCACGTACCTGAGCTCCCACCTTGAGAATCTAGAAAAAGATCAAGTCCAACCCAAAGTAAGCAGAAGAAAAAAAATTGAGCATAAATCAAACTGAAAACAGAAAATCAATAGAGAAAATAAATGAAACCAAGAACTGGTATTTTGGAAAGATCAATAAAATCAATAAGCCTTTAGCCAGACCAACTAAGAATAAAGAGGGGACACAAATTGCTAATGTCACAAGTAAAAGAGGGGACATCACTCCAGATCCCGTGGACATAAAAGGGTGATAAAGGAGCATTACGAGTAACTCTGTGCTCACACACTCGATAACCTAGGTGAGGTGGTCCGAATCCTTGAGAGACGCAATCTGCGAACTCACACAGGAGGAAGTAGACAATCTGAGTAGGTCTATATCAGTTAGAGAAATTGAATCAATAATCAGTGACCTTCCAAAACAGCTCTGGGCCCAGATGGGTCCCTGCTGGATTCTGCCAAATATTTAAGGAATAAATTGTGCCAATTCTCTAGTCTTTCAGAGGATAGAAGCAAAGGGAACACTTGTAACTCATCCCGTGAAGCCAGCATTACCCCGATATAAAAACCAGACCCAGAGAGCACGAGAAAGACCACAGAGCGATGTCTCTCGTGAACCCAGATGCAGAAACCCTCCGCGAAACGGCGGCGTGTCGAACCCAGCAACGCGTGAGAATTACACGCCACAACCAAGTGGGAATGATTCGGGTGTGCGAGGCTGGTTCAACGCGAGAAGACTAATCGCTGGAATCCATCAGGGCAACAGGCTGAAGGGGAAACACCGCACGATCCTGTCGACAGATCGGAGCCAGCGTCCGACACAGCCCAGCACCGGCTCACGGTGAAAACTCAGCAGCCACGGAGCAGAGGGGGACGTCCTCGCCTCGGCGAGGGGCAGCCGCAGCAAGCTCCGGCTGACACCTCCTGATGGTGAGCACCCCGAGGCTCCCCCCGGGGTCAGGAGAACAGACAGTGCAGAGCTGAGGTCAGGAGCAAGACACGCGTGTCTTCTTGTTATTCCTTTTCAACACTGTACTGCAAGTCCTAGCTAACGCAATAAGACGGGAAATAAACTGAGAGATGCAGACTGAGGAGGAGGAAAGACACCTGCCTTTATTAACAGAAAAAAATGAAAAAAAGAAACCATGCAGAATATAAGAAAATTACCCCAAAAAACTCGTGGAACCAATAAGTGACTATAGTCCGTCACTTTATAGACCAGCAATGTATAACTAGAATTTGAATTTAAAAATGATAACATTTACATTAGTGCTCCAAAAATGAAGCAAATAAATCTAACAAAAATGTATGAGAGATATATGAGGAAAACTGCAAAAACTAATGAACGGAATCAAAGAACTATAAATGGAGAAATAGTCCACATTCGTGGGTAAGAACAACTCATTGTCAAGATGTCAGTCCTTCCCAACTTCATCTACAGATTCAACATGATCCCAATTAAAACAAAACAAACAAACAAAAACAGCCACCAAGTCATCCTGTGAATACTGATAAACCGATTCTAAAGTTTATACGGAGAGGCAAGAGATGCAGAACAGCCAACACGACATTGAAGGGGAACAAAGGTCAACGTCCAGACTTACTGCAATTCTGCCGTGATCAAGACAGTGTGGTGTTGGTGACGGGACAGACGGACACGTCAAGGGACAGAACGGGGAGCCCAGAGCGAGACCCACGTAAACGTGGCCGGTCATCCCTGGCAGAGGAGCAAAGGCAAGTCAGTGGGGAGAACACGGTCTTTTCAACAAATGTCCAGAATAACTGGACATCCACGTGCAGAAGAGAAAAGAGTCTAAGTACACACCTTATTACATCCCTCACAGAAACTAATTCAGAAGGGATCACAGACCTAAGTGTGAAACACGAACTATCGAAATTCCCAGAAGACAACCCGGGGGAAACCAAGAGGCCCTGGGCGTGGCGATGCCTCTCGGAGCAACGCCAGAGGCGCCATCCGAGAAGGAAATAATTGGCGAGTTGGACTGCCCTGAAATTTAAAACTTCTCTGCTGAAGACAACGAGGAGGCAAACCACAGACGTGGAGGAAGTGTGCACAAGACACTAACAGGCTGTTATCCAAAATACACAGAGAACTCTTGGAACTCAGCGGTAAGAAAGCAAACAACCCGATTGAAAAACGGGCAGGAGAGCTGAACAGACAGGTCACCAAAGACAACACAAAGGTGACAAACAGGCACGGCTGACCTTTGAAGAACGTGGGTCCTTACACGTGGGTTGTTCCCAATAATCACAGTCGGCCCCCCACGACCGGGCTTCGCGCCTGCAGATGCGGCCGATCCCGGGCGCAGCGGCATTTTCCACCCGCGGCTACGATCCGTGGGGAAGCGCGGACCGCATGCTCTGCTCTACGTGACGTTCTGTGTGCGACTCGAGCACCCGTGGGTTTGGGGTCCTGGCACTAACCCCCCCAGAATCAGAGGGAGGACTGAAGTTTTCGGGGAGTCCAAGCTCATACGTGGGTTTTCGGCTGCATGAGGGGGTTGGTGCCCGAGCCCCACACAGTTCAAGGGTCGGAGGGACGTGAAGAGGTGCTCGACATCCTGTGTCGTCACGGAGTCACAGATCAAAACAGCGGCCCCGCCGGGTGCTGGCGAGGGCGGGGAGCCCCGGGAACGCTCATCCTGCAGGCGGGGACGCAGACGGTGCGGCCGCCGCGGGGTGTGGCCGTCCTGACAGAGCTGGACACGACCCAGAGCGGCTGCTCCTCGCATTCACGCGAAAGAGCCGAGGACGTCCGTCCCCACGAAAACTTACACGCGGGTGTTGATGGCAACTTCTTTCACAATCGCCCACACCTGGGAGCAACCAAGATGCCCTCGGCCGGTGACAGGGACACGAGCCGCGGTCCAGCCAGACAGTGGAGTGTGGGTCAGCGACAGAGGAATGACCTAACAAGCCGTGGGGACACACGGGGGAACCCTGAATGTGTGACTAAGTGGGAGGAGCCAACGGGCTGCCCGCCTCCGGGGGCGGGGTGGGGTGGAGCCGCGAGGGGGCGGGGTCGGCGGGATGGGGGATGCACAGGCGGAGCTCGGAGGGATTGAGGACAGCGAGACTTCCTCTCCGGGTGACGCTGCTGTGGTGGCTCCAAACCCACAGGATGAACTGGAGTGACCCCTGAGGTGAACTCTGGACGCTGGGCGATGAGGATGGGCAGTGCAAGGTCACCAGGTGCAGTGGATGTCCCTCTCTGGTGGGGACGCCGGTCCTGGGGGTGGGGGGGGGGCGCGGGCCCTCTCCGCACCCCCTCAGCCTTTCCGTGAGCCTGAAACTGCCTCACTGAAGCAAACGACCTTTTGGGGACTTTGTGGGCCTCAGACCACGAGGCCCAGCCCCCGCCCACGCAGGGGTGCCGTCCCTGTCGCCCGCTTCCGTGGGGCCTGGGGGGACAGACTGCGGGCGGGGCGGATCCGCTCGCAGCCCGCTGCCCCTGTGCCGCTGTCCCCGGCAGCCCGGCCCCGGGCCCCGCTCACCTGCCTCGCCTGCCTCGCCGCTGGGGTCGCTGCCACCGGCCTCCTCCCGCCCGCGCTTGGCCTTGCTCCTGCCGCCGTCCTGGTGGCTGACCACCCACTTGAGGATGCTGGAGGCCGCCGTGCGCCGGAAGTCATCTGGAAGGGCACCCAGGCCTCGCCCCCGCCCACGCTGGGGGCCGGGGCCTTGGCGGGTGCCAGCCGCCCTCGCCCTCAGCCTGGGCGTCCCACGGCCTGCGAGGGCCCCGGTCCCCGCCCCACAGCCCTCCGTGGGCCGCACAGCCCCGCCCCACGCACCCCGCCCCCACCCCCACTGCCCTGCAGACGGGGTCCGCTCCCGACCCACCCCGCAGCAGGCCCCTGCGCCTCCAGACGGCCTCCCCTGCTCCTCTGAACCTCAGTCCCCTAGACGGACCCCCCATCACGTGACCTCTCTGACCACCTGGGACGTGCCGGCCTCCACAGCCCTCAGTGTGGACGGCGGGGTCCCGAGCACCCGCCCAGCACAGAGGAAGCACTGTGCCTTGCACACCCAGCTCAGCTCCCTCCCCTCCCCCAGCCCCACGGGGTCTGCAGGACGGGCCAGCACTTCCCACCCAGACCCAGCCAGCCTCAGCTCAGCTCCTGCCCCCTGGAACCTTCCGGAACCCGAGCTCCCCGAGCAGCCTCCCCCAGGGCCTTCACCGAGCCTCCTCCCTCATCCTACGAAGGCGCCTGACGCGCACCCTGACCCAGACCCTCCGCCCGCAGACACCCGGGCACGCTGCCCACGCCCCCGGGCTGCCCTGGCTGCCCCCGCCCGCTGGGGCCCGCCCGCGCCCCACACTGGGCCCTGCCTCGTCCCTTCCTCCACTGCACTGCTCACCCCCGGCCCCCACCCTGTTGCTGGCTCCCGCGAGCCCCAGGGCGGGGCCGGGGCTCAGGGCAGAGGTGCTGGCAGATGCACGACCCCCATGGGGTGCTCAGGAAACAAGGCCCCGGATGGGCCCCACCCCCCCGCCTTCGCTCTCTGTCCCCTGTGGCTCCAGGAGTCCTCCCTCGGCCGCAGACCAGAGCTGCCTCAGCCGCTGCTCAGACCAGGGCCCAGCCGACCCCAGGCCGGCCGGCCTCACCGGGGACACGCAGCCCTGCGGCCCCCTCGGCCCCCGACGCCTCCCCCTCCCGCCTCGCCCCTGCCGCCCGGCAGGTTCCTGGACTGGCCCTCACCACGTGCTCGGAGCTGAGCCCCCGGCACCCCCGCGCCACCCGCCGCCCCCGGTCCTCGGCCCTGTGGCCGCGGCCCCGCGAAGGTGTGGGGTGGCCCGGGGCGCCGGCCGCCGGCCACTCACCCAGGAAGCCCTGCTTCTCGCTCTCGGTGCACAGCCCGTAGCAGCGCGGGAAGAAGGTGTCGGGGTCGGCCTGGACGTACCATGGCAGGCTCCTCAGGTTCAAGCACAGCCCGATCTCCAGAGAGGGCGGCAGGTCAGGCCCCCGGGAGCAGCCCCCGCTGCCGCGGGCGCTGCACACCCTCCCGGCCCCCCGCCCCGGCCCCGGCCGCTGGGCCCAGTGGCCGAGTGACCCAGGGTGCTGGCCAGGGCCTTGGGCTCGTGCCCAGGGCAGCGGCAAGCCTGGTGGGTCCGAGGAGGGGCGCGGCCTCCCGCGGGCACCCGGGCTGGCGGGCGCTGCCGTCCCCTCCCAGGTCCCTGATGGCCGCGGCTCGGGCCCTGGGGGGCGCTGCAGGGCCCACGCGCACGCCCACCACACTGGCCCCTGCACGCGGTCTAACCGTCAGAACCTGGCGGGAGGGCCCGCAGCCCGGGGTCCCGCCCCTCGCCCCGGCCGGGGAGGAGCTGAGTGCACTGGGGTTCTGGGGAGCCCGGCCACATGGGGCCACCCACGGGAGTCGCCCACACTGTGAAGGGCACCCGTGGCCAAAGACTTCTTAGGACGTACAGATCCCACAGAGAGTCCTGGGGGCAGCAGCCAGCCTTGGCCCTGAGCCCCCACGTCATCCTCGCCATCGAGGGGGTGGTCTCCTACCCAACCCGTCCCAAATGGGCACCCGTAGGCCCCTCTGACCCAGGCAGGCCCTCCCATGGACTAGCCCTCAGGTAAATGTGGGACCGCCGCCTCCAGGCGGGGCCACGGGGCTGGAAGGAGGCGAGGGGAGGAAGTGCCAGGTGTGGCGGACCCAGGTCACAGCCTCCCCGCAGAGCCCGCCGCTGCCCCCGTCCCCCCGTCCCCCCGTCCCGTGCTTGGCCTGCGTGCCCAGAGGAGGGCGCTCCTGTGCCTCCAGGCCACCCAGGGACACAGCGAGGCCCACGCGGGACTCTGGGTGGGGGGAGCGGGTGCTAAGGGGCTCTGGACATGACACTGGGCAGAGGCCTCTGGCCGGGACGGCTGGGGCAGTCCTGAGGACGAACCCCGAGGTGACTGGTCCTCGAGCGGCTCTCCCACGGGGCGCTGGGGTTCCGGGGTGCAGGGTGCCGCCCCCCGCCCCGCCGCCTCGCTCACCTTGGTGGTGAAGGAGGCTGTTTTGCCGTAGTGGTTCAGCATCTGGTCACAGCCCAAGCTGTGGCAGTCGACGACGTCCCTTTTGATAGTCCAGAGTAAGTACGGCGTTTCGTTTTTTACCAACCTGGACTGGCAAGAAAAACACCTTCATCGGTACCATAGACGGAGACGTGGCCGAGAGTAAAGGAAGTCGGACCCAAATGCACACAGTGGGGTTCCAACCGGGTGTCGCTCGTCCCGCACAAGCCCCCGGGGGCCCCTGTGGCCACCTGGGTTTCTGCTGGCACGAAGCATGTGCGGGGCGTCAGGCTCGGCTGCGGGGACCCCCGGGCATGGGGCTGCGAGGGGCTCGGGGCTCAGCGGCAAGCCCCCTCCCCGAGAGCCCCCCCCCCGCCTGCACCCCCGGGGGCAGGGCTCCTTGCTGCCCACTCCCACAGCACGGGAAACCCAGGGCCACCGGAGCCGGGACCGGGGTTGGGGCTGAAGCTGGACACGGTGTCCTCAGTGTCTATGCTTTTGTGGTGACAAACAACGGCACCAGTTTGGTCAAAAATTCTGACCAAGTCGATACAAGGAAAGGGAAACGTTCTCCGGACGCAGGGCCCCCAGAGACGAGCCGTGGCGAGGTGAAGACGTCGGGGTCTGTCTCTGCAGACAGCGTCCGGGGCGCGCCTGCCGTCACCTCCCCCTCCGCTCCGCCTGCCGTCACCTCCCCCTCCGCTCCGCCTGCCGTCACCTCCCCCTCCGCTCCGTTAGGGCGGGCTGGGCCCCGGCCGCCGGCACTGCGCACGGGCGCCACCCGGTGTCACCCAGCGCTGGCTTTCAGGGGAGCGAATCAACGACTGTGCTGGGCACCCTGCCTGGTCTGGGAGCCTTCCCCACCTGACTGTCGCGCTGTGGCCCGAGGTCCTCGCACAGCCTGCGTTTCGGGTCTCTAAGCGACGAGCGCTGAGAACGCGCCCCCCACGCTGCGGGTCTCTGCCCCGTGGTGCCTTTGGGGGAGCAGGCGCTGAGTCGTAGCGTCGGCATGTCCAGCCTTTCTCACGGCGGTCGCTCCCGGTCTCGGCTAAGTCTCTCCCCTCCCCCGAGGGCGCAGAGTGACCCACACCCCCTCCGGCAGCCCGCGTGGTCTCCTGTGTCTGCCTCGCCCCCCACCCCGTGTCCACGCCTCGCGTCTCGGCACCGGCTCTGCCGAGCCTGTCTTTGCCGCTGAGCTGCCACACCCTGGCTGACGTCAAGTCCCATGAACTTGGCCGACCAGGGCTCTGTCCCCCTGCGGCCCATGTGTGTGGCCGCAGGACGCTGTCCTCGCTGCCGCAGCCGCCCCCAGTGACAGGCACGTTCTCCCGCCGCTCACCCCGGGCCCTGGGGCTGCTCTGGTCCTCTCCCACGGGGTTCGACTGTCACAGACGCGGCTCGTCGGCTTCCACGTAGGCACAGGGGACACACACACACGCGTCCTGCCCTGCGTCACCCCGGCGGCCCGACCCCGTCGCCCGGCTCCGTGGTGGCCAGTCAAGAGGCACGGTGTGACTCAGGCCTTGCCGACCCCCAGCGCACGGCCGGGTGGCCCCCCGGGTGGCCCACGGCGTGACGCCGTGGCGAGGTCATGGCCCGGCCCCGGGCCGCTCACGCGGGCTCGTGCGGGCACCTACCATCACGTCGTGGATGTCCTCTGTTTTCTCCAAAGCCACTTCTTGGTTTTCTTTGCCTTCAGCACGTTTACTTTCTGCAAACGACACACGTGGAGGCGCCAGCGCGTCACAGCCTGAGTCCTCACCGCGGACGCGCGCGGCAGCACCGGGGAGGTCGGGGTGGGCCGGGGTCCGGGGCGGGGCGTCACAGCCCACAGGGCAGCGTGGACCGCGGCGGGGCCTGGGGACAGACGCACGCGCAGACGGACGCCCAGCACCTACCGGCCGCGCCTTCGCCCTCGTCGCCGTGTGCGCCGGCCCTGGGCAGCGTGTGGGCGCGCTTCTCCACCCAGCCCCTCCGGCGCAGGGCGGCCCGCACCACCGGGTAGTGTCCGTGCAGGAAGAAAATCTTCTTTTCCTCAAAGGGAAGCACGGGCTCGTTAATGGCTGGGAGCCGCTTAATTCCTTCCGCGGGGAGCAAGGCGGACCGTGCGGGGGGAGACACCACACCCGCGAAACGCCCGGGTCCCCGAGAACCGGACACGGGGTGGGCGGGGCCCCCCACTGTGTGCATGCGTCCTCGTGGGGGCTGCACACACGGAGGCGTCGCACTCACCGTCATGCACACACACACGCACGGTCACACGCACACACGTACATGCACACGGCCACACACACGCACGGTCAGCCACACGCACACACGTACATGGTCACGCTCATGGTCACACGCGCACACACCGTCACGCACACAAGGTCACACTCACAGTCACACAAGCATACGCATGCACACTCATGGTCACACACGCACCTGCACACACACATACATTCACATGCACACACACGCTCACCACCGTGCATGCACACACCATCACACACGTGCATACATTGTCACGCATGCACAGTCACACACACACACACACGGTCACACACACATTGTCACACACACAGGAGGCACAGCCAGGATGACGGGCCTGAGAACCTGTGGTCCACGACCGTCTTTCTCTACAGAGGTGACACCCTCATGCTTCGGCTGCAGGGTGCCCAGGGTTTGCGGCGGGGGAGGGAGGAGCCGTTCAGGTGGCCAGGAAGGGCCGGATGGCCCATGTGCCGAGAGCACGCAGGGGACACTGGGGACTCTGCCGTCACTGTGGACCGAGCTCAGCGGTCTGCGGACAAGGCAGGGAGGCGGCTGCTCATGAGGGGGCCTAGCCCTCCCCCTGCCGAGGGCCAGGCAAGCAGGGGAGCACTCGGCTGAGCCCCTGGGGCCTACACCGCTGAGGACGAGCCTGGACGTGCTCATGGGGCAGGAAGGGGCGTGCGGTCGGCAGCGAGCCAGCAGGCCAGGGCGTTAGGAAAGGAGGGGCAGCAGCTCAGACTCACGGGCGTCCCTAATTAGTTGGCTTTGATTAACCTAATTCTCCTGGGGTGGGCCAGACCTAATCAGACAAGCCTCTCGAAGAGGGTCCAGGGTCAGAGACTCGAGGCAGCACGGCCCCTCCCACCATCGCTGGCTTTGCACAAGGTGCCACCAATTCCAAGGCCACAGAAAGTGAGTGCCACCAACAAGTGAGGGAGCTCGGAGGTGGGTCCTTGCCCCGCCGGCCCGGCACTTGGCTCCAGCCCTGAGCAACCCCGAGCAGAGGGCCTGCCGGGCTCCTGGCCGCAGACACTGAGATACTCAGTGGGGGTCTCGGCAGCTGAGCTCACAGCGCTCGCTCACGCAGCGACAGCTACGGGGGAACGTGCACGCCCACCCCCTGCACGCAGGCCGCCGCAGACCTCCATGCCTGCGGCCGGAAGCTGTGAGTCCAAGCTCCAGCTCCCACGAAGGACCTGGCCAGGCAGGGGACCTCCCCGAGCCTCCTTCCACTCCGAAACTGACCCACAGCCCCGCAGCAGGCCCATGCGCCAGGGCACGGGGGGGCGCGGACAAGCCCGATTCACAGCAGGGACGCTGTGAAGGTGGATGAGGACCCCCGAGCGTCGGCACCCTGCAGCCCCGCACCCCCGGGGCTGCGGTCAGACTGAATAACTTCAGAAAGACTGATTGGTTTTAGTAAGTGAGCAGAATACAACACCTAAGGGAGCCACAGAAAGAACAGAAACAGAAGGAAGACTGCTGACGTATGAGAGAGGACAGTGTGATTTTAAAGCTAATCAGTCCACAAAGGACAAACCCAAGGAAGAAATTAGACGGTGACACATGGGGACATCTGCATATGCCGGGAGCTTGACGAGATGAACACACTAAATGCACCAGTTGAAAGGTGAAGACTGCCGGCTAGACTTCTTAAAATCCAGCTTTATGATGTTTATGAGAGAACGAAAGCACAAGCCTACGGATAGCGAGAACATAGAAGGATCTAAATCTGAGATGAGACAGACTGGGACAAATTAACATTACTACAATGAAGGAAATTATTCCACAATTTAAAGGGTCAATTCCCCATAAACCTACATTCCTATGTGCCTTCTGAGGAGCTATAAGTTATTTATACACGGTGAAAACGGACAGAACGGCACAGCGACAAGTCCACATCATAACGGGATATTTAAGACACTTCTCTCAGTAGGTGATGAACACAGACCAAAGGAGCCGGGAAGACTGGAGACTTGAACTACACAAACCACCTCTACTCAGGGGAAGTCTACGTGAACTTCCACATAAGCTAACGAGACGCTGGGCAGAAAGCAAGTCTGAGCACATTCCGACAGAAAAACCTTATACAGATTACATTCTCAGCCACAGTGCAATCGAGCTACAAATCAACAACACAAAACTAGAAAAAACCCACCAGTATAGAAACGAAGAACTACACTTGTGAGTAACCCCTGATCCATGAAGAATGTGAGTTATAAAAAATACTTTCACCTGAATCTCAACAGAAATACTGCAGAATGGAAGCTTGCGGAACGCAGCCACGGCAGTGCTGAGGGGTGCTGCTCAGAGGGGTGCTGCGTCCAGGGTGCACACGCCTCCAGGTCTCCGAGGAAACCCTGAGAATGGCTGCCGTGGCTCTTTGCTGCAATCCCAGGAAAGGCGGGGGTGGAAATTACAGAAGGCCGCCAGGATTGGGTGGTGGGTAACCAAGTGTGATGGACATGTCCCCTGTCACCGCTGCGGTGGCTGCTGCTGACGAGGACACCTCACACGTGTCATGCTTCTCTCTCCAGGTGCACCGCCGTGCTGTGCCCTCTGCGTGTGTGCGCACGCGTGCGCATCTGTGTGAATGTGTGCGTGTGTCCATGTGCGTGTGTGCATGCATGTGCACATGTGCACCGGTGTGCGCATGTGTGCACATGTGAGCATGCACTGCACGTTTGTGTGCGTGCGTGTGCGGGTGCACTGCAGATGTGCAAATGTGTGCACATGTGTGCCTGTATGTATGCACGTGTGTGTACGTGTACGCCTCAGAGAACGTTAAGGAACAAGTGTGTATTTGTGCACTAATGCACGTTGGATTTCTCGGGGTTCCCACCGTCCCTGCCTTCTGAGCAACGGCCACTGGCACACGATAAAGACCGAACACAGCCTCTTCCCCAGACGTAACTCCGCGTGCTCAGGGCACCGGTGTGGAGGCAGCTGCTGCAGAAAGAACACAGCCCCTTCCTCCTCCCCCCCAGACCCGGGCGCTCCCCCACGGTGAAGGGCGTGGCCTCTCCCCCCAGGAGGGCTGCTCCCCAGAAGCTCCCCGAGTCATAACTTGGGGTTCCTGTCCTGAGGCACAAACCCGCTCTGCATACACGGGGGGCATCTGTCCTCACTGCGTCACCCTGAGGGGCGTGCGGGACTGACACAGTCGGCCCCTGACGTGACACCCACAGCCCGCAGCCACACGGGGTTGCCGGGGAGACACCTTCCCGGTTCCTGTGTCCGCACTTTCCCGGTTTGGAAAGCGTAACCTATTCCAAATGCACAGCTGAGCTCAAAGTCGCTCGGGAGAAGCCCCCGGGGCCAGGGCGGGCCCAGGGCAGGAGCCAAGGCCCACTCCCCACCTTCCATGTTTCAGACGCGCCCTCTGCCGCCCGAGCGGCACTTACCTTGATGGCTTTCTCCGTCAGCTGTCTCGCTAGTCTGTATCTGTCTAATTTGGGGGAAGAAGTTGAGTCTTGGGGAACTCCTCGTTTTAATTCTGCAAAAGAGAGAAGGACATCAAGGCAAATGGGCCTCCTTAATGCCAGAAACACTGGGGGGGATCGCCCGGCCCCCCCAGCCGCCTCGCCGCAGGGCTGACCAGCGCAGCCCCGCAGAGCCCCCCACGCCCCGGCTGCCCTTCCCGCCCTCCAGACTTCCGCCCGCAAGGCCCCGGCCTTGCCCTTTCGGTGCAGCTCGGCCTTGGGGCCCCTGTCCCCTCGCCCAGCTCCCCGCTCAGCCTGCGGCCACACGAAGGCTCCCGCCGCCCCTTTCTCTGACCCCGGCCACCAGACTCCTGTCAGCGGACACCGAGTTTCAAAGTAACCACCTTAAGAATTAAAGGAACGCCCACACTGCACCCCACGCTCTGCTGCCAGCTCTCTGCCCCCCTCTGCCCACACCCCCATCGCCAGCTCCTCCAGATACGCCCATGCCAGGGTCACTCCTGCTCAGGCGGGCCCCGTGGTCACTCAGGCGGGCCCTGTGGTCACTCCCCTGGGTCCCGGCAGCATGGGTCCCTGGTGAGTCCCTCCACTGGGCTCCCACTGCCCCTCCTAACTGCGGCCCCTTCTCCCATCCACCCCTAACTGTGGGGTGCCCAGCCTGGGCCCCAGACTTCGAGCTTGATCCACCTCCTCCCGCGTGGTGGCTTTAAGCCCCCGTGCCAATGCCCCCGGAGTGGACACAGCCGCCCAGACCACCCGGCCTCCAAGGCCCCCTAGACCCAGTCCCGGATATCCCAAGCCATCACGGTGGACAGGCCAGCAGCAGACAGCCTGCTGCCGGCTCCTCGTCCGCGGATCCAGGTCAGAGCCCACGCGCATGCGGACTGCAGCCCAACCGACGGCACGCGACGGTCCGGTCCGTCCGAGCTGGGTCGCAGGCCCGGTGCGAGGACACAGCGCTCGGGGGCACGGGATCCCTTTCCGCTCACTGCTTCAGTGGCACGCTGGTTTGCTGTGGCTGTTGATGAGCCTTTCACGGGACAAATGCGGGTCACCGAAACCAACACAAGGAGAAGCAGAAGACAGGTGCCATCCACCGGCTGGTCCAGAAACCAAACCGGGATTTCAAAACCTCCCCACAAGGAAACAGACGGCTGCCTGGGCGGACGCCACCCAACACCTCGCCGGGCGTGCGTCCTGCACGTGGGCACGGTGGCGCCCCACGGAACGGGAGGGGCAGGGGCCGCTCGCAGCACATGCCCCAAGACAGCCGCAGGCCGGTGGCGCAGGGTGGCCGGTCGTCCAGGGCCGGACGCAGCACCGCGGCCTGTGATTCTCCACTAGGACAGTAAAGAAAAGCCTTAAACGCCAGCTCAACAGACACACACCGAGCTCAACGAACACCGGCTTCCATTCTGGCTGAACCTCGACAGGCGCAAGGTGCACAACGGCCTGGCAGCGACGCCCCACCGACCCCACGCTCAGGACGGCCGGGGTTGCTGGTCTGGGACGCCGCAGCCCTGGGTGACCCCAGGGCACCTTGGGGTCACATATACAGACTGGGGGCACGGCGAAACGGTCCAGGAGCAACTGGAGACGACCGAGCGTCACAAAGTGCGACAGTGACTGACTGGCACCGTCCGGACACCCTGGAAGAGTCCCCAAACCCCGCACGGGGGCCTCGCCGTGGCCCGCGGAGGTGCCGCGGCCACACCCCCCCTGGAGACCGTAGGCAAGGGATGGAAAGGGGCGCCCGGCAGACCTTCCGGAAGGGTCTGAAGGTCACAGAGGCCACAGGCCCGCGTGGGAGGGAGGCCCTTCCGGGGCGCGGAGACACGGCCAGCCCAGCGGGGCAGCCACGCCCTGGGGAAGGCGGCCGGGCAGAGCCGGCACCAGGTCAGCTGTGGTCACAGCTGTGACAGCTGCATCCTGCCCTGCCAGGCCTGTGGCCTTCTCAGCCCTGCAGGCACCCACGAAGCTCCGTCCCGTCCACCCCCTGCACCCACGGCAGGGGACCCGACCCCTGCCAGGTGCCAAAGCCACGGGAGACGCAGCCGGCCGGGGGTCTGGCCAGCCGTGGCTCGGACGACGCGACAGCCAGGCACCCAGCAAAGCGGGGTACGCGGATTCCGAGGCGCCTCGGCCAGACGCCAGCCCGATCCATCCCGCTTCTCGGCTCGCCACTGCGGGGCAGGGGACAAGGGGCAGAGACCCGCCCGGACACGGCCACGAGGCAGCAATCGGACAGACCCCGAAGGCGGCTGTGTGCGGAACAGCGAGTCCCCATCTCCAAAGCAGAAAGCCGAGGGCCGCTCGCGAAGGCCGTGGCGGCCCGACTCGCAGCACGGGCCGGCCGCGAGCACGTTCCGGGCCTTTATTATGACACTGTCGCTCGTTTCACTGAGTGTGACAAAAGAGTTATACAGAAAATGGCAACTTTAGAGATACGGCGTAAATATTTAGATACATACTAACATTTATTAAAATCATTAATAAAGACAAAAGAGACATTTCATAATGTTAAAAAGATAACTTTGTCAGAAATATAAAATTTTCAAGTGTGCATTTACTTAATAATGTACATTATTTATAATCTATATACATACATGCATATATGTGCAAGTTGACAGAGATTAACAAAAGAGACACAGAAAACCCACAATCCCAGAGGGCTATTTCAACCCACTCCCCTCAGGAAACGAAAGCTGGGAACCACAACGGACCTGAGCACCCCGTTAACCGACTGGACCTACGGGCATGTGCAGACCCCGTCGGCCACCACCGGGACACGTTCTCTGCACGTGCACCTCTCCCAACAGGACCGCACGCTGGGCACGGGCGTCTCGGCCTACTCCGAACGGCTGAAACCATATGGATGAAATTCTCTGACAGCCATGGAAGCAAACTAGAATAATGAGGAGGTAACTAGAAATCATCCTAGCTGTTCAAAAATTAAGCAGCACATCTTTCAGATAAAGTGTGGATCAAAGGAGAAATCCAATGGAAATTCTTAGATGATTGGAATTAAACGATAATGAAGATATGACATATCAAAGCATTATGATGCAGCTAAAATAGTGAAGAGAGAAAAGTTTATAGATTTTAAATGCACATATTAGGAAAGAAAACAAATTGAAAAGTATCTAAGCTACCATCCCAAGAGGCCAGAAAGAGAACAATTAAACAAAAAGACAGTAGAAGACAGGAAATAATAAAGAGCAGAATTCAATTAAATGGAAAACAAATGTACTGTAGCGAAAATTAAAAAAAAACAAAAGTTGTATCTCTGAAACATTTTTTAAATTGATAAACCTCTAAATAGACTGAGGACGGAAAAAGAGAAACCATGAATCACCAATATCAAGAATGAAAAAGGGAACACCATGACTTATTCACAAATATTAAAATTAGGAGATAAGAAATATCCACATGCCAGTAATTTGACAGTAAAGACACAGTTTATCAAAATGGACATAAAAGTGACAGAAAATCTGGAAAGGCCTATTTCTGCTAAAGAGATTAACTCCACAGTTAAACTCCAGCTCTAGATGGTATCACAGACCGATCTTTCCAAATATATAAGCGAAACAAACAAAACAAAAACCTTAACGTAAACCCTTTCATTGGACAGGAAAAAAGACTCTTTTTAACTCTTTTTAGGATACCATAAATTTAATGCCGAAATCTGACAAGAACATCACAAGAAAGGAATAGTACAGGCCAATCTGATAAAAGCAGACACAAAAATCTTAAACAAAAAATTTGTAAATCAAATCCTGTAACATACAAAACAATACACCATGACCACGTGGGGTTAACTCCAGGAGTACAATGTTGGTTTAACATTGGAAAATCCACCAGCGTAATCCACCACACTAATAAAGGAAAAATATACATATATCATCATCTCAATAGATGCAGAAGAAAGCATGTGATAAAATGTAATAACTATTCATTTAAAAACTCAGTAAACGAGGGGTAAACGGGGACCCCCTTTAAAGCTTATAGCAACATCACACTTCACGGTGGAATACTGACCACTTTCCCCTGAGCTCGAGAAAACTAACAACAAGAAAAAGATGTCACTGTCCCACTTGTATTAGACATTATGTTGAAAGAGACGGCCAATGCAATAATGCAACAGAAGATATGAAATGTACAAAAATTGAAAAGATTTGCAGATGACTGTGCAGGTGACAAATCTAAAGGGATCTACATGCTGTCAGAATTAGTATGTTTAGCAAAGTCACCCAAAAACAAGTCAGTAAATTGAGATCAACTGTATTTCTATATACTAGAAACAACTAGAAAACAAAACTCAAACTGTCATCTACAGCAGCATTAAAAAACGTCAGATGTCTTGGAGTAAATCTAAGAGGCACCTATACACTGAGGCTACAGAATATTGCTGACGGGGATTAATTAAACGTGCATGGGCTAGAAGACTCGATGTTTATTGCCCATGTTAATTCTCACCCAGATCGATTTACAGAATCAAAATAATCAGTTAAAATCCCAGCGGGATTGTGCCTGTGCATGTGTGTTAATTAATTATTGGACCCTAACATCTACGCCGTAATGCAAATGTCCAAGAAAACCAAAACAGGTCTTGAAGAACAAAGTCAGAAGGTTTATACTACAAAATATTAAGCCTGGTTGTCGCGCTACAGGAATTAAAACGGGGTAGCAGGAGGGAACGGTGGTCAGCAGAGCGACAGGACAGCGCGGACAGACCACATGGCGCTACGCCTGACTTCCACAGAAACGCACGGCGACCGGGTGCGCTGCGACAGGGGTGCGCGGCCCCGCAGGCGGAGCCCTGCGGGCGGGACGCGGGGCCGCCGGGGGCAGCTGGGAGGACAGGCGCCGAGGACAATACTGACTGTTCTCTTCTCTCCCGTCTACTTCCAGCGACGCGGACGAGAGCCTCTTCCGCTCGCCCAGCTCCATTCCGGCCTCCCCTGGCGGCTCGCCCTTCCTCCCTCCAGCTCGGACCCCTGCAAGGAGGGGGAGATCAGTGATGGATGGGTGGGGCTGCGCCCTGGGGTGGGAAGGTGGCGGGGCTGGGGCTGGGCTGACGCTGGAGACAGGGCTGGAGCTGGGGCGGGGGCAGGGGCGGGGGGCAGGGCAGGACTGGGGTGGGGGCGGGGGCAGGGGCTGGGGTGCAGGGCAGGGCAGGGGCTGGAGCAGGACTGGGGCGGGGGCTGGGGGCAGGGGCTGGGATGCAGGGCAGGGGCTGGGGCAGGACTGGGGCGGGGGCTGGGGGCAGGGGCTGGAGCAGGGCAGGGGCGGGGACAGGGCCGGGCCGCGCCGGGCCCCGGGTTCCGAGGACGGGGCCTGGAACCCCGTGGGAGACGGGGGCTGGAGTTCCGAGGGGGGAGGGCGGGCCCGGGGTTCGGAGCGCGGCCGGCGCGGGGCGCGGAGTCGGGTCTGGGCCCCGCGGGGCGGCGGGCCGCGCGCTCACCCCGGAGCGGCCCCGAGGCTGCGGCCGCGCCCCCGCCCCCCGCCGCGCCGCCCGGCGTCCTGCGGTTGCCCGGGGAGACGGGCTGGGGCCGCGCGGCGCATTGTGCAGGGCCCGAGCGCCGGGCGCGCAGGCGGCGGGGCCGGGGGCGCGCGGAGCCGCGGCCGGCGCGGGGCGTCGGGCTGCGCGGGCGCGCGGGGGGCGCGGGGCGCTGGGTGCGGCTCCGGCTGCGGCGCGGGCGGCGGGGGCGCGGGCAGGGTCCGGGGCTGCCGTCCCGGCTGCGGTCCGCGGCGGGGCGGGGGCCGGGGCGCCGGGCCGCGCGGGCCATGAGGTCCGCCCGCGGAGAGGGGGGCCCGCGAGTGGCCGCCCCGCCCCCGCCCCGGCCCACGCGGTCCCGCCCCGCTCCGGCTGCTGGGGTCACACAGACCCGCCCTGGCCACCAAGTCACAAAGACCGCGGGTCACAACCGGCCCCCGCCCCCCAGGGCCGGCGGCCGCCGGGGACAGGCTCCGCCCCCGGCCCCCCCTGCGCGGCCTTCTCACCCCCACCGGGGCCCCGCGGGACCCTCGCTCCCCGTGTCCCCCCAGCCGGACGCCCCGGGCCCCCACGGCCGGGTTTGGGTGCGCAGTCCGCTAGGTGGGGGTGATGGCTGGGGGCTGCGCGCTGGCGACGATGGGGTGGCGGGCGCAGCACCCCTGCCCCTCAGAGGAACCTAGAGCGGCCCGGCGTCTCCCGGTGACCCGGCGTCCCGCGCTCGGTCAGGGTCCCCGCCACCCAAACATGCCACACTCTCCGGAAGTCCCCTTCCTTCTCAGCTCGCCTCTGGCCCCCATCTCCGCCGAGGGAGGGGTGAGTGGGACGGCCCCCCCCACCCCATCCGGGCGTCTCTCGCGGTAAATTCTGAAACCTAGATGTCATCTTTATTTGGTTTAAAATTTTTTTAACTTGCCCAGGTAACCCCAAAGTAAGGCCGTGCCCCCGCTTTGAGGCCGCGAGGGCTGTGGAGGTCGCAGGGCCCGGCAGGTCCTTGGTCCCACCAGCTCCACCTCCAGACTGGCCCCCAGTTAGGTAAATGGAGAATAAACTAAAAGGTGGCCTGCCTCCTCCGCCCTCCTACGCCTTACCTCCCACCTCTCCCGACCTGGGCAAGGAAACCCCTGGGACACCCAAAATTAAACGAGCCTCAGGCCGCAGCACACGGTAGCATTTATTGTTAGGCAGTATCAACTACACGCAAAGAAACTGTAAATTGACAATTACACAAGTCTTCAAACCCCATTTGCTGGGTCTTCCCAGCGCTCTCTGACGTACAAACCAGTGTTGGGCCCCAGATGCCCAATCACAGCTCTGACTCAGACTTTCTGGGCCCCCGAGGAGACACCAGCATCGCCCGTGCTGTCCCTGTGCCTCCTGTCCCCACCTCGGAGCAGACTGCACCTGACCTCCTCCCTGGGACCTGCAGGAAGGGGGTGGCCGGGCTGCCGCTGGGTGGGGTCTATATGCACGCAGGTGAGAGCCACCTGGCGAAGGCGTCTGCGTGCCTGGCCCCTTCCCTGTCCCCGCCCTCCGGAGCTGAGCTGCCGGGGACAGCAGAGGGGCTGGTCAGAACCTGGCCTGACTGGCACGCCCCACCTTTCAGGTATTCTGCAATCCTCCTGCTTGAAAACAGCGACCCGACTTGTCGTGACCCTGGCCGCTGGTCGCTCACGCTCGGAAGTGAGAAAGCAAGGGCCCCCGAGTCGCCCTCACCGGGCCCACACCTGGCCAGCCCCGCCAGCCTTTGTCTCCCGCGGCTCATGGTCCTTTGATCCTGGTGGCCCCAGGCCTTTCGCCGGCCTGTGGGGACCTAATGGGTGTCCTCGGCTGAGCGAAGCGGGGACTTAGCCTCTCCCTGCACTGCTGCTGACTGTCCCTACACTGAGGGAGGGGACAAAGCCACTCCCGTGTATTGCCTGGCGAGTGCAAGTACCAGCTGGGAGACCACTCCTGCCCCGCCTGGCGGAGGTGCGCCCAGCTCACTGGGGATTCATCGGTGCCATGTCACCTGGGGGAAGCTAACGGTTTTCCTAGAAGATTCCAGGTGTGCTCAAGGGACAGAAATGGCACACAAACTAACTCTTGGCCATGATTTTAATCAAAGCGAATGTGATTCTCACACCCAAACCATCCCTGCAGTCTGGCAGGTGACAGACGGGGGAGACCCTTGGCCCGGGCCAGGCCTCAGGTGAGTCAGGATCAGGGAAAACTGTTTGTTAGGAGACAGCGAGGCCCAGCGAGGACCTGTCTGAGGTGATGGGAGTGGTCTGGCCAGAGGGAGCCACGTGGCAGGAGGGGGCGCTCAGCCTCGCCCAGGTCCCCAGGGCCGTGGAGACACAGGCCTGGCCCAGTAGGTTTTCAAATCCTTGGAGGCAACCCCACCCCAAAGAACAGGCCCACACGTGGACGGGGAGAGTCCTCGCATGGTCAGCAAGGGGTGCGGGAGCTGGGAGTGACCAGTGACAAGTGCAGACGAGCCGTCCAGGCACGGACCGGCGCCACCGAGCAGGGCGCCCTGCAACGGCTGGGTGGAGGTAAAAGGGAGTGGGGTTTGGGCCATCGTGTGGGCGACGCTGTGAGTGTGGACCCTGGAGGATTGGGGACAGGACAGAGCACTCAGCTCGCTCTCCCGTCACGGAAATGAGGCTCGGCCGGGGGTCCAAAGAGAAACCCCCAACCGCGTGACAGCCACGCCAGGCTGAGCCCGTGTGCGTACTGTCCACACACGACAGGTGCCCAACAGAAATGGGACGGGGACGCGGGGCAAGGCGCGGGAGGCAGCTGGTCACGGGGACAGGACGCCCGCCCGCACCAGCGCCACCTCCGCGGCGCCGACCTGCCCGGCGGCGAACACCAGACGGTCGGCGTCTGCCCACGCCGACACTGAACCGCCACGAGAGGCGGGCACTCCGCCCTGCGCCGGCGCCCCGGCTCGCGGGGGCGGGGGCTGGAGGGGGGCCGAAGCCGCAGTCCGAGGGCGGGCCCTGCGCCCGGAGTCCCCTCCCGCGGTCACTGGGCCATCTGCACCACCACGGCTCTCCAGGCTTTCTCCTTGTCGAATTCCGGCAGGGGGCTTCGGGCCACCTGCGACGAGACAGGCAGAGCGCTCTTCCTCCTGCCACGCGGACGAGGCTGAGCGCCCCCCGCAGCCTGCGCCCACCGGAGAGAGCCCCTGGGCCCTGCCCCCCGCCCCCCGCTCGGCTCCATGCTGCGTCCCCTGGGGAAGGGGGGTGCTCGGGGGGTGTCTGGAAACCAGAGACGTCTGGAAACAGGAGGCAGCTGCTCCGTGATGGGCAGCACCAGCAGGCATGGGCCTGGGCGGGGCTCCTTCACCCAACACAGAACCAGGTCCACTGCACGTGCGGCCCGGGGACTCAGCTGTCCCCTCAGAGGCTGACCACACCCAGGGAGCAACCACAAGGAAACGGTGGGTGTGAGGCGTGTGACAGAGGAACCGTGCTAGGATGGGGGTGGGTCAGGTGGCTGAGGACAGCCACCGGCAGGGCAGATGCAGTCTGGCAGGGACATGAGCTGGGCGTGGCTGGGACGCGGGGGTGGGGGGATGTGCAGAGCACAGGATGTGAGACTGTGAGGGGCCCAAGCGGTGGCTGGGCAGGTTTGCCCAGTGAACACACCACTGGGTGGACAGCTCACGGGGAGAGGACGCTGACTCCCAGCCTCTCAGTAGCAGGGGAAGCGAGGCAGGACCTCTCTTGGTCCAGGCAGCCTTGAGCCTGGCAGACGCGCTGGCGTGACCACCCTATCTGCAGGGAGCCGAGAGGGGCAGCGGAGCGACCCTTTGGTCCCCCTGGACCCTTGCAAAGTTCTCGTCTACGCCTGTAAGAGTGAAACTGGGAGCATTCGGTCCTTGATGTTTTCCCAGGAACGGGTTTGTTGTCACCTAGTTGGCTCTATAAAGTATTATACCTTTTACTTCAAGTTACTTCTTCAAGATTTTCCTGGGACATTTTAAAAGAGACAAAGTGACAAAACAGATCTTGAAAGAAGTCAGCCAGGATCGGTGTGGCTTTGCACAGGGCCCGGGGGCGCCACCCGGCCAGGACGGGGAGGCCGCTCACCTCCCCCGCCGGGCGCTCCTGCGGGCCGGCCCGCGCGGCGTCCCAGGACGCGCCCACCTTGAAGCCCACGCACTGGACGGCGGTGGCCGTGTGCAGACTCGCCTGCAGCAGCAGCTCCAGCAGCAGGAGCAGCAGGAGCACGTCGTAGGATTGCTGTGGCGGGAACGGGGGCGCTGAGCAGCCGGGCCGCGGCCCGCTGCCCCGACCCCGCCACCCCCGGCGCGGGCCACCCGCTGGCCGAGGGCGTGGTGCGGTCAGCTGCCCTGTGCCCGCGGCCCCCAGAGCTCCACCCGGCCGCGGGCACGCGAGGATGAGAGTCAGCCAGGCACAGAACGCACCGGCCTTTCACCTCGTCCCCACGACTGGGGTTTCTCAGGACAGACGTCAGGGGCAGACCCACCGGCCCGGGAGACAACGCGGGACGCAGGACGGAAGGTTACGGGAGACACCGGCACCCCGGTGGCCGCTGCGTCTGCTCACGGAAGGCTCTCAGCCCTCCTCGACGTGCCCACCAACCTAGGACAAGGTCCCGCGGGGCCCTCGGCGGATGGCCGAGTCCCAGCTGCGACAGAGGTGCAAGGGGCCGCGAAAGCCCAGGACAGCGGCGAGGAGCGCTATCGGGGTGGGCTGCCAGCTGCGGCGACCTGGGAGGCTGGCCCGGGGCGGGAAGCAGCCGCAGCCCGAGCGGACGGGGCAGAGGACG
The DNA here is from genome assembly GCA_028627145.1 of Eidolon dupreanum. Lineage (NCBI taxonomy): Eukaryota > Metazoa > Chordata > Mammalia > Chiroptera > Pteropodidae > Eidolon > Eidolon dupreanum. The sequence goes on along the minus strand of CM053503.1, from coordinate 506,019 downwards.
GGCGGGGGCTGGGGAACGTGTGCAGACGCCTGCGCCCCTGGGCACGCGCCACGCGGTCGGCCCCGCGCCAGCCGCAGAGCAGCGCCAAGCTCCGCGCCTTCAGCGAAGGACACGCACCTGCAGGGCCGGCGGGTAGGCTTCGAACGCCTCCATGAGTCTCGCCACGCTGAACGTCAGGTACCCCACGGCCGTGAACAGCAGCGGGGACGTGAGGCTGCAGATGGCGATCAGCGCCTCCACCTGC
>CM053503.1:450451-505275 GCA_028627145.1 Eidolon dupreanum | reverse complement strand
TTAATTACAAAAAAAAAAAAAGAATTACCAAAATCAGGACTGAAAGATTGTTCTTCACTGTGGCCCACACGGACATTGAAAGGATCGTAAGGAAATATTATGAACAATTTTATGCCAACAATTTGACATCTTGGATGAAATGGACAAATTCTTTAACAGAAATTACCACATTTTCCTCAGTATTAAATTGGTAACTAGAATAGCCAGTTATAGCTGGTACAGAAGTTGAATGCATGATTTAAAATCTCTCACAAAGAAATCTCTAGGTCCAGCTGGGCTCACCAGTGAATCGCATGAAACACGTAAGGAATAAATTGAAGACCCTACAGTTTTTTGGATAGAGGCAGCAGGAACATGCTCCACTAGGCCAGCTTTAGACTGATATCAAAACAGAAGTCAGGACAAAAAAGGAGAGAAAATTCCAGACCAGCGTCCGGCAGGAGCAAAGACCCCAACAGGGACCAGATATGACTAAGCTGATTCAAGCACTACACAAAGAGGATGATAAGCTGAAGCTGTTGCTGCAGGTGACTACTGCCAGGTTCTTTGGTCCCAGTATCATAGAAGTGAGCACCGTACCCAGTATGAGGTTCGGCAAGCAAAGCTTTATTGAGAGATGACTAGTGTACCAGAGAACAAGCAAGAAGGAAGGAGCTGGCTGGTTACCAGATAGGATTATGTGAGGGGTTTTTGTAGGCTATTCCAGGAGGGAGAAGGGCTAGGGAGGGGAAGCTGGTGGATGGTCCCACAACCCCAGGATCCATCGTAACTGCTGTGGTCTGCATCTCATGGTCAGCAGATGTCTGCTCAATCTGGTCTTGTGACAGGGTTTTCTGTCAGGTTCTGTAAGAACAAACTTACACAGGAGTTTTACAAACGCTGGTTTTTCTTACAGTGATTAATTTCCTTAGAATGGGACATGTTGGTTATTTTTACAAGGTCTGCTGATTGCACTGTGTTCTCCTCCTGTCTTAGTGACAGACATTTAGGACATGGGCAGCAGGCAGTTATCGGAGTCTCGGGTTTTTCCCCATGCACTCCTGACCTTGTAGACAGTCTGGAGCCTGGTTTTAAAACAGAGTCCCTCTTGTTATCCTGATATTAGCTCACCTACATTCTACTTCATGTGTCCCATATCTCATTAGCATCTCAAATTGTGAGGAAAAGTTAACTATAAGTCAGTTCTTTTAGTTAATGTGCATGCACAGCTTTAGAAACTTCTCTTGAGTCTGTTTCTATCTCCTACAATCATGGTTCTGTTGACTTACTGTTCACTGTTTCTTAGGGGCCAGGGGATGTGGCTCAAGGCTGCTTTTCTAGCTGCAGATTCCGGTTATGTGACTACCCTAAGTGACTACAGACCACAAAACCATGGCCCGGTGAGTTTTCCAGGGAAAGCAGGGGTGGTTTAACATTGAGAAGTCTGTCAATGTAATTCATTCTTATTAATGGGCTAAAATAGGAAAACGACACATGTCAACAGGTGCATAAAAGCATTTGAGAAAACCCCACATCCCTGCATGGTCAGGGCGCTCATAAGAATAGTAAAGGGAACTTCCACGTGATAAAGAATTTGCGCCAAACCACCACTTGACGGCACCCTGAGCTGCCAAAGGCTGAATCCTCTCCCCGCTGAAGGAAGACCAGGCAGCCCGCCTGCGCGAGGCCCCGCCCGGCAGCACCGGGGACGACGTCGCTCCCACACTGCACCTCGCCTCACTTGCAGGTGCTCTAACGGTCGCCAACGGCCAACCACTGACTGCTAACGGTCACAGCGAGCACCAAAGCCTCACTGGCTATGTCGATGACACATGGGCGCAGGCGCAGTGACCCTATTGCCCGCTCGAATAGCGCAGATGCGGGCACGACGACCCCCGCGCCCATTGGTCCAGCTTGAAGGGCGCAGGCGCAGGCGCAGGCACGACGACCCCCATTGGCCCACCTGAAGGGCGCAGGCGCGGGCGCGACGACTCCCATTGGCCCACTTGAAAGGCGCAGGCGTGGGCGCGACGACCCCATTGGCCCACTCGAAGGGCGCAGGCGTGGGCGCAACGACCCCATTGGCCCACTCAAAGGGCGCAGGCGCGGGCGCGACGACCCCATTGGCCCACTCAAAGGGCGCAGGCGCAGGCGCGACGACCCCCATTGGCTCAGCTCCCTGGGGCGCAGGCGGGGCAGCCCCATTTTCTGAGGGCGGCTGGGGCGGCGTCGTGCCATGTGCGGGAGCCCGAAGCAGCAGAGGCCTGCATAGGAAGGAGGTGTCAGAGCCATGCTGAGCCTCGCGGCGAAATTGGTGGCCTTCTTTTGGAGGAGAGCGGATGGCCCTGAGGAGATGGCCGGGCCGCTGGGCCCTGAGCTCCCGGAAGGTGCCTCGTGGGTCGAGGCGGGGCACGCGGTCCTCGGGGTAACCTGCAGTTCCACAGGGCCCCTCCCGGGCCCCCTCCCGGTTCCTTCCGCGTGCGAGTTGCACGCAGGGCCGCGGTTCCCCAGTCGCTCTCTTCGCCTGAAGGGATGGAATTCTCCACAGGGGAAGGGGACTCGCGGAGGCCTGTGGGTTCGGCCTCGATCTGGGCCGTCTGTAAAATGCGGCCTTCGAGCGGCGGCGCGGGCTCCGGCTCCAGCCGGCCGCCGGGGCCGTGTGTGCATCTGCGAGGTCGCAGGCCAGGGGCAGTGAGGGCTCAGAGGACACTGGCTGCAGCTGGAGCCCTCGGCCAGAAGTGGGAAGCGTCAGCGAGTGTCCGAGGGTGTGCCCTGGCCAGGCTCGCCCGCCCCCCACCCCCGGGGCGCTTCCGTTGTCTCGTTTGGTGAGATGATAGACATTGTCCTGACGCTGCTGTGTTGTCGTCGACGGCAGAAGATGACAGTAGTGGTAATGGCGCGTAGGAACGCCTGGCGGCACGCTGGTGAGACACAACCAACCTTCACTGCGCCCTAGCTGCTCAGGTCTTCGCGTTGCCGCTTCTGTCTCGCAGACAGCTCTCTTAGGTGGAGGCGGTACCCGTCTCCGTGGGACAGGTGCAACAGACCCAGAGCGGTTAAGGAACTGACTGGCCCAGGGTCACCCATTGGCGGTCACAGAGCTGGGATTAGAACCCCGCAGGCCAGCCCTGGCGTCAGCCCTCTCACCACTGAGCCACCCCTTGTGCCCTCAGGCGCCTGCGCAGTCTGCCCGCTGCGCGTCCTTCGGGGGTGCTCCCCTCCATGAGGGGCCCTGCGGCCCACAGGGCTCCTGCACTCTACCTCTCCCTCGTAGGGCTTGAATGTGCGGTGGCTGGCTTTTGCGGTCAATCTGACCTCTTTGTTTACCCATTGCAGGTGACAGCAAGTTGAAAACCGTCCAGGGTGTCGTGACAAGGTACTGCAGCGATTATGGCATGATTGACGATTTAATCTACTTCTCCAACGAGGCTGTGACTGGCAAAGTGCTTCTGAATGTTGGGCAGGAAGTTATTGCAGTTGTGGAAGAAAATAAAGTGTCCAGCGGATTGAAGGCAATCAGGGTAAGACCCCAGTCACTTTGGGCGGTCTTCATGGGGCTCCACGTTGCTATCTGTTTACTTCTCAATGGGCAGCCTGGCTAAGGAAGGGAGTGGAATGTTCCTGCATGGAGGCACGTTTGTTCTTAGAATGGTTTTTGTTATAAGAATCAGTGATGGTCCTTGTAAGTCATTCAACATAGGAACTTAGAGCTCATAAGTTTGCTTGTCATTTTACAGCGTGGAGGAAAAGTATTACCATTCCTATGCCTATTTTTCTAGTCTTTCAAAAGTATAGTTATTGGATCTTTTGTTATCCAATTAGCAAAGATAATTAGTGGACTCCACTATTAAGCAAATTTTTTCATTTAAAAATAGTACTTTTGTACTAAAATATTTTTGGAGGCAAAATTGTTAGACAAAAAGTGTGCACATTTAACATTTTAGTGGTTATCATCTTACTACCCTCCAATAATACTGTACCAGTTCACAGTCCAAGGAGCAGGGCGAGAGGCTGCCTGTTACCCAGTCTTGACAAAAATGTATACGTTCTCATTTTTTGGAATCTTTGTTAATCTAATATGTGAACAATGATCTAATACTTTTAATTTGCACTTAAGTTTTAAAGTAGATTAATTTCTCACTTTCTATGAATTTGTTTCCTTTGTCCATTTTTTTTTTGCTGTTGTCAACTATTTAAATTAAAATTTTGTATTAAGGAAATTAGAGGTTTTTAAGGAAAGTTTTATGAAAGTGTTGCAGATATTTTCTGAGTCATCTTGTTTTGTAAAGTTTTATATAGTTAAATGTGTCTTTTCTATATAGTTTTTGAGCTCTAAGAATCCTTGGAGAGGCCTATTCCACTGTTTATCACAAATGTACATTCAGATTTTTCTCTGAAAATTGTTTATTAACATTTAAGTATTTAATCTGCATGGAATTTATTCGGTATACAGACTGACAGGAGGAAGCAGACGTTGCCTTTCCAGTAGCCCCCAGCAGTCCCACTGAGTAGTCCACTGCTTCCCACTGGTTGGGAAGGTCCCTTCGTCATACACTGCGTGGGACCCTGTCTGGGCCCTGTTGGCTCTGATGCGTGTGCGGCCTCGTGGCTTGGTGGCGCCATGGGTGGTAGGCAGGTTTCCCTCCCTTCATTCTGAATGGACGTCAGGGCCACTCTGTTGTCCTTCTCGGCTCAGGTCTGCCTCGGACAGCAGAGTTTGTCGGTCCGTTGAGGCTGCATGTCGTGTGGATCATATGACATCTCTGTCCACAGATTCTTTCTGTCCATTTATTTAAGCCTTCATTGACAGTCTCTTTATGATTCAGTAGTTTTTTTCATTTAGGTTCCATAAATTATTTGTTGAGTTTATTTCTAAGAAATTAATGATTGTGTTTCATCAGTAAAATTTCCTTTTGCCTTTTCAAATTAATCTTTTTTTCTTATACAGGAAAGCTATTGATTTTTGTCACTTGATTTGAAAGCTGGCAAACTTACCTCAACAACTTGTTAAAAATGGTTGAGATGTACCTTATTACTGTTTTAGTTAGTAAATGTCATCTTAATCTTAGTATCATCTTTCTCAAACTTTAATACAGGTAAAAATAGAATTCTAGAATTGCATTCAGTACAGTAGCTACTAGTCGCGTGGCTATTTACATTTATTAAAAGTAAATAAAATTTTAAATTAATTCCTCAGTTTCACTAAGCACATTTTAAGAGTTAGATGTAGCTGGTGGTGACCATATTGGGCAGCACACAGACACTTCTGTCAACTCAGAGTCTTCAATCAGCTCTACTGTGAAATGCTGCCAGTTCCATGTGGAATGCCCTCTCCACACCTCCACCTGCCCTTTGTTCCCTCAGGCCCAGCGCTCTGTGCTTTCAGCCCCTCTGGAAGATGGCTGAGTCACTTGAACCTGTGCTTACACCTTTGCTTCATCTGCCAGCATTAATAATATGTGCTCGCTTTCACCATGAAAGGCGTGACATTGGCTCATTTACATGACCCTTGGGATTTCTCTACTTATTTTTCATTCAGGTTTTTTATTGTAGTAAAACATAACATAAAATTTACCATTCTAGCCATTTTAAGAATCCAGTTCAGCAACACTGAGCACATTCACAGTGTGCAGCCATCACCACCGTCCATTCCCAGAACTTCTGCATCTTCCCAAACTGAAACCCTGGACCCCCTAAACAATAATTCCCTGTTGCACTCGTTGCTTCTATGAATTTGGCTGCTTTCAGTGGGATCATACAATGTTTGGCCTTTGGTGTCTGGCTTATTGGACTTAGCATCGTCGGTCACAGTTCATCCAGGTAACGTGTACGAGCGCTTCCTTTTCAAGGCTGCGTGACGTTCCCTTGCGTGGGTGAACTGCCCTGTTTACCTGCTTGTCCATCAATGGACACCTGGGTGGCTTCTACCTTTTGGCTATTGTGAATCCTGCTGCTGTAAACAAGTATCTTTTTGAGTCCCTGTTTTCAGCCCTTTGGGGTATATCCCTTGGAGTGGAATCGTGGGGTCACATGGCCATTTTGTGTTTAACTTTTCAAGGAACTGCCTGATTCTTCCACAGTGGCTGCACCACCTCACCCGCCCCTAGCCGTGCGCGAGGGCTCCTGTTGCTGCACCGCCAACACGAGATAGTCCCCGTTTTTTTTCTTTTTGATAGTAGCCATCCTAGTGGGCATGACGTAGTATCTTGTGGTTTTGATTATTAGCTCCCTAATAATTAGTGATGTTGAGTGTCTTTTCATGTGCTTATTGGTTATTTACCTTCTTTGGAGAAATGTCAGTTCGAGTCCTTTGCCCATTTTTTTATCTGGTTGACTCGTGAGGGTTGATGCCTGGGTTCTGTTCTGTTCCGCTGGTCTGTGAATCTGTCCTATGCACCGTACCACAGAGTTTGATTACTTACGTAGCAAGTTTCAAAATGAAGTAGAAACCTCCAACTTCGTTCTTCATTTTCAAGATGGTTTTGGCTATTTGGGTCCCTTGAAAGTCCTTGCAAAATTCAGGATGGTTTTTTTCTATTTCTGCAAAAGATGTCATTGGGATTTTGATGGGGACTCATCGAATCTGTAGCTCACGTTGATAGAGTTGATATCCCACTGTTAAGCCTCCCAGTCCATGAACAGACTGTCTTCCTGTGTATTCGTGTTCTTTAACTTCTTTCAGCCACATTTTGTAGTTTTCAGCGTACAAGTTTTCCGCTTCCTTTGTTAATTTATTCCTGCGTGTGTTACTCTTTTTGTTACTGTTGTATGTATGGAATCGCTTTTTTAATTTCCTTTTTTGAATCATTTACTGCAAGTGTATAGAAACACCACAGATTTTTTGTGTTGATTTTCAGGCTGCAACTCTGCTGAATCCATTTGTTGGCCGTGACTGTTTTTCACAGACTGTCAAGTGGCCTCTGTATGTAAGATCGTGCCATCTGCGAACGGAAGTAGCTTTACTTCTTTCCAAGTTGATGCCTTTTGTTTCTTTCTTGCCATTCGCTCTGACTGGAACTTCCAGTCCTGTTTGGGCAGCGAGGGCATGAGCAGGCATCCTTGGTTTCTCACCCTGGGGGAGAGAGCTCCCAGTCTGTCCCCAGCGACTGACGTTAGCTGTGGGTTCCGTACACGGCATTTGTCGTGCTGAGCGGGTTCCTTTCTTCTCCTGGTCTGCTGGGCATTAATCGTGCCAGCATGTTGAGTTTTCCAGGTGCCCTCTGCATCGCCGGGGATGGCCATGCTCTCCCTTGTTCGTCCACTGTGGCCAGCGCTCGGTTGGCGTCCACGTGTCAAACCACCCCTGCCTTTAGGGCTGAGCCCCCTTAGTCATGGCGTGGGGCTCTTCTCACATCCTGCTGCACTCAGTTTGCTAGTGTTTCCATGAGGACTTTTACATCTGTATTTGTGAGGGGTGCTGGTCTTCAGTTTGCTCGTACTGTGGTTTAAACAGTGGTTTGTCTGTCTATTAGGTGGAAGCTGTCTCTGATAAATGGGAAGATGATAGCAAAAACCAAGGCCGAGGACTGTCGGACTCCAGCCCCCGTGTGCTGATTGGCTGTGTGACTTCACTGATGGAGGGCGCCGGCTACATCAGCCAGACCACGTACTTCTCTCTGGAGAGTGTGTGTGAAGGTAGGCCGAGGTTTTTCTACCCCACACTTAAACGTGGGCTTTGTGGGTTTGTTTGTTTGTTTTTCATTTTTACGGGTTAGATTTGAGATGACGACAGGCACTGTTGCGAGGGTCAAACTGGGCGTGTTTCGTGTGCTGAGCGGTTGGGGGATGGAACAGCGCCCTCTGGGGCGGGGAGCCATGCGTGGTTGTTCTGTGCTCGGCTGTGGAATGCAGTCACTGATTGCCAGGTACCTGTCCCTGTCATAGTTATCGATCTAAGTCAGTACCATTCCAGATACACAAAGGTGCTGTTGTTTTTTAAGTACATCACACGTTCTGCAATGGGCCTTGGAGATGACCTTGTACCTTTCCAAGAGTTCGTATCTATTTTTAATTGCATTTGTTCTTAACCGATCTAAGGTCTTATTTTCACACCTGAAGAAATAACTCATCAGTGCCACTCATGGAGTTTAAGTCAGTGAGTGTTGACTGTGTCCGCCATGCACAGTGGTGGGCAGTGGGGACCGGGGTAGGTGAGTAGGGCCCAGCCCCTCAGGTGGGAGCAGGCTGTCTGCACCGCGCAGTCGAGGAGGCACTGGCCGAGCTTTCTGAGCTGAACCCCTGCGCACACTGCGAGCTGCACACCGCGGGGGCAGGGGCATGAATCCCCTGCAGGAGGGTGCTGAGAGCCAGGCCTGACCTTGGCTGCTAAGCCTGAGATGCCCCCAGGTGAAACTGACAGGTGGCTGGCTGGGATTTTGAAGTCACTGTTCGGTCAGAGAAAGTCTCAGTTCTGGAGGGTGGCCCTGCCGTGGCTCTGCTCCGGGCGCAGTCTCCAGGTCCCTGGGAGCATGCCAATAGGAAGCCACCCTGGGATGGCGCACGGGCATGCTGCGGGGTTGCTGGCAGGATGGAAGTAGAAGGCCCCCCTGAGGACTGCCTGAAGCACAGGGGGAGGGTCCCCACACAGTCGGGTCCCTTGCACTAGGACTTGCTCTAGGAGGTGTCCACGTGGCCGCTGTGAGTGATCACAGAACTTGGTGAGCGCCATAGGAAGACATTCTCGAAAGAAAACTGAAAAGATAAGGGGAGCCACGACACAGGTCGGCAGACCACGCCTCAGAGGGGCAGGTGGTGGGGCTCGTGGGCCACCGGCTGGTGTCTCGAAGCCACTCGCCTCTGGGGCCCTGGTAGCACAAACACAGCCACAGACAGCGCCCAAATGGAAGGGCAGGTGCATCCCTGTCAGACCTACCCAGGCCGCAGGCCGCCACTGCGACCCTCTGTCCTCCCGGCGGCAGGAGAAGGGGTTGAGCAACATTCTTCCTTTGCGGAAGGGACAGTTGGCACACAGTTGGCACACAGTTGGCTCCTTCTTGGCGAGCCTGCTGTGGGTCAGACGCCCTCGGAGCGCCTGCTGACGGGAGGGGACCCCAGCATGGAGTTTTTCTGTCCATGGGGCTGTGCAGCAGTGGGTAGCACAGGTGCACAGGCTTGGGGTTCCTCCAGGATGGGGGGCCTGGCTGCCCCGAGTGCAGAGCAGGCCGGGGGCTCCCGGAGAGGACCCAGGTAGAGCACAGATTCCGTCCTGCACGCAGCCTTCCCAGGCGGCTGCAGTGAGGTCGGGTTTCAGGCAGGTGGCAGGGGTGTGGGCACTTGCAGTGCCGACTTCAGGAAGGGGTGTCACTGGAGAGACAGGATCCTGCAAATGCTGAACAGTGTGGAGGGGCGGTGGGAGGTTCTCTCAGCCTCTGACCGCTGAGGCAGTGTCGGCCGTCGGCCTGGTCCACAGGACAAGACGTCTGAGACGTCTGAGGGCGATGCTCGGGGGAGGCCTGCACACCGGCAGTGGTGTATGTCCACAGAAGGCGCCAGCACAGAGCTGGGGGGAGGGGGCGAGGTGGGGTTGGCTCCACCTGCTGCCCTGAAGGCACCTGTGCCCCTGCCACAGCCAAGCCACAGCCAGGGCGATCACGTCGTGTCCAAGCTGGTGCACAGCCAAGGAGGGAAGATGGTGTTAAAATTAATCACAACTAAATCACTTGTGAAAGTTTATGTATCAATTAGCAGATTGATGTTATCGCATTTAGTAACCTTTAAAGCAGCATTAATCGGAGACTATTTACAAAACTAAAATTTTTCCTAGAAAAAAGTAATACCTGGCTACATTGAAGGACATTAAGACAACTTAATATTGATTATTCAGTCATTATTCTTAGTACATGATAACATATTTTAATTTCTTAGCATCCCCAATACCATGTCACTGGTATTTATCTGAACAACATACATTTTTTAATATCACAATTTCATTTTTCACGCAGTGGCCTGGAGTCTCAGAGCTGCATGTCATGGTTGATGAACTTGACATTGTAGGCACCTTTCACTGGTCTCTCTGTAGGCTATGATATTTTTAACTGAAAAAATATTATTAGGCTCAGAGCAAATTCTGTTAAATGTAAGATAGTCCCGAATCTGGGTTTTTTGCTGTTGACGTGCATAACTGTGTCAGGCCTGTTCTCACAGAAACTGTTTTTTTGCCTCTGTGGCTACAAAGGTGTTCAAATATTTTCATAAACTAAAAAGTCAAGTAAGTTGTCTCTCCGACTTTTTTGAACACGACACCCAGTTTGGAGGCTGTGAAATCACGGGCCTTGCCGGTTGCGTGCGTCCATTACAGAACCTCAGCCTCCTTGACAGATCGCAGGGGTCAGGGTGCGACGAGCCTGCGGGAGTTCAGCCCTGACCCGCTGCTTGCTTTCCACGCGGCCTCTGAGGGGATCAGTCTCCCTGCTCGCCAGCCGCACTTTCAGTAACTAAATCCACAAAGGCTTCCAAAGCTGAGTGTTTCTGGTCCCACGCCTGCTGATACTTTGATTAAAGATTTCCAACTGATTTTTAACAAAGCATAACCAAAATTTAGAGGTCTCACTTAAAAAAATTAAAAGGAGAACCGTTGTAGGCTTGATTTACAAAGTGCCTTTTCAGAGGTTCAAATGTTTGTAAAATTGGGATGACGGGGCCCCTAGGCCCACGCTTCTGTTTGGCTAGCATTAGCTTCATCACGGAAGTTTTGCAGTCACTCACCTTCACACATCCGTGAGTGCCGTGATCTGGCACCCCAGTGTGCCGGGAGGGCCTGGCGTGTGAACGTGCCACAGTCTGGCCCATGCCTGCCCGTGAGCCTCTCGCCACGTTCAGATCTTGCTTTATTATGGCACTTTATTCCATCAAAACTTGTATTTGTGTTATGGTAAAAATGAAAATTTTTATCTTCAGTGGTGGGTTTTTTTAAACTGAATTTATAGTAGCGGTCACAATATCAGATATTTTTTTTCAACAGAATGACCCTCCAAAATCTTTCTTTGATTCCATGATTCTGACGGGAGAAAAATCAGACTTATTTGAATTTGTGTAGTTGTTTTTCTCTGTAAGTAACTTGTTTATACAGGTCACACACACATCGAAAGCTCTTGCTTTGCTTTTCATGTGTGTCTAGGAAGATTTGGAATAAAAAAGCAAAATTAAACAGTTATTTGCTAAGTCAAATCATGGTTTACATAGTGGCATGTGCAAGTGTCTCTGCAGCTTGTCACCTGGTGCTCCTGGCACGCATGCCAGCATGCCAGCTGGCCTCGGGCAGTTTTGTCTCTGGTGTCACAGCACCAGAGCTGCCACCTGGCCCTGTGCTCCCTGGCGGCTGGCAGCAGATGTTAGGGCTCTTGTGCGTTCATCACCAGCTTTCTCGAGAAACAAACTCAGTATCCAGTTACGTACTTTTGTTTTTTGAGCTAATTGCTGGCAAAGGTGTTTACTGGAAAATAACAAAAAAAGGTTATGACTAGTAACTTGACACCATACAATTATGCTCAGGCTACACTCTCCCTGTTCTTTGTCAGGACAGCTCAGCCACCTCTTATCACTGGACCTTCCAACTTCCCCATCCACCCTGCCAGTGGGGGCTGGGGGCCACCTTGCATCCCGCAGGCCATGGCACAAGCCAAGCACAGCTACCGGGCGCGCCAAGGGGCTGGCAGGGGCACTGAGTGCCCCCACCTGAGCCGAGTAGACAGAGCTGCCCAGCGGCAGGTCTCGGAGCTCTTGCCTCTGTCTCCAAGCACCTGAGTGTCCCTCGTGGAGAGCGGCACTCACATTGTCTGGACGCAGCTGGCAGCGTAAGATGCTCGCACGAGTGGGACTGTCCGGTGCAGGAGCGTCCACGCCTCCGAGGTGGAGGTCTGTCACAGGGCTTGTTCAGTTGCAGCTGTCAGACATACCATTTTGGGGTTTTTTAACAAAAATGCGGGGAATATCTGAACGCAGAGGGGATCCTGAGACTCCGCCAGCCAGATAGATACGTGACTGCCCTGGCCGGTCCTCTCTGCGGACAGGAGGTCGGTCTGCGCTGTGCCTTGCTCCACCGCTAGCCAGGGGACCGGGGCGCTTGGGCTGGTGGATTCGCCCTGATGTTTCGGTAGGGTGCAGGACACTCCAGCACGTCGCCCCCTAAGAGCCGCGTGTGCACCGTGGGGTCAGAGCGTGTGAGTGACGCACAGTTTCCCTCCCTGGAGGTTTCGAGCCGTGCAAGGGAGACTGGGTGGAGGCCGAGTACTGGATCCGGCCGGGCACCTGGAGCAGTGAGGCCGTGTCCGTGAAGCCACTGAGGTACAAGCGCGTGGACCGGGTAGGTGCTGGCCCTCTATCCCCGCGGTCCCCTTGGGAGCCTGGGGCTCTGATCCGGTTCAGTCTGGGCCAGAAAAGGCCATTTTCTTAGTGAGCACGCTGTCCCCCCAAGGGGATCCTTGGAGACTGGCCTCGCCAGCTCTCAGTCAAGCTGTGCAGCATGCATGGAAGCGCTGACAGCCTGCGTGTGGCAGGGCCTGTCTGGGGCGCAGGGAGAACTGGGGGAGGGCTAAGCCAGAGAAGCGAAGGCCACACCCCGGGCCCCACGCCCCCAGTCCTCCAGCGAGGTCTCATCTTTGGCCCGAGGTCCCGACTCAAGTAACCATCAAGGCACTGCCCCTCCCAGAGCAGGTCCCCAGTCCCCTTCAGTCCTCTGCAGGACAGGGGTGCCCGGGGCGCAGCTTGGCCAGGCCAGGCTGCACGGGGCTCAGACGGGGTGCGTGGCTGCCTGCCACAGGTCTGCGTGTCCAGCCTCTGCGGGAGGAACGGGGTGATAGACGACTGCATCTTTTTCACCTTGGACTCCCTGAGGCTGCCGGAGGGCTACGTGCCTCGCAGACACGACGTGGTCCGCGCCCTGGTGGTGGAGAGCAGCCAGTCCTGCTACGTCTGGAGAGCCCTCTGCATGACGCCGGTGGCCAGGCGGTGAGGAGGGGCCGGCTCGCTCCGGCCGGGCACCGTCAGTGGTGGTTGGGGAGCGCGATAGGCCAAGCCCGAGCCCTGGCTAGGCGGGCGGCTGGAGGCAGAGTCATCTGGAGGGTCCCCACGGTCTTCGTGGTTGGTCCACTCCCCATCCTCAGTCCACGTCGGTGGTCCCCACGCCGCACTGCATTTCTGTGTCTTCTGTCCTCAAACGTGTGGCATTTTCAGAGCCCACTGACAGGAGGTTCTTTAAAGGGCCAAACTACCATGTCATGCATGCTCTCCCTCGGCAGCTGGTGGCCTCCCCACTGCAGGCATGTCACAGAGTGCGACGGGCTTCCCTTAATGCGGCCCTGTGCTGTCCCCGCTCCCTGGCCCACTTGTCTTCTTTGGCCCTGTGTCCAGCAAGCCCACTCTGTGTTGTCCTTCATTGCTGTTTGTCATCTCCGCTCATGGGAATGCAGCTGCCATGCCCTGCTTCCCGTCACATGTTGAGCACCAGCTCCGTGTCACGTGGACCTGGGGTTCTGTCAGAGCAGTGGGCAGTGCCCCGGGTCCGAGGCCGGGTGCTGGCCCACCGCAGCCTCGCCCCCGTGCTGCCTCACCGACCCCTGGAGCAAGGGTGGTGTCACTTGGGCCCCGGGGCACTGCGTCCTCTGAATGCTGCTACCTCAGCACTTGGCTCCCAACACACTGTGCGGCTTGCCAGCTTGCTGCGTGTCCGTCCGGGAGGCGCGGCGGCTCAGGCTGTGGACTGGCATCTGTGGCATGGGCGGGGCATGACAGGAGGCCTCCTGCCTGTAGATGGCCCATTCCTGGGAGCTGCAGGGGACTTGGGGTCCCATGGGGATGCTGCTTATCCCAGGAGAGGGGACCTAGTCCTAGGCCTGGTCTATGAGGCGCCTCTCTTGTCCACCTCAAATGGCCATCTTCACCAGGCAGTGGGTGTACCCTCACCCTCAGCATCGGATGCTGGCCATGAGCCCGACCCACGCTCGGCAGATCCAGAATCCCTCCTCGTCTGTCCGTCAGAGAGGGCGTTTGGGGGCAAGGGGAGGAGGGGACTCTGCGGGATGCAGGGGCACTCACAGCCACTGAGCCGTCAGCCCCTGCGTCTGGGGTGTGCGTGGGCTCAGTGACACCGTTGGACACAGGGCCGCGTTCCAGGCCTGGCAGCGTGTTTGCTGTCCCGTGGGCCCGTCCACACTCCACAGACCCACCGGCCAGTGCTGGCCATGCCCGGGCTGTGTCCCCGCTCTGCTCCAGACCCCGTGCCTCTGCCTCCTTTCCTGGCTGCACGCCTGGGGGTTGAACCAGAAACCTGCTTAACGTTTGTGACTCCCAGTCAGGCCCGCACCCCAGCCGTCAGCAGGTGCTGTCCACTGGGCGTGAGGCCCGAGGCCCAGCCGTCCCGCCGCCACCCCCACAGACGCTCCAGTCTGGAGGGGGCTCTGAGGCCAGGGGAGTGTACACAGGAGGAGTCTGAGGGCAGCCACCGGCTGAGAAGGGGTCACTGAGGTGTTGAGCATGTCAGGTAGTGTGTGGACAGGACCAGAAGCTCCAGTGAGTTCACCTCTGGCGGCCCGCCCTGTGCCGCTGCGTCGGGAGGGGCACGTGCGGCTGTGCCCTCTGGAGATGGAGCCCGGCCCGGTGAGTGGCAAGCTGGGCCCCACAGCGCCATCAGCAGGGCAAGGGGACACACAGGTCCCTGCCGAGGGGAGGGCGAAGCCCGTTTTCTGAAGAGAGAAGCTTCCCTGTTAGCTGTTCTCAGACATGTTAGATGCAGGAGGGGGCGAATCCCCCGAGCGGGGGCCCTAGACCCCCAAGAGAGGGTCCTCGGCTCCACGCGGGAAAGAATTCAGGTGCGAGCCAGAGCCGGAGCCAGAGACAAAGAAGATGAAGCAGAGAGGGCCCTCCGCACACGGCGCACCGTCTCCCAGGGCCAGAGGCAACCTCTGGGCGCTGAAGCAGCGGCCTCTACGCCTGCTCGCCTTTCGGGACACATGCAGCTCGGGGGCACGGGGTGTCAGTGGTGACCTCAGCTGGAGCCTTCCTTTGGTCCCCGGGGTCTGGCCATGCACCGATCAGCCAGGTTCCCGTGGCAGGCGCGGGGCACCGCCTGGTTTAATGTCGGGTCAGTCTGTGTGGTTCTCGTGCCTGTTTCCTACATTCTCTGAAGTGATAGGACTTTTTCCAAATGAAGGCTTGTGGGTCCCTAAGAAGCAAAGCTCCCCCAAACCCCTACCCAGCGGCCTGGGACACTGGACACCCTCTCCTTTTGTGACAAGGGGAGGGAGAGCCCGTCTCGGCGTGCCTGGAGATGGTGCTGCAGGTGGAGCGGGTCCCTGCTGTGTTCTCAGAATCGGGACCTCCTTGAAGGGGCCACCTTAACATCGCCACCTCTCTAGAGTTTATAGGGTTTATCATCTTTTTCGAGATGATGGCTGTCCTTCTCTGAGACCCTGCATGTTGGAGGGGCCCTTGATCAGTTCTGGTCATCTCTGGGAGCCAACTTTTGTCTCAGCCAGCAGCTTGTCCTGCAGCCAGGCTAGTGGGCCGGGGGAGGTGGCAGTGCCTCTCCGGCACAGTGACTTGGTAACAGTGATCTATCTGTGGGGTTCTCTCCAGGGACAACGCCTCCACTGTGGCAGAGGCTGCTGACGAGGCCTGTGGGGCCCTCCTGTTGAAAGACAAAGACGACGTCGAAGTGACGAGGATGACAAATTTTGGAACGCTGGAGGAAGGAAGAAGTAGGAGCTTGGTGATCTGGATAGAGTAAGTTTGCCGCTAGAGTGAGTTATGCTGACGGTTTTTACGCTGTGATTTAAGAAATTCTGTAGAACCCACTTTACTTTGCCCAGTTTTTTCCTTTGTGAAAATGTTTTGAAATTTTTCACTTCAGAACTTTCTTTTTGTTTATACTGGTAAAGGTGTTTGTAGTTGCCACTCACTAGTTACGTTGACGTCTGTGTTTTGCGTCAGCTGAATGTCTCCGTGTTAGTTCTGTGTGCTCACGGCTGGCGCTCTTTGTCCAGGAATAAAGGAGCTATGCCACAGAACTTGGTCAGCTGCAAGCTGGCTGGCTGGGACAGAGCCAGACAGTTCAGGTTTCAGGCGCAGCGCAGAGGCCAGCCGTGCCCGAAGGCGTGCTCCAATTCTGGCTCTGCGGAGGAGATGGGCTGTTCGGGTGACAGTGCCAGCTTGCTAGGTGGCTGCGGAGAGGACAGAGCCGACCAGGTGCTGGACGGCAGCCTGCCAGGTGGCAGAGAGGTCTCCCCAGGTAGGTGTCTCAGCCGTTGCTGCCGTAGGTCAGCGGCCCGTGAGCTCTGGGGGACTGGGGGCAGCGGGGCCTGGGCGGGGGCCAAGTGGCCAGAACAGTCCGGCCACCATGGCCCCTGGTGCTGTGAGCTCCTGGGTTCTGGACCTTCTCTGAGGTCCCAGGGCTGCGAGAGTAGCAGGAGCGCCCGGACGCGCTTCCGGCACGCCCACCGTCCCCACCTGGCGCTTCGCCCCGTGTGCGCGCCTGTCTGCGTGCATGCTCGCCCCATCAGCAAGCCACCACTGCCAGACCAGTGCATCTCTGGGTCTGACTTGGGATTTACATTTCGTCTCCCAGACGACAGTACCTGTAAAGGAGAAAATGGAGAAAAAGAACAGAGTGTCTCACGGAAGCAGGCCACTGAGCCCGAACCCGGTGGGCTCATCCCGCCAGGTGGAAAAGTTGCAGTTGTGATCGTTTGTGATGCCAAGTACGTGGCCAGAGGGTTTGGAGAGTTTGCCTTGGGGACGTTTGTACGTTTATCTGTTTAGGTTGCATGTGTGGTCCTTGTGGGTTAGATGTTATAAACAGTGCTCAGTAGCTCTTTCGATGGAACAAAATCATAAGAAAAAGCGTTGGTGGAGAACATGGCTTGAGTGAGTTTATCCTCCAGAGGCAATGGCTTCCTAAGCCTGGTGGCTGCCCACACCCCTTCTCCCTGACTTCTCAGTGACAGAGGGGACTCTGTTGGAGCCGACCCAAGTCCTCCTGTCCTTGTCCCTTCGCTCAGCCTGATATCCTTCCGCCCCTCACAGCCCCCTCCCCTAGGGCGGCCCAGACGCAGCCAGAGGGCTGTGCAGACAGGGCACCACCCCCTGTGCCGCCTCCCCTCTGCCCAGAGCCCCGCCCCCGCCCGCTGCTCACCTGTCAGTTGGTGTTTTGGCTGCAGGCTTTCCCTTCCATCTGTCTATCACCTGCATTTATTCTAAGTCATTTTAAAAACATGGATCCAGGTAAATCACAGCCTTATTTCAGGCCATCAGCATCAAGCCACAGGGGACCACTTAAGAGTCCTCAGCCAGCGATATGTAGCACGGCCACCTTACACAATTGTTCTAAACGTGCCGACATGGAGACAAGTGCTAGCCATAGGTGTGTGCGGTGGCCGGGTCAGTGCAGCAGCAGGAGCTGGGCGGGCAGCCAAGAACAAAAGGTGCATTGGGTCGTGTCCAGCCACCCCGATTTAAACTGGGGCACGCTGAAGACGTTTCTCCTGTTGCCCTTGACTTTGGGAATGGCGAGACGGGTGGCTCTGTGTGCTTCGTTTTGTCTTGGGGAGACGCTGCCTTGCTTACTGCAGAGAGCCCGCTTTCCCTGTGAAAGGGATCATTAAAAACTCAGGGTGGCCGCTGTGAGAGCACGGGCCACGCGCAGAGCCGGTCTGCTGCATGACTGACCGCGCTGCGCCCCGTCCTCAAGGAGCCCCGGCCGCTGCAGGGAGCTGCTGCTGCTCTGCTTCTCCAGCTTCATCGTCGGCCGCTTCCTGGACGTGAGCGTCACCAGCGGGCCAGAGTCGCTCATAGCCGTCAGAGAGCCCTTCTCCTGGAAGAAGTCTAAAAGCCCCCCAGCGCTGGCTCCCACGAAAACGACGACAGTCGTTGTGACCACACAGAAAAGGTACCGCGCCCTGCAAAGACAGCCGGACCAGAGCGCACGCGCCAGGCTGTGGGGACGCTCGGGGACGGGCCAGGCGCGCTCCGTTGTCGCGTTTGGGGACGGGCGTGTTTGCACAAAGCCTGCACGCCCTGTCTCTGAGGAGGGCTGGGCAGGAGGGTCTGCGACGCCCCAGGCCGCCACGCACCCTCTGGTCTCACGGTGCCCCGGCCCTGGGCTGCCACCACCTCGCACTCCTGACAACCCTGCCCATCTGACACCCGCATCCACACGGGCACCAGTGGCAACCGCCAGTGGGGGTCCACGGGACGGGGCAGGCGTGGCCTTTGGGGCTGTCCACAGCACCTGAGTGGCGCTCGTGGGGCAGCAGGGTTGGTGGGCCACTCACAGCCCATTTGAAGATGGGACACCTTTGAAGAATGAAGTTTAAGAAAAATAATACTGCAGTCTGTTAGTGACATGCAGCTGGGGGACTTGGGGACCACCTAGACTTTAACTGGGGTGTCGTAAGAATGCTACAGGTCAAAAAACTCTGAAAAGCAAATTTATGTTTAAAGTTTGGTACCAAAAAATCTGGTGTGCGGGGACCTGAGGGTGGTTCATAGCCTCATCCTGGATGCTCACCTCAGCCACAGTCCCGGAGGGTCAGCAGGGGACCGCCCAGAGCCAGCTGGGGGACACATGCTACCTCTCTAACACCGGGACCCTCGGTTCCAAACGGCAGTGCCCAGAACCATGTAAGGTGAAGTACCATGGACTTCTGACGTGCCGGCTGAGGGAGGTTGAATCTCTGAGCCTCCGTCCTGTTCGTGAAGCCACGTCCGCCTCACGTGGTTATGAGGTCCAGGACGTGCGCTTTCCGGCACTGAGCAGTCAGCCGTGACCAGTAAGGAGGGCCTGCGCTCACCTCACCGAAGGGACGTGCCCTGGGGGTGGCCCGGCTCCAGGGGCAGAAGGTGGTGCGGCTGCAGGCTGCAGGCGGGCGGGGAGCAGCCCAGCTGGCAGGGCTCCCTGCTGGGGCCTCTGCCACCCGGCCCGGATGTCCTGTTCATCCCTTTTTTGGATAATTTGGCTTAACTAGAGGAGCGAAGTGGACAGACGCTCTGCTCTGTCATTGTCACTGTTTGGGAGCATCTCTGAAACGGGCGATGTTTCCCGTCATCAAGTTAGTGACACAGAGTGCCTGTCCTCGTCAGATCGGACATGCTGGAACCCCAGCGTCTGCACCTGCCTTGGGCCGCGGTCTGCCTGTGCTTGCCCCCCTCCCAGAAGACGGTGTCCCTGTGCTCGCCTGGCCAGCCTCCTCAGCCGAGGTTCCAGCCGCCCCCGGCCGTGAGCACACGGGGTCTGTGCCCTCAGCCTTTCATGGCCGTGGGTGAGCTGGACCCCTTGGCCATGCACCAGGTGTGTGTGGTTCTTGGGCGTCCAGCCCGTCCTCCTGTTACGTGAGGCTGCTCTGTTCCCCGCTGTGTGGACAGCAGCTGGTGGGCAGGGAGACCCTGATGCTAAAATAAACGTTGGCAGACTGCTGACTTAGACCAGCAGTTCCTCTGTCTGTTATTTTTGGATCGAGTGAGCTTTGGTCTTTCTGAAACAGGAAAGACTAAGTGAAAACGTCTTGTAGAAAATGTGTGGGCGAGTAAGAACCGGTTTTAATTTGTGAATTTTTTTTTAAGGAACTCCAGACGACAGCTTCCGAGTTTTCTTCCACAGTATCCAATACCAGATAGACTTAAAAAATGTGTGGAACAAAAAATTGACATACTGACTTTCCAGCCGTTACTTGCAGAGGTAGGAAAACCGTCTGATGTGAAGCGCTGGCTCGTTACCACACTTATGTTCTCTGGCAAAGTCAGGAGAAGCCGCCTCAGCTTCAGACCTCAGACCGGCCTGTTTTTACCATGGGCAGCTGGGAAGTTGAGGGCGATGAGACAGGAGCGAGGCTGTGTTCCTTGAGAGATCAGAGGACAAGGCTTGCCAAAAGGCCACTCGTGCTGGGGCTGTGGGCGGGGCAGGGGTGCCCCCACCGCCAGCCCAGCCTCTCTGTTCTCTGGGGCTGGCTGCACAGCAGCTTCCATTCCCAGCAAAGTGCAGCTGAGTGCAGGAGCTGGGGGTGGGGGGACGTGTGTGGGAAAGATCTGCAGCTGCCAGACGAGTGTTGGGGACACGGCCTCACCCGGGCCCACCCCCCCACCACCCCCACACCCTCTTCGGGCTGTGTCAGGCCCTCTGGGTGCTCAGGCTCATCTGCCACTCATGGGAAAGGCCAAAGCTGGGAGGAAGGGACAGGTGAGGGAGAGAGAGGCTGCCTATTCCTGGGAGGCCGCCTCCCCGCTTGGAGGATTGAGGGCCCAGGCTCTGAGGCTGAGGGCACGAGCCAGTGGAGCATGGGGCCTGGGGGAAGCTGGGTGAGGCGTCCCGCTCTGCGGATGGCTTGCCCTCGACCGGGGGCAGCACGAGGCCTGCCGTGACAGCGGGTGCTGCAGCCCGGCCCCTCGGGCGGCGATCCGTCATGCTGCCGCACTGGACCACACACAGGGCAGCAGGGCTCAGTGTGGTGCGGAGCGGCTTGTGCTCTTCCGTCCTGAGCCCGTGTGGGTCGAGGAGGAGGCCGAGGCTCGGAGGCTGCTGCAGACGGGGCTTCCATGCACGTCGTGAGCCTGCTGGCGTAGCTTCGTCCAACTCGGCCGATGCTGAGGGCCGCCCTCGTTAATGTGGAGCCACCGGGAGAGTGTGGCATGCTCTGTCCAGCTGCAGTAAATTTGACGGTGACTATCGTAAAAGGCCATGTGGTTCGAGGCTTCCCAGGGCCTCCACCGTGCGAGCTCGTTTAATCTCCCACTGCGCCGCCCGGGAGCCGATGGGCACTCCACCACCAGCCTCGCCGTGGTGCTGTGGGCGAGCAGGGCACGGAGCACACGTCGGCACTGCACGTGTCCACCCGGCCTGCCCAGTGCCCCGCCCCTGGCAGCTCTGCTCTGCTGTCTGTCACCAGCCAGCTCCCTTCCCTGGACTTCTCGGGAGACAGAGGCTCCCGGTGCATGTTCCCCTCCGGTCGTGGCTCCCTCTCCTCAGCGTGACTGCTTGACTTCCGCCTGTGTGGTGGCCTGACAGCGGCCCCCGTAGGGGTCCACGCCTTATGCCAGGACCTGCGCCCGACTGCTCCTCACCCAGCAAAGGGGTCGTGGCAGGTGGATGAGGTCGAGGATCCTGGGTTGTTGCGGGGAAGGGCCCGGTAGAACCACGAGGACCCTCGGCGAGGCGGGAGCCAGAGCTGGGAGGCGGTGCCATGGCTGGGCTGGCCTTGGAGGTGGAGCGGGCCCACGAGCCTCCCGAAGGAGCCACCTGCCTGCTCCTGGATTTTAGCCAAGACTCCTGACCCCCAGAAGAGTAGAATTATCTGTGTTTAACCCACCATGTTTGTTACAGTGTGGTGAGAAAGACATAATCTGAATTTTGTGTCAATAATCCAGCTTTTTGTTGCTGTGTAGTCAGTCCTGTGACCACATCCGTTTGTCTCCGCTCACTTGTCGATGTTAAATGAGAGGAGACAAACGTGGAAAGCCACCTGCACGCGGGGCCAGGAGCCGGGACAGTGCAGACAGGGCGCCGCAGGGCCGGGCCTCCCTGGGCGCCGTGCGCTCGCCGCGCTCTCCCCGCCTCTAGCCGGCAAAGGCGTGGCTCGTTGCCTGGCCCGCTAACGCGAGACTTACTCTGGTCGGTTTCACGTCTGGATACCGACCTGTGTTCCTGTGCGGAAGTCCACGGGCCGTGGTGCTGCCACGAGTGCGTGTGTGTGTGCACGCACACTCGTGCATGTAGTCGGCTTCAACTAGCTAAGGCTGTGCTGACAAGGGACACTGGTCTGCAGTTTTCCTGTGATGTCCGGCCGATCCCAGCGCAGCTGACCTCACAGATGCTTTGGGACCCGTCCCTCCTCTTAACTGTCCAGAGAAGTTGACGCGGAGCTCCCAGTGGTATCTGCCAGCGAGGCACTGGGGTCTGTGGTTCTCGTCACGGAGCGTTTTAGTTAGGGGTTCAAGCTCTCGCATAGTGGCAGGGCAGTTCGGCTTCTCTCTTCTGAAGGAGGGGTGGTGGGTTTTATCCTTAAAGGAGTTTGTTACACTAAGTTGTTCGTTTGCACAGAGTTGTTTACGATATTGGTTATTTGTGTCTTTTTTCCTGATTTATAAATTTTTATTAATCTCGACCACCTTTTGGTTTTATTTTTTTCTCTATCGTTTCTTTTTCATTGACATTCACTCTGATTTTTTTCATTGACATTCACTCTGATTATTAATTTTCTTTTTTCTGCTTTCTTGGTTTCATTTGCCATTTTTTCTACTTCTAAAGAGAGGAAGGTAAAGTCATTGATTTGACATTTACTTTTTCTAACAGGATTTTTAGTGTGATGAATTCTCTCAAAGAACTATATAGCTGCATTCCACAAATTTCACTTTGTTGTATTTATATTTTCACTTAGTTCAAAATATCTTGTAATTTTTTCTTGATTTCTTAGTTGACTCCGGTTATTTTAAAGTATATTATTTAGTTTTCACATATTTGGGGTTTTTTCCAGAAATCTTTCTGTCGATTTCTAATTTAATTCCATTGTAGTCAGAAGACATAGTTTGTACAACTGAACCTTTTAGATTTATTGACATTTGTTTCACGGTCCAAAACATAGCCTGTTTTGGTCAGTGTTCCTTGTCACACGAGAACAATGTGCGTCTCGCGGCTGTTGGCGGTTCTGTGAGCATCGGGTTGGCCGGTTGGTGGGCCAATGGGTAAAGTCTTCTGTGTGTTTACCATGCTGCCTGTTGTGTAGACTTGGGACACAGAAGTGTCATTCTCTGGCCGTAAGTATGTTTCTCCCTGCAGTTCTTTGGTCCTTGTGTCCTGAGCGGCAGCTCTGTGATTGGGAGCATAAACATTTATGGTTATTATGTCATCTTGGTTAATCCTTTTATGAACATGAAATGTCTTGCTTTATCGCTGGTGACATGCTGGGCTCTGGAACCTTTTCTATGTGACAGCGTGGCTCCCGTGGCTTGCTTTTGCCTAGCGTCAACATGCTGCCCTTCCCGCACTTTGCTTCAACCTCCCGTGTCTCTCTCTCAAGTGGCTTCTCGCAGGAGCTGCCGGCCGTGCCTTCTGACCCGTCTGCCAGCCTCTGCCTCTTCCTTGTGTGTTCCGACAGCTTAGTGTCGCATTAACAGGATCCAATTTAAACCTACTCTCTCGTGGTTTGTTTTATATCTGTTTCCTTTTTCTGCCTTTCGTGATTCCACTTGTGTTCTTTCGTGACCAGTGAGTCTTTTGCCAAATACTCTGCAGTACACAGGATGCCCCCCGACCCCAGAGCGTCAGCGGTCCAGCCCAGGGGTCACAGGGCCAGCTGCAGGACCTGCTGCGACCCCATCGCCCGGTCTTCTCTGACCGCCAGCTCCACCACCCCCCTTCAGGGCCCGCACCCCCAGCTTCCCTCCCCACCCGATCTGGAAACCACCCAGGTGGCCGTGGGACAGCTGCGGGGCTTAGTCAGATGGCTTCCCAGACCTCAGGGCCCCTGTGTCACGCCCTGGGGGTCCCCGTGCAGCTACTGCTTCCTCCATGTGCTCAGTGTCAGCGGCTGGGACGTGGCGACAGTGGGCGGCCAGCGTCCTGGGTGCGGGTGGTGGGACGTGGTCCTCCGCGCTCTCTAACTTGCTGGGCACTTCAGCTCTTGAACATGTCGAACTACAAGGAGAAGTTCTCCACCCTGCTGTGGCTGGAGGAGATCCACGCGGAGATAGAGCTCAAGGAGTACAACATGAGCGGGGTCACCCTGAAGAGGAACGGGGACCTGCTGGTGCTCGAGGTCCCCGGGCTGGCGGAGAGCCGGCCTTCTCTGTACGCAGGTGGGTGTGCACGCAGCCCCCTCGCCTTCCCACCGGGGGTTAGGATGGCGGCGACTTGCAACTTGCGCACCCTGCCCTGTCGCACCACCAACTCCCTTAGCGCTCCCCGCCCCACGTCTCCAGAGCGCTCACCTCCGCAGCCCGCAGCGTCGCTCCTGACTCGGCGGTTTTACGTGTGGGGATGTATTTTTAACAGGTGATAAACTGATTTTAAAAACTCAGGAGTACAACGGACACGCCATCGAGTACATCGGCTACGTAACCGAGGTGAGAGCCGCACCCATCAGTGAGTGTGGGGAGGGGGGACAGCGTCTCAGGTGAATGCCTGCCGCAGGCACTGGGATTGGGGTGCTGCCTTCCGTGTTGCCGCTACCTCGGAAAGTCTGAGGGTAAAGTGGATATTTAAGTAAATGTGACGTGTAAAGGGGACTTCACACCTAAAGGGACCCTGTGGTCCTCAGCCACAGGGAGCGTGTGCACCCCAGCACGTGGAGCGTGTGCACCCCAGCGCGTGGAGCGTGTGCACCCCAGTGCGTGGGCTGTGGCGGCGACGTTTGCCGTTTGCATTGGGCCCTGGGCGGGTGTTGCATGTAGTGCAGGTTGAAAGGTGTGTGGCACCGCCCGCTGCTCTGCCGTTCCCGCGATGGCGGAGCTGTCGGTGCACCGCGTGGCTCGGTGGCTCCTCTGGCTGGTCGCGCTCCCGCCCGAGCGGGGCCCTGGCCGGTGGGGGTCTGCAGGCTGGGAGACACGGAGCCCACATGACACCCACCTGGAAAACTGAGGAGGGACTGCGGGGGCTGCAGCGGGGATGGGGCACTCTCGCCACCACATTTTCTGCGGTCTGCACCTCAATACCAGGCTGTGAGATCATTGGGCCCAGCTCAGGCCCTGACCTTTCCCTTGAGGACAGAGTGGGCGGGTCCAGCACTGGCGGGTTCCCCAGGGGTGAGGAAGGCGAGCGCTGGTGAGTCGGGCAGTGGGACATTCCCCGTAAACCATGACTGTGTGGAGATGAGGAGATGGCATCCGCAGTCACAGGCTGGCGCTCCCAGGCGAGGTATTAGCCTCGTTGTTCAGGCTGGCCAGGACATCGGCCGGGACATCAGCCAGGACGCTGGCCCCCCACCAAGCCCACTGGGCTGACAAGTGGCATGCACATCTCTGAAACGTGGGCAGCGCTCAGGGTCGCCACTAAGGTGGGCGGGCCAGGCTTGGAGGACAAAGGCAGATTTGCAGGCCAAACAGCAGAAAAGTGCCGCAGACCCCAGGGTCACGGGGGTATCACTTCCCCCCCCCTGCCCAGGCCACACCCAGTGCTCAAAGCCACTGCCGCCCTTCTCTGCCTGGCCACGCCGCGCTGTGCCCTCCAGAGAGTCCTGGGCGTAGGTGCCCACGCGCGGGTGCAGATTCTGGGGGCCAAAAGCCACCCCTCTGCCTGCAGTATTGGCGAGTGTCCCTCTCCTGTGCTTGAATTTATGGGGAACTGGCCCCTGACTGATGCCCAGCTCTGCAGAAGGCGACTCAGCCACAGGGGGACCGTCTGGACTGCTGCCACTGAGCGCATTGCCCGCGGGGCCCAGGCAGTCTGCAGGCCATGCCAGCAGCCCATGACCATGACCAAGGACTGGATCAGAAAGTCCCCTCTGCAGGGTGCTGAGCATCACGGGGGCGGGAAGGACATTGTCTGCGGTGTGTGACGGGGAAGGACATTGTCTGCGGTGTGTGACGGAAAAGGACATTGTCTGCGATGTGTGACGGGGAAGGACATTGTCTGCGGTGTGTGACGGGGAAGGACAGGGTAGAGGCCACAGCTCTCACTGGTGCACTCACTTGCAAAGTCACTGCTGGGACACCCCTGGGGGAGGCGCTGGCCCTGCTGCCTGGCCAGCTCCCTTGGTGGTGGCAGGGTGCACCCTCCCCCCCACTGAGGGCAGCAGTCCCTCAGCTTGAACCGAGGGAGCTCAAACGGCCAGGCCACCTTGCTTCCAAAGGGCAGACCCGCTGTGCCTCCAGGGGCCCTGGGACCAGACTGGGAGAAGCAGCCAGGACCCCAGGTGCCAGCCATGACTGACCCTGGTGGTTGGAGGAGAGGTCACTGGGCTACGGACCTGTGCGGGCCGGGCCAGGCCGGGTGCAGGGACTGTGAGGCCTCAGGCAGCCCCACAGCTGGCGTGGCCAGAGGGAGCTGTCGTCCCGTTGTCACCGAGGTGCTGTCTTCATGAGAAGTGGCCCTGTGTGCTAGCTTTGGTGCCAGGCACTAGGGACACTCCTGCTGGCAGGCTGTGCCCTCAGCAGGGACGGCACTCAAAGCCGTGGGGGCAGGAGGCTCCTGAGGCCGAGCCCAGTGCTGGCCCTTCCACAGAGGGGCGCCCCGTCTGCCAGTGGCCCGTGACCAGGAGCCCCACGCAGCTCAGTCAGCACAGCTCTGTTCCTGCACCGTCTGGCTCGTTAAAACTGCCCTGTCGTTTTTACTTGATCTCATGCTCATTTAGCTTTGTTTTCCCATTATTTTTAACCTCCCACATCGTTCTCCGCGTTTCTGTAAACACGTGCCAGTGTGGCATGCACTGCCGACAGCCATTCGTGCTGGCCCTGGTTCTTGGCAACTGGTTTCCTGCATCTCGGCCATCTTTGACCACAGCTCCGTTACCCATTTCCGTCACTGGCACCTCCGGGGAAGCTGGGGCAAACTCCTGCAGGCTGCCCCCAGGGGACTTGATTGCTTCTGCCAGAGAGCAGGGACACCCGTGCCAGGTGACTCCACCATCCAAGGTCTGCTGACGGCTCCGTGTGGAGCTGCCCCGGTCACAGCCCCCGCCCTGGCAGCTCACTCCAGCACCTGCACACCCCCGGCCCTCACCGGGCTGAGCACCTCCACCTCCACCGCGGCCTCTCCCCGCTTCCCCCCTTGTCCTTCCGAATGCCTTCGACCCCGCTTTGGCCCGGGCCCTGGTGTCGTGTTCCTATTCTGCTGGGAGGGAGGTGGCCTTTAGAGGCGATGACAGTGTGCACCATGCACCTGGAGCCCAGGTGGAGAGCGGCCGGGGGCATGCACCTCGGTGGGCACCTTGGAACAGCATGGTGACGTCATCCTGTTTATTATTGTTACGTGCGCCTGGAACACAGGATTTCAGCTCAGATCTGGAGGGCGCATGTTTTGTGTGGTGTCACCAGATATAGACGGAAGATCATCCCAAGAAGTCAAGTCTAAAGTGTGGAAATTAAACTCTCTTTTTCAGATTCACGAAGAAGATGTAACTCTTAAACTTAATCCAGAATTTGAACAAGCGTATAACTCTGAACCTATGGATGTGGAGTTTACGTATAACAGGTAGTGCTCGTAACGACTCTTCTGCGGTGCGTCTTCGTTCCTGACCCGTGGCCGGCTTCCCCTCTGTCAGCCCTCGACACGCAGTAGTGCAGGAAGGGGACACTGTGGCCAGAGGGTCCACTGCCACTGCGCACGACACACGATTACAGCTCACCATTGGACGGATTGGAAGGTCCAGAGTCGCAGGCACTTGCACGTTCAGTCTCTTTGGGGCCGTACGTGCACTGAGCCCTCGTTCATGATGCACTATGGCCATCACCCTCCATCACGTCATGAGCACGGTGGCCCTGCCACCTGTTTACATTTCCCTTTTTGAAAGAAATAGTCTGTGTCTTATACACACGCACGCGTGCACACAGAGGAAACGTGCTCTTTAACACTCACCGTTGTGAACTTGCGCCCGTAGTTTCTAGGACGTCGTGTCGCTGGGACTTGCCCAGGCTGTGTTGTCCCACGTGAGCCGTGAGCACGCCGCTCTGCGCCTGCTCCCCGGCGGCAGACGCACGCACAGTCTCGGGTTCAGTTGTGCGCTTGGTGCTGCCTCCTCGCGTGCGAAGCCACGTGTGCCCTTGGCTGTGCCTTTCTGTGGACTGTGGTTGAGCCTGGCGGTGTTTCACCACTTCCACGTGGTGGCATCGGTCACGCCCAGCATCGGTGTTCGTGACAGCCAGTCGATCCCCATCCTCCCGAAGCTGGGTGAGCTCAACAAGTAAGTGTGCCCGCCGGTGGGCGTGCGACAGCCCCAGGCTCCCAGCGCCAAGTTCCTGCTGCCTTGTGAGGCGCAGACCCCGTGTCTGTGGTCCATGAAATTTCTTCGTCTGAGGAAGTCTCGCTCTTGCTTCGGTGGCATGACCTGGCGTCCGTTGCTTGCGTGAGTCCTCTCCCGGCGCCTGTGCGGGACAATCCCAGACACTCGCTGCGGGTCCCTGCTCTGGGCTCCTTGCTCGTCTTCTCTCCCTCAGGGGTCTTTGCAGTGACAGGTGCTGATTTTCGGACAGACTCACTTTTTTTCCCAACATCGGTGCGGCCCCTCCCGCCCCGCCATGCGCCCCGGGCACGCGCGGTGTCTCTGCTGGCCGATGACACGGCACCTTTCTCTGGGCTCCGTTGTCATTCCTACGTTTTCTCGGTTTACGTGCAGACTGTGTTCTCACTGCAAGTTCTGTGTCAAGTATGTTTTTTGCAAATATTTCCTCAGATTGCGGCTTGTGTTTGCGTTGTTTTTAATAATGCTGTTTGAAGAATAGAAATTCCTAATTTTAATGAACTTCAGTGTATCAGTTTTTTCTTTTATAACTTATGCTTTTGGGACAGTCATGTAGCGGGTGTTACTTCTGCTTGAATCATCGGCGGAGCCCTTGGGGCCGGGGCGGGCTCTGCGTAGGCGGTCAGCTCTGTGACAGGCGAGGAGCTGCGCTGGTCACCGGTTTCCTGCAGGGCGAGCTTTGGCGGGGTGTGTTTTAAGGACTTTATGCATTTCACCCAAGTTGTCTGATCTACTTGCATGAAATTATTCATATTTTCCTCTCATTCCTGACGTTGGTTATTTGTGTCTTCTCTCTTCCCCCCGTCAGTCTGGCCGGGGTCTGTCTGTCTTGCTGACCTAATCAGAGAATCGGTCTGGGCCGAGTTGATGTTCTCGAGTGTTTTCTCTTTCTGTTTCACTGACCATCGTCGTCGTCTTTCTTGCGCTTGCTTTGGGCTCCATTTGCTCTGCTTTGTCCAGTTTCTAATGGTGGACACTCAGGCCATTGCTTTGAGGCCTTTCTGCTTCTGTAACCTAGGGTTTGTTGCTGGCAGGTGTCAAGTCATCCTACAGAGGGACGCATCGTACGTCCCTTAGGCGGTCTCCTCTTGCTGTGCACTGAGGTGCCCAGCTGTTTGCCATTACAGACGGTGAGACAGCGACTTTCTCACGTCTTCGTACAGCGATGCCACAGCTGTCATCGGGAGAGCCGGCATCCGTGTGGGGCGGAGCTTCCTCAAGCTGCAGTTAGTGCTCAGAGCAGTTTCCCTACTCGCTTCCTTCTGTCCCTTGTCTTCCTTTGCAGATTTGCTTTGTGGTGATGTTCATCTCTACTCCGTCTGTGTTATTTTTTCATCTCTGTGTCTTTCTTTTATTTCAAATTTTAATGCAAGCACCTCTAGTATTTTACCATTTAGTATCTTGCTGTCCTCACACGTAATTACAATATGAGATTATCCATCAATTTCTGCTTTAAGCTATTATGCTCATTGTCTTTTTGGCATTTCTTGAGATAGTTATCTTTTTTTTCAGCCTATTCATAAGTTGAAGCATTTCAACTGAATAGCTTTATATCAAACCTTCCTTGCGTGCCCAGAATGAAAACCTTTTTTTTTTTTTCTTTTGATGAATTCTTCCTAAGAATTTTATTCGTGTTTTCATGCTGTCAGAGCCAAGGGGATGACCTGCAGGTCAGTGAGGTCATCTTGTTTGCCTGGCACATTTTTGTCACATTAGGTAACTGAGAGATCGGGTCCCCAGCACAGAGGAGTGAGAGGCCTGTGGGGGGAGGGGGGGGTGACAAGCATCAGGTCCCTTCCCGGCTCTTCCTCTCCGGTGGACCGGCTGAAAGTCTTTTCTTTCTTAGAGTCAGTTTTGCTAAGCCCTAGGCGGGTTCTTCTCCGCTTCTCATCTTGGAGTTTGCCATGTCCCGGGCCACTCTCTGTTGAGGGGACAGAGTGGGGCTGCCAGGAGCCTTGTGCCAGGGGCCCTGCGGCGAGGCTCCCTGGGGCGTGGGCCGTGCCCGCGCGTCCTTCCGGCTCCCCGTGCCCTCCTGGGATCCCGTGCCCTGCTGCCAGGTCCCGGCGGAGTCCTCTGCCCTCAGAGCCCGCACCCTGCACCCTGTCCTCCGGGCGAGAAGCAGCTGGCCCTTCAGTTGCCCAAATCAGAACATTCCAGAAGCGTGGGTGTAGCAGGCTCTGGGGGCCGTGGGTCAGCTTCGGCACCTTCGCTGGTTTGGAGCCACGTGCTCTCCACGGGATGGACGTTCTCCTCCAACGCTCTGGAGCGTTGGTCTCTTTGTTCCATTGAAGATGGAGTTTTAGTGTCCGTGTTTTATTCTTTTTGTAGCGTTAAAAGACGATACTACAGGCCCACAATGGCATGGCTGTGCCGAGCCCATGCAGCCCTCCCAGAGTGGGCAGGAGTAGCAGGGTCACCTGCCTGACAGGCCCCTGCACGCAAGCCCCCTGAAGGACATGACCTTGCCACAACTAACCCGCTTTTTTGCCCAGGGTCCTGTCCCTGTCCCCTCCCCCTCCGGCTGTAAAGTCTCATTCTGTGTGTCCCCCAGGAGCTCCCGGCCACCTGCATGTGGGAGCAGCCCAGCGCCAGTCGGGCAAACTTAAACTTTTGTAAAGGCCTTGGTTTCTTCTGATGATAGTTTTCAGTGACTGTCCCGGGAACGGTTCCTCATCAGAGTCACTTCCCTGTCGCTCCACGTGCGCGGTTCCCATTTTTTCCTGCTAGTTCACGTTAAACGTTAAAACAGAGACGTTCCAAGTGGAAAGTGTCGCGCGTGGCGTCAGCACTCCCTGCGAAGCCCCTGGCGGCGGGCGGTGTGCCGCCTCCCCTCCGGCTTCTGAAGAGGCGTCGGGAGGTTGCAGTGGCGCCCGACTCCGGGTGTGCTCAGAGTCTGCGACCCCCACCACCCCTGACCCCTCTCAACTCGAGGTGAGATATTTTACTCCGCTTTCTCTCCGGCAGGACCACGAGCAGACGCTGCCACTTTGCGCTTGAGCAAGTCATCCACCTAGGTGTGAAAGGTATTTTGTGTGCAATAATAGTGCGAGTCTTCTCGGAGCGTTTTTATGAGCTTCATGTAAATTTTTGGGTACGACACAGTTTCCTCAATCACATATTGGAAGTGAAACTGTGATATCAGTGTTTTCTTGCCATTGGGAAGTTTCCACGTTTTCTTGCTATTTCAACTATGTAAAAATAGCACCCATAATTATTGGAAATAAAGCCATTGCACTCTGCTTTTCCTTTCATAATAGAACTCATTTTTGTACTTACAAAAAGATCGATAAATGGCTTTTATTTCAAAGAACACACATCAGCCGTCGCTGAGAGGCAGTCTCCAGGGGCCAGAAGCGGGGGCGGGGGGCAGGGGCACAGACCTGAACAGCTGCCGACTTGTAGGGCCCTCCATTTGTCCTTTTAAAGCTTTTCAGTAACATCTGCCTTGTTCGTCTTGTTTGACTCTAAGTGTTGTTCCCCGAAGAAGTCATCTTACAGACTCCCCAGGTGACGCGCAGCTGGAACTGTGCACAGGACACCAGAGCTGGCGGACCGCCCGCCTCCAAGGTACGGCCCGGCACCTCCGGCGTTCCCGCACGTCCCGGGCGCGCGGCCGGACGGCGGGGGTGGGAGGGGGGCGTCGTCACAGGAGACCTGAAGCGACGGTAGACCGAAACCGCAGCGGTCACAGGGAGGTCGTGGGCTCTGTGCGGTGTGTGTGTGCGGACGGACGGGCACACTCGCGTGATGACACGTGCTCAGAAAGCGCCTGTGAGAGCACACGCCCGGCACAGGTGGGCGTCGTGACGCGCGCACGCTGCAGGCCTGCGGCTCGCCCTCGCCCAGCCGTCTCCGTCGGCGGTGACGCAGCGCCTGCTGCACGTGCTGTCCTGTGCCCCCCGTGCAGCTCCAGAGTGAGCTGGGCGTGGCGCTGTTTACCGTGCGTCCCAGGGGGAGGGAAACCCCCCACCACGGGGCAGCTCGTGACCCGTCATTCTGTGCCACTGGGATTTGCTTTTTTTGAGTACGTTTTAAATTTATAATAAATACAGATTTTTAAATTGTCTAACATTTAGAAATCCTTTTCCCATTTTATAGCCCTTCTTCGAAAAGGCAAAAATAATGGTTTTAGAATGCCCACACAATCACACAGATTTTTATAAAGGAAACGGCAGGTTTCCATTAAAACACCTGCCTTGCGCTTCGTAACTGATCTGCTTTGTTCTGAAAATGAAAAGGCGTCTTCATTGAACAGAGGTAGCATCACGTGCAAAATGCCTGTCATCACCCGCTGCCCGCTTCGGGGTACGAGGAGCGGGTGTTGCTGGTTAGGTGGGTCCCAGTCTGGATTGACTGCCTTGTAATTTTAAATGCAGAACATTATCTTTTTATACATATTAACTCCACACATTAACCAAGATGGAACTACATCTGGATTTACCTTCACACCTTAACTAATTAAAAAACAGAATACACGAAACAACAGTTTCAGACCTTGGGCCTCAGGTAACATAGAACAGTGATTCCTGAAAGACGAAACAAGCCTGGCGACCCCTGTCCCAGCTGACAGCCTCAGGGAACAGGAAGGGGAGACTGGGGGTCTCCTTAGTTGAAGAGGCCACATTTGGCAGTGCGGGAAGGTGGGTGGAGTTCACAGGGCAGAATCCCAGGGGAGCACGCAGGACAGAGCAAGCCCCTTGAGTTTTCAGCTGAGGACTCGTCAGTGCATGCTTCTGAGGTTGAGACCCCTGGGTGTTCCCACTGTGCGGGGAATGGGTGTCCCCACGGCCCCATGAATGGAGTCTCCGTGGGCTGTTGCCTGAGGTGTGGGGAGCATCTGTCCCTAGACTGACAAGGTGGAGGCAAGCCTCCAAAGGATCAGCTCTCTGCACGTGACATAGCCACACCTCAGGACAAAGGTTGAGCATAGTTACCGAAGTGTAAAGATATCCACCAACCCACCAAGGTGTAAAAGTCACACTGTCTGGAATCTAATCCAAAAATAAAATAAACTGAGAAACAACCCATAATAAAAATTTGCAATCAACTGAAACCAACCCAAGAAAATAACTATGGTGGAATTAGCAGATACAGACATTAAACCAGTTGTTGTAACTGCATCCCACGTGCTCAAAAAGGGAGAAAGACAAATGGGCATGTTCAGTAGGGACACAAAAGATACAAAAGACACAAAGTCATCTTTCAGAGATGAAAAATTCAACATCTAAGATGAAAAAATAGATCAGATAGCATTAACAGCGGACAAGACAACTATAGTAGAAAACATTAGTGAACTTAAAACAGCAATAGAAACTGTACAAAACAACAGAATAAAAAGAATCTTTAAAAAAATGAAAACTCACACTGCTCTGAAAAATGAAGTCTAATTTTTAAAACCTCATCTTTGAGCTGTGGGAAAACTGAACAGCCTCATGTACCTGTGATTGGAGTCCTACAGGGGAGAGCGGGGGTAAATTAGAAAAATCATGAGTGGAAATTATCTACTTTGATGAAAACTATAAGCCTACATATCCAGGAAGCTCAGCAGACCCTAAGTACAAGAAACAGGACAAAACCACCAAGGCACATGATAATTAAATCCCTAAAACTCACTAAAGAGCAAATCTTGAAAACAGAGAAAGTCTCATGAGATACAGAGGAACCAAAATAAGGACGCAGCGGACTTCACAGCGCTGGCGATGCAAGCGGAAGGCAGGAGGACGTCGTTAACGAGCTGAAAGGAGAAACCCTGGAGTTCGGGGCTCAGTAAACACCTGTTTTCAAGAGTGAGGATGAAGCAGCATTTCAGACATACGAAAGTGGGGGTGAGAGGGTTAGACACCGGCAGACCTGCCCCACGAGGAATGACATCCTTTAGGCATAAGGAAGTGACCCCATTTCTGACGTGATCTGCACAAGGACTTAAAAGGACTGGAAATGGTAAATATATGTGTAGATTTTTTTTTAATCTCTTTAAAAGATCATAGACTTTTAAAAAGAAGGAAACTAACGTGCAGCAACATGGATGCACTTGAGGGCGTTATGCTGAGTGAAATAAGCCAGTCACAGAAGACAAGTGCCACATGGTCCCCCCCACATGAGACACTAACATAGCCAAACCCCGAGCCAGAGCGGAGTGCCGGGGGCCAGCGCTGGGGGCGCAGAGCTGCCCATGCGTGGGCATCAGGCCTCAGTCATGCACGAGGAATGACCGCCAAAGGCCGGCTGGCAGCACCGGCCCCACAGCCGACACCGCTGCGCTGGGCCCTCAGAGAAGTGTGAGCGTGTGCGTCTGACGCGGGTGTTCTTACTATAACGTTTTCAAGTTCTGAAAGCTGACTTTTTAAAGTTGAAATAACAATATGTTATGGAGTTTGTAATGTGATCTAAAATATGCAGCGATACCCCAGGACGTCTGCACTGTATCTGAAGTAGCCTGACTCGCTTGAAGCCTGGAACAGTGCAAGGGCTTACAACGAACGGACCAAAGGAGAGGAAAGGGGACTGTTAAAGCCATTAACTGAAACGCAGGCAGAGGAGACGTGCACGCGCTCGAGCCTCCTCTAACCTTGCTGACTTCCTGTCCACTCGCGCAGCCATTCGCTGAGAGAAGGGGATGGAACTGTGACATTGTGAGCCTGGAGCAGCTGAAACAGAAAACAGCAAGGTGACAGATTCAAATCCAGCAGCATCAGTCATCACACTAGATGTCTGTGGTCAAAACATTGCAGTTAAGAGTAGAGATTATCAAATGGGATGAAAAAGAGCCGTGAGAAACACTTTTAAATATAAACACAGTCTACGGCCACGCCACCCTGAACACGCCCGATCCCATCTGGTCTCGGAAGCCAAGCAGGATCGGTCGGGCCTGGTGAGTACTCGGATGGGAGACCACCTAAGAAGACCAGGTGCTGTACGCATAAAAATTTTAAAAAAGATTGTAAGCTGACAAGGTCCCTGCAATCTATGAGATCAACCAAGGGTTGCCTCGCCTAAAAAAGAAATAAGTGCAAACACAAATACAGCCGTGTGCCACATGACGACGTTTCAATTAGCATGGACCACACGTACGACAGCCCGTGAGATGATAACGGAACTGGATGAATCCTGTCACTTGGTGACATAGCTATCACAGTGCCATCGTGCAATGCCTTACGCACGTGTTTGCGGGAATGCTGGTGTGACCCACTGCACTGCCACTAGTATAAAAGCGTAGCACGTACAGTTACGTGTAGTACGTGATGCGTGATAATAAATGCTGTCACTGCTTTACGTGTTTACTCTTTATCATTATTTCTAAGTTGTACTTACAAAAAAGCGTTTGCTGTGAAACGGCCACGTTACGCCGTCAGCAACCACACGTCTCACACTCACACCGTCCCTGATGGCTTCATTTCCTCTTGCGCTTCATTTAATCTGGTGTTTTATAAATTGAGTGTAGCCTGAGTGTGCACTGTTTGTGAGGCCACAGTCAGTGTGTCCCAGGCCTTCACGGCCGCTCGCCGCCTGCCCAGAGCAGCTTCCAGTCCTGCATGCTCCGTCCATGGCAAGCGCCCCATACAGGTGGGCCGGGAGAATTGAATTTTTAATTCAATTAAATAGCATCCATGTGTTTTAAACATTGGAGATAAGTCTGACAAAAGACACGAGAGACTGTAGGAACGCTTGTGCAGCCATTGCACTCCACCCTGGAGAACGAGGCATGCTCGCGAGGCTTGAGGCTTGAGGCTCGGAGGGCTGGCTCTGTCACAGCCCAGGCGGGGAGGGGCCTGCTGTCGCCCGCAGGAGCAGACAGCAGACTGTGTGGGTCTCGCGATGGGCTGCTCCCCAGCAACATAGCCGCCCTCACGTCAGCACTGGACGGCCGCGTCCTGGCTGCAGGGCGTGCACATGGGGAAACATGTTAGATTGTACACCAAGTGTGCAGCTTGCTGTGTGCTGGTCCTGCTCTGCAAACTCACGCAGTGATGGGAGGGGACATCGCTGTGACCTGGACTGAATTTTAGTGATATGTGTAAATTTTTAACAAGAAAACTTTAAGTGCAACAATTTTACTCCTGGAATTTACCCTCGAGAGTGATCACGTGACTGCACCGGTGGGAAGGTTGGGAAGCAGCGCCGTGGTCCAGGACACAGCCAGCTGTGGACACACATGCCACAGTCCTTGGGCGGGGCCTTGAACGCGGCTGGCAGAGCAGCGCAGGCACCGTGCGCGAGCTGGGAGGCGTGTGCGGCTCTGCTCGGGGCTCACTCTCCCCCGGGGGTGCTGGTCCTGCTCCCGCCCATGCCCACAGGCCGCAGAGGCAGAAAGAGGACACTGGGCTCAAATGAAAGGTGGGCCTTTGTTCTGGCGTCATCACAAAACTTAGTTTATTTTTAAGGGTAACTTAAAAACCTTTTTAGCAGCTTTTTATCAGACACTCTGTCTTTTCGTTGTGATTTCAAGAGGACACAGCCTGTGACGCATGCCAAGAGCTGTTCAGTAAAAAAGCCAGTGTCATGTTGGACAATTATGTTTACTCTAAACTAAGCCTGTGTAAGCGCAAAGCTTTTTTAAGCCCTTTCTAATGATTGTTTCTAGAACAGGAGAGCTGCGAAGGACCACGCTAAGGCTGCCACCAAGGCGAGGCGGGCTGGCACCCTGGACACGCCGGGGACGGGGGCCTTTGCTGCTGGGGCGAGTGCCCTGGGTGCGTACCACGGGGGCTGCGCCAGGGCCACTTGGGAAGCTGGCTCTCCTGCCCACCCAGCCCCGGGCGCCGGTGCCCCGTGACTGCACCCCTCTGCCTAACACCTCACGTTCCTCCACCTCAGACACAGGAAATAAGACTCAGGCCCCGGGGGCAAGAGAGAAGGAGTTCTTCAACCTGGTGCTGAACGAGAACCAGAAGCTGGCCGTCAGGAGGATCCTGAGTGGAGACTGCCGCCCGCTGCCGTATATCCTTTTTGGACCCCCAGGGACTGGGAAGACAGTGACAATCATAGAGGCGGTCTTACAGGTGACGAGGGGCGGCCACACGGCTAACAGCCTAGCTCTGCGGTGTGTTCATGTCGTCAGTGTAAACTGTGGAACCAGAAAGTTAGAAAGAGCTTGAAAACTGGGTTCGCTCACGCTTAGCTGAGCTTGCTTTCTGTCGTCTGTACGTGTGAGACCTTACAGGCCTGGCTCATGGGTTTAGAGAAGCGCCTCTTCATTCTGAGACCTGTGAACGTTCAGTCACGTCATAGAATTCCCCTGCGGCAAAGGGGTCCCTGTGCAGTGGCTGCGGCTGCGGCTGCCACGCTGCAGGGTGCAGCGCGTGGGGACGCTGCGTGTTCGGGATTTTCATGTCAGCTGGGAGTCAGCAGGGAGTGTGTGCCGGCGGGGGCAGGAGGCGGTTGGGTGTTGGGGAGCGCAGAGCCCCATGCCGCTGCCACGCCGTGCGGGCACGTGCTTGGCGGACGGAGCTGCCCCGCGCCGCCAGGGCCCACGTCTCAGGCGCGTGGGGCCCACGCAGCGAGCCGGTGCGGGCAGGCACCAGACCCTCTGCTCTGAGTCTGCGCCCACGGCTGACGTGTCCCGTTGTCCCTCGCACCCTTGCCGCAGGTGTACCACGCCCTGCCAGACAGTCGCATCCTGGTGTGCGCGCCCTCCAACAGCGCCGCCGACCTTGTGTGCCTGCGGCTGCACGAGAGCCAGGCGCTGCGGCCGGCGGCCATGGTCCGGGTGAACGCCACCTGCAGGTTCGAGGAGGTGAGTGTCACGGCCCCGGAAACGGCTGCCCCCTGCACCCAGGTGGTGGGGTCAGTGAGAGCGTCCCCAGTGGCCTCGCCCCGTGCTGGGCTCCCCTCCCGTGTATCCCAAGCGCAGGGTCTCTCTCGGACACTGTCCTGTTGGTTTGGCTACAAGCACCTTGAGGGAAGTCGCAAGTCCCCACTTTGCTTGGGGAGCGATGCCGTGCTCGTGGCTCTGCAGTCCACTCAGGACGGCCTTGAGAATTCCCTTCAGCTTCGTGAGTACGTGCAGTTAGAGGCATGCTCAAAATCTGAAAAATAAACCCCACCCCCCAGACAATCCTCGACGCCGTCAAGCCGTACTGCAAAGACGGGGAGGACATCTGGAGGGCCTCGCGCTTCAGGATAATCGTCACCACCTGCAGCAGCGCCGGACTCTTCTACCAGATAGGAGTGAGGTCAGCGCCACGCGGGGTGGGGACACATGGCGGGCTCTGTCCTCAGAGCGTCTGTGGACGGGGGCCGATGGCACAGGGGCTCGAGCCAGTCAGGGACATGCCAAGGCAGGAAGGAGCTCCTCTGGGGGAGAGACGGGAGGGGCTGGGGACAGCGGCAGGAGCAGGTTGGGCCCACCCGCTGGCAGGTGGGATGCTGGGGCTGCAGGGAGCTGAGAAGGTGTGAACAAGGAGCACTGCCACGTCTGATAGAAGTAACCCCGAATGACACGGAACTGAAAACGTCGGTGCTCACAGTCTGAGAAGGATGCGTAATGTTAAATTTTTCAGCAGAAATCGGGGCGGGGCGTGAGATAGGAAACAAGTGTGCCGGTTCCCGTGTCCTGCCTGGGGTTAGGGAGTCAGTGGGTGTCATCAGCCGAGCGAGAGCTTGGAAAGAGAGGTGGCCCCAGAGGAGCAAGGACCCCGCGGGTGTCAGGCGAGAGCCCCAGGGCTCGTCCTGCAGCGCCCGCCCTGCGGCTTTGGCCAGCGTCCCTGCTCCCAGTCTCCTCTGGCCTCACCGGGGTGGGGGGACGGTGCTGGCAAGGTGAGGGCTGCCCGCGCCCCGAGCGCTGCGCATGGCCCCCTGGGCTCCCGTCGAGTGGGAGGCCAGGCTGGTCCCCGGCCGCGCGCGCGGCGTGAGGCAGAAACGGGGAGGCAGTAGCCCCCGTGTTGGGAGCGTCACCCGTGCCGCGCCCCGCCTCGAGCAGCTCGCCCCGTCCCACTCAGCACGCTGCGGAAGCCCCGGCGCAGGGGTGACGTGGCCTGCGCAGGGTCCCGCAGCCACGCAGCAGCGTCGCGCCCCTGGGCACAGTCACCCCCCAGCCCCAGCACGGCCCCCAGCCCGGTCCCCGCGTCTCCCAGACGAGAGCGCGTGTTGGGTCAGAGTCCAGCTGCCGCCAGGGGTTCATTTGGGGTCCTGACGGGCCTGCGTGGGCGCCGCCTCCCCGGGCTGGCCCGCCGAGCCCTGGGGCGGACCCTGGCAGGCTGACTGCTTACAACGCCTTTGGCTCTAGAGTCGGACACTTCACACACGTGTTTGTGGACGAAGCGGGGCAAGCCAGCGAGCCGGAATGCCT
Organism: Eidolon dupreanum; assembly: GCA_028627145.1. Taxonomy (NCBI): domain Eukaryota; kingdom Metazoa; phylum Chordata; class Mammalia; order Chiroptera; family Pteropodidae; genus Eidolon; species Eidolon dupreanum. The sequence goes on along the minus strand of CM053503.1, from coordinate 466,137 downwards.
CATCCCCCTGGGGCTGGTTTCGGACCTCAACGGCCAGGTGAGGCCCGTCCCTCACCCTGCCGGTCTCGCCCTGGTTTCCTGCGGCTCCGGGGGGGCGGGTCGTGGGCTCCCGCGGGGGACTGGGAGGAGAGGGACGCTTCTGCTCCACACTCACGCATGACAGCTGTGACAGCTGCGGGGCGCGCAGAGGCACGGCGTGAGGTCCAGTGTCGCCCTGGCTCGCTGCCCGGGACCCGGCCGCCCCGTCCCCCGTCCTTCCCCGCTTGGCCTGCTGCACCCCCTGGCGCTAGCCTGGGGTAGTGATCTGGGGGCGTCTTGAACTCCCTCCCACCCTCCCTCAAGTGGAGATGTTTTAAATCCCACCTTCTGCTACCTCCGTGGCCAGGCACGGAGGCCACACAGCGACAGAGCAGGACCTGCAGGTCCAGTGGGGATGAAGCCCTGGCGCCTGCCCAGCCAGGTGGCTGGGTCCAGCCTGGGGCACCACCCAGGCAGAAGGGACAAGGGCTCAGCAGACACTCCAGGGGATGGGGCAGTCTAGGGATCCCGCGAAGGGAGATGAGAGAAGCCGGGGGCCACCCGTAAGGGAGCTCGTGTCTGCACCCTGCTGTGTTTTCTCCATTTCTGCTGTCCTTGTCAAAGCCGCTGCCACCGTGCACAGCAGTTCCCACCACGCACCCACCTCCCGGCCATCGGCCTGCTCTCCGCGAGCCCCAGCCGGCTCCCGCCCCAACTCGCAGCCGTGGCTAAGTCTGTGTGTGTCACAGATAGTCCTTGCTGGAGACCCTATGCAGCTCGGGCCAGTCATCAAGTCCAGACTGGCCATGGCCTACGGGCTGAACGTGTCCATGCTGGAAAGGCTGATGTCCCGGCCAGCGTATCTGAGGGACGAGGACGCCTTCGGTGCTTGTGGCGCCTACAACCCCTTGCTGGTGAGCCGAGACCCCACCCGAGGTGCCCGCAGAGGCGGGTTCAAGCACAGGGTGCCCATGGGGTGGCTCAGTGCAGACCGGGTTCCCAGCTGGCACGCTGGAGCAGGAAGCTGTGGTGCGGGGTCCCTGGTTTGGGGGAACTGGGCGGCACTCTCCTCTGATCCTCTGCGGGGCAGACACAGCTGGACTTTACCGCTGAACAGAAAGTGAGCGAGGGTGACCAGGCAGATCACCCCAGAGAATAGACAGTGCGTGTGGCAGGAGGGAGGGCCTCCCGGGGCCACCACGGAGGCGCTGGCATCAGAGCAGCTACAGCGAGGGGTCGGCAGGAGGCTGGGAGGAGCCGGAGCCAGCTGTGGCCTGGGGCCTCCCGCCCGTGGGAGAGGCACGTCCCTCTGGCAGGTGTCCACGGGCCGGGCAGGACGGGGCCCGAATGCCCCGCTCTTCCCTGGTGCCCACGGGCCACAGGCAGACGCAGGCCTGTGGTGCTGAATGGAGGCGGGGTTCACATAGCATCTCGCGGGCTGGACGAGCAAGGACCGAGTTCGACCTGGTCACCGTGGGTCAGCAGGAAGTGCTAGGGGAGGCTTGCCTCGTGGACTTCCCCAGCCCGGTGGAGGCAGGAAAGGAATGTGTCAGGTGGCAGCTGTCAGCAGAGTGCCAGCCAGACCGTGCCTCCTGCAGCTGAGCTGAGCCCGGGCTCCCAGGCCGCTCGCAGCCAGGCCCGCGGCCGGCCCCCAGTCCCCCAGGGGACTCCTGGCTCCCACATGCCCACCGTGCCTGTTGAAATGGGCCCTTCGTCCAGAAAGTCACCTGAGGCTCCCCGATCACTTCGTACTCAGGTGGCAGGTGCCGGGGCCAGGAGAGGAAGGGCGCCCCTGGGGTGAGGGGCTCTCGGTCCGCACACCCCCTGAGCCAGAGGCGCCCGATGCGGTCGGCTGTGTGTGCCGACTGCGGCCTTGCACCCGCTGTCGCCCCGCAGGTCACGAAGCTTGTGAAGAACTACAGGTCCCACGCGGCCCTGCTGGCCCTGCCCTCCAGACTCTTCTACCACCGGGAGCTGGAGGTCTGTGCGGACCCCCAGGTGGTGACCGCCCTGCTGGGCTGGGAGAAGCTGCCGAGGAAGGGCTTCCCCCTGGTCTTCCACGGCGTGCGGGTGAGTCGGCCACGGCACCTGCTCCCGGCGCTGACCCTCGGCGCTGTGGACAGGCTCGTGGCCACCAGCTCAGTTGTGTTTGCGGGCAGCGCGCTGCTCTTTCCCAGGAACGAGACCAGGAAGGAAAGGCCGCTGCCCCCCTCCCCATACCTGCCCTTCTGCTCGGCGATCCCACAGAGAAAGGGCCTAGACGATGCTGGCCCAGAGCAGGCCATGCGGGCGTCACGGGAGGTCACGGAGGCTCGTTGACGAGCTGGTAGGAAGGCAGGCAGGGGGTGGGGGACAGCAGGAGAGTGCCCACCACTCTGCAGTCAGAGTCACGTGACGGGGCAGCAGGGACAGAGCCCCCTCCCCCCCTCGGCCTCAGTGGGCGGGGCAGCGTGACAGCTCAGGTGTTCGCTGCATTCAGCATTTGAATCAGGAATTGGCTGTCAGAACCAAAAGTCAAATGTTTTGTCAACATCCCCAGGTTCTCATCTGAGTTAGGGTGCCCCCAACTCCAGGGCGGGAGAAGCTAGCACAGGCACCCCTGGCGTGGCGTCTGCCCCTCCCTGCAGCCCGCTTCCTGGGGCGGCACCAGCTGACACGTACTTCTGGGCGCCCGCTTTGTGGGAGCCGTGGTGGTGTACGTGGGTGTGGCTGCGGTGCCCTCCCTTGGGGTGTGGTAGCCACACATCTGACAACACGGTCCCCTCTGCACAAAGCCCCGCGTGCTTTTCTCTCTGAGAACTCGTCCCCTGCGCTGCCCTCAGCCTGTCCTCAGGCGCTTCCTTGTGGTGTTAGACCAGAAGGGCGGGGGAAGGAGGCCAGAGGCCCTGCCAAGTACCTAGAGGCCAGGCCAAGGGACGTGGAGTGACCAGGGAGCCCTGCTCGAGTGTATGGGCTGAGGGAGCGCGGAGAGATCCAGGCGGTGAGGTCAGTGCTGCCCACGTTGACAGGTGTATCTCCTGCCAGCTGCGAAGTCGTGGCAGGTTTCTCGTGAGAAACGGCCTGTGGACTGCAGCAGTCAAGGGCACGGTGCTGTGGGAGAAAGTGCGGTGCGCAGGCGCGGGCCTGGGGAGCAGCCGCGGCCGCAGGAAGCCCGTGTGGCGCCCGGGAGCCTGCTGGACTGCGCTGGGCTGCGTGCGGGCCCTCAGGGTGCCGTGCGGGCTCCAGACCGGCAAGGAGCCCACGGCCCCTCCCACTCTTTGAGCAAAGGGGGTTTTGTCACAGTTGTTGACGTCTATGTGCTCACCCTTGGCTCCCGGGGGCCACTTCAGCCCCTGGGGTATGAAATCAGTGCCCTGTCACCTTACTGGCAGCTCCTCCCCCAGGAAGCTCGGCCTCTAACTCGCTGCTCTGTCCCCGTGCCCCACACAGGGGCCAGGCCAAGGGGGAGGCACCGCGGGGCAGCCTCAGGAGGCCGAGGCAGCTGCAGCTGGGGCCCCCCCCGGGCCCCCCACCAACACAGCAGATACTGCGCCTGGCCCTGGCCACAAGTTCTGGTCTGGCTGCTCCTCAGGCCAGCGTGGCCTGAGGAAGCCCCGGGTGCGGCCACCGCCCTTTACAGGACACTGTGCCACCTCCAGGCCAGGAGGAAAAGCAGCTGCGGGCGGACGGTTCCCTCCTGAGTCTCCCGCCTCATTAGTTCAGCTTTGTCGTCCGTTCCCCTCACCGTCTCGCGTATGGGGTCTTGTCCGTTTTCGTTCCCGCTGTTCCCGTCTGCTCAGCAGACAGGCATGGTGACAGCAGCGTCCCTCGCATGCAGCTCTGCTTTCCACGAGTGTCTTCTGAGAGGCCCGCCCTTCGTGGCTTCTAGACCTGTGACTTCTCTCCTCTCGATGCAAGGCTTGTAGAGACATGTCTTCCTTAACTTCCAAGTGGTTAAGAGCGTTTTGGCTGCACTTCTTTTTTATAGTGTTTTTTAGGTGCTGATCAAGAACTGTGGCCTGTAAACTCTCAGCTTTAAACATTTGTGACCGTTTCATTATCGGTTTTGGTAAATGTTCTGAAGACATATGAAAAAAATTTATATTCTCTATTTGGGAGTTGTGAGTTCCCTATACATTTTTAAAAGAAATTGGTGGAGTTTGTCGCGTGGCAGCTGCGTCCTGACCTAGGTGTTGTCCGCTGGGTGCGAGTGGCAGGGAGTGGGGAAGGCCCACGTTGTCGTCCCTTTTTTATCAAATTCTCTTTGAATTTCTGCTGATTCTTGCTTGATGTATTCAACTAGTGTGCTGCTTTGTGTGGACAAGGTTCCGGCTGTTTCATCTTCATACGACGGTCTTCCACGCCGCCTCGTGTTTTTTGCTTGAAGTTCTACCGTGTAATAGTTCTGATGTTGCCACTCCTGTTCTCTTATTACCTGGCACCTCTTTGTCCTGTTTTATTTTCTTTATCGTTTTACTTTAAGTACATTTCTTAGAAGCAGTAAGTTTTTCTACGTAATCCAATTTAAGAGTCTTTGCTTTTAATGAGACGTGACTGAAATCTACAGTTATTTAACTTCAGACCTTTATATTTTATTACTTGTTTCTTTCATTTCCTTATTTCTTGTATTTGTTTGCTTGATATTCACTGGATGTCTTTCTCCTCAGTGTAGAAGTTCTGACATAAGCTCCTATCACATTGATCTGTTTTTCAATCTTCTCAACCTTTTGTTATAAATCCAGGGGATAGATCACATACAGCTCAACAACAGCAGACGCACCCTGGAAATTAGCGTGTTCTTGCCGCTTGATCTGGTGTACACTTTTTTAAATTGTAGTAAAATATCCATACAAAATTTATTATGTTAGTCACTTTACATATATAGTCAGCGGTATCGGTATATTCATGTTGTTTTGCAACCAATATTTAGAGCTTTCTGCCTCCCAAAATGAGACTCTGTCCCCGTAAACGCTGACCCCTCCCCAGCCCGGCCGGGCCTCCTACTCTCTGCCTCGTGCCTCTGACTCCCAGGTCCTCGTCTCCGTGGACACCACAGCACTGTCCTTCTGTGACTGGCTTCTCTCATTGTGCCCTGTGTCCCCAAGGTCTGGCAGTCAGAGCAGGTGTCAGAACGTCCTCTTCAAGCTGAGGTGTCCCTCCGTGGACGGAGCGCGTTTTCTCCGGCCGCTCCCACCTTCGTCTGCCGTGGACGGCGCTGCCATGACCCCGGCCGCACTGGTGTCGGTCAGGGGCCGTTCCTTTGGGCAGACACCAGAAGTGCAGTGCCGGGGAGCATGGGAACCCTATTTCTGAGTTTTCGGAAACACCGCGCCGTTCTCCACAGCGACAGCACCACCACGCGCCCCCAGCAGCAGTGCGCGCGGGCGCCGTCCCTCCGCGCCCTCGTCCGCACTGCGTCCTCGGGGGTTTTCTGGTAGTAGCTGCGCTGTGGGCGTGAGGCGGGATCTCAGGCTTTTCATTTACGTCGCCCCGATGGCGGTGATGGCGAGCCCTTTGCGTGTGCCCACTGGCCGTCCGCATGTCTTCTCTCCTGTCTGAGGGGAGAGGGGCCGTACCTGCATGTGGGGGAGCAGGGGCCCGCGTGAGCAGCCGTGCCGCAGCCAGCCGGGTTGAGCGCGGCTGGCCGGCCCCCTGCAGCCGTGCGGTCTGCCCTGCCCTGCCCGGCCCCGGGCTCGGCCGCCACCCCCTTTCCTAGCATCGGCTTCGGTGCCTGCACGTGTGCAGTGCACACGAGCCCCACCGACCTCGCACCCGTGTCGGCGGTCCCCCCGTGTCGGCGGTCCCCCCGTGTCGGCGGTCCCCCCGTGTCGGCGGTCCCCCCGTGTCGGCGGTCCTGCGCGTGGCACTCGCCGACCAGCCCTGCTCCCCGCGGTGCCCACCGCACTGGTGGCAGGTTTCGTCTGCCTTGCCCTGCCCCGTTGACCCCGAACCAGCTCCCGAGCAGTTGTGGCTTTGTGACGGACAGGCCACTCTCCTGTCTCCCCACGAACTCAGGGCAATGAAGCTCGGGAAGGGAGAAGCCCGTCATGGTTCAACCCGGCCGAAGCCGTCCAGGTCATGCGCTACTGCTGCCTGCTGGCCAGGAGCGTCTCCAGCCAGGTGTCTGCGAGTGACATCGGTGTGATCACGCCCTACCGGAAGCAGGTGTGGACCCGGTCCAGCTTCCTCCACGGGGCCACGGCAGGGAGGGGGACACAAGCTCCTGAAGCAGCACTGGGCCCCTCGTGTCGCCCCTCCTCTCCTGCGTCCCCGTCCACGCGGGGCTCCCGCTGGCCCGCCCCTCTGTCCCTCCGTCTGCAGTGAGAACGTCCCCTCCCCTGGTGACAGGGCGCTGTGGGCGGGGCCCCCTCTGCTCGCTGGCTGTGTTCTCGCGGTGGCACATTTCCCGCCCGCTGCCCTGTGGGGGCTGGCCCCTGCTGCCCCACCTCCCGTGTCTACACACACACCTGCTCGTGCCCACTCCCTGCAGCCATCTGGACCCGGGGCAGGGACAGTGTGGGACTCCCCTGGTGTCGTCGGGGATTCGAGTCTTTTCTGCGTTCACCGGCCTTTTCCTCACGTTCTCCTCACGATCCCATTCGCATCCACCACCACCTCGACTTGAACCTGAGTGTTTGTTCTCAGCAGTGTGCTTTTGCAGTTGACTTCCTGCGTCCCGGGGCCTTGGTGGTTGTGTGCAGTGGGGCGAGTGTGTTTGTGGTCTCCTCTGTGTGTGTGTGTGTGTGCATGTGTCTGATCACACTGATCAGTCGCTTCTGTTACAGTCTGTGCTTTCCGTGTTTGTCTGAAGAGCCCTTCCCCACCTTGAAGTCATGCCATTTTCCCCCTTTTTTCCCAAAGTTTTGAGTCCACTTCTCACTGTTAGACCTTCGATCCACCTGGGTTTGTTTGGGGCGTGAGTTGAAGTCAGGGTCTAACCTGACTGTCCACTGTGTGGTCAGATGATGACAAGGCTGCCCGCTCTCCCTGCCTGGTGCCTGTCTCCGCCACACGCACGGGCCTGGCCTCGGCTCTGCCTTCTGCTCCACGGGTGTCCGGCAGGACCACAGGCTCAGTCACCGACCCTGCCGAGGTGACACCTGGACCCGAGTTCCTTGTAGCCAGTCTTCCGACCTCTCCTCCTGATTCTTAACTCCACGGTCTTGTGAATTTAGAAATTCCACCTTTTATCAGAAAAATGGGTTTTCTTTCTTGGCAGCAGTTTACCTGCGGGTCCTAACTGTGCCCTCTGGCCCTGTGTTTCTTGAGTTTTGTTTTTAGTACTTACTTCAGCAGAGGCCCACGAGTGACAAGTCAAGCAGATTTATTTGACCACCTCACTCTTGAATTTTGGTTCCACTGCTTGCCCTAGTTTGAAGGCATCACCCCTCCCCCCATCTTGTGGCCTGTCCTGTCCCCGGACGCCTGCCCTCTGTCCGACTGCGGGTGGCTTTCATGTCTGCTCAACAGCTGGGACGTGTCCCCTTTCTTCTCGATGTGCAGCTGGACCACAGTGTCCGCTGTGCTTTCTGTCCCGTCGGGGCCACGTGCCTGGTCTGCACAGATGCCCTGTCCTGGGCCGCAGCTGCTGGGGGGGGTGTGTCCGCCACGTCTCCGAGCCCGCACATCTGGCGGCCTCCGGGCACCTTCCCTTGGCGCCCCGCTCCCCGCACCCCGCTGCTGAGCTGCTTTCGAACGCTGTGTTCTTTGTTCCAAGACTTGACACGGGCTGTTTTCAGAAGCACCCAGCCAAGACCGTGGTCTCTGGGGACTGAGACGCTCCCCATCTCAGCCCTCCGACGGGGGGTCCCACAGCTCGGTCCCTCCCTCCCGCCTCTCGGCACTGTCTGTGCCCCTCCTGGCCACCCGCCACGGTGACACCCGGTGCACAGCCTCTCCAGGGAAGGCTCCAGTCCCTGGGGAGGGAGAGTCCCCTAAAGAGGCCTCTGCCATCCCTCCTCTCTCCCCCCCACCCCCAGGGAGGCGCTCTGAAGCTTGCCCAGCGGCCAGTGTCCTCCTGTTCTTTACAGAGCGTGTCCGGCCTCGCTGTGTCCTGACAGGCACTGCCCCCCGCCCCGCACACCCCCTGAAGTCAGGGTCTGGGTTCCCATCACCTCAGACACGATGAAACGTGGTCTGGGACTGACGAGCAGCACGGCCCGTTGGCCACGGCTCACTTATGCTGTGGGACCTCAACCAACAGGCAGACTTTTGAAACTATCTTTTCGCCTGCTCCGAGGTGGAGAAAATCAGAATCCTCTTGAGAAACGTGGAGCTGGCGGACATCAAGGTGGGGTCAGTGGAGGAGTTCCAGGGGCAGGAGCACCTGGCCATCATCATCTCCGCCGTACGTGGCCCGTCCTCGGGGGGTGGCAGCGTCTGGGGCCCGGGGGCTCCTGGCCCATCCAGGTAGAAAATGGCAGTGGTGATGCAGAAACGCAGGTGCGGGATGGTGACTGCCTGCACCCCAGGCCTCCCCTCAAGCCGTGACTTGCAGAGCACTTGTAAAAGTAACCCAAAGATCAGCAGACAGAAAGGGGAGGAAAAGGGTCTCAGCAAGAGGTGGCAAATGCCCTGGGGACGGAGGCACAGAGGTGAAGGAAATGGGGGAGCAGGTGGGAGGCGGGGTCAGAGGTGGGGCTTCCACACCAACTAAGTCAGCTTTCAAATCTCCACTCTTCATATGTAAATTATCTTTATCGAACAGAATGGAACAGAATGTTAGTTGCAAATAAGTTAAAAATTCAGAGAGGAAAAAGAAAATCGCCCAAAGCCCTGCACCCAGAGGCCATAGGGTAGCTCTGTGGAGACCCCCTGCAGCAGCGAGCCCTGCCCCTCCCCCTCCCACTGCTTCTCTCTTTCCAACCAAAAATGAGGTCCCCCTAACGCTGAACATTACTAAGCGCTTTTATATATCGAGTTTCTTTCTCTGCCAAAAAACTTAGAATGCTATATTAATTTTTGTTTTAGGTTCGGTCCAATGAAGATAGATTTGAAGACGACAGATATTTTTTGGGTTTCTTGTCCAACTCAAAAAGATTTAACGTTGCCATCACCAGACCCAAAGCTTTGCTGATTGTGCTGGGGAACCCTCACGTTCTCGTCAGAGTGAGCCGTCCCCCCACGCACCCCCGCATCCTGTGGGCCCGGGTCCCTGAGGGGGGTGGGGCTGGGGGCCGGGGTGGGGGCGGCTCTGAGGCCCTCGTGTCTGCCAGGACCCCTGCTTCGGTGCGCTGCTGGAGTACAGCGTGACGAACGGCGTGTATACGGGGTGCGACCTGCCACCGGAGCTGCAGGGCCTGCAGAAGTGAGCCCCCGCGCGTCCCCCAGGACAGCCAGCCCTGCCCCTCCTCCCCGCTGCTGCCCTCGGTTCCATGGGGAGGAGCGGGTCCTGCTCCCGTGCGGGCGCACTCCTGGAACGCTGTCACGGTCGGGTCACCCTTCCCTGCCCAGGTCACCCAGACCAACACAGGTGCCCTGTGAAAGCCGCACTGCAGAGAAGGCATGCCCAGCCTGCCACCATGCGCCCCGGCCCGTTCCCTGCGGGGACCCCAGCTCACGCCCCGCCCCTCCGCCTCTCAATCTCAGATGAGGCCGGAACGTGGCTGGTCCAGAGGCCAGGCAAGACTGGGAGCCCTGCACGTCGGCTGGGGCTGCGCACCGCACCCCAGCGATCGCAGCCCGGAGCGAGCGGCCTCCTGGTGCAGCCTCGGCCGCGAGCGAGCGCGGGGGCCGCCTGGCCGGGCGGCGGCTGCTCACGCTGCGTCGGCGCTGCGTCAGCGCTGCGTTGCACCCGTCACCAAAATAAATGCTCCAGAGGGACGCCCAGTGTGGCCTTCCGCCTCAGAACGCGCCAGGTGCGGGGGACGGTTTACGCTTCACGTGGCCTCTGACGCCTGCTGGGCCCCCGTCCTCCCCAGGTGTGGGGCCAGCATTCACGCCAAACACTGGCCCTGCAAAGCCCGGGGCTCACGGCTCGGCCGAGGCTGGCAGCTGGTGTCACAGCCCCATGTGTCCCCTCCAGCCAGGCACCCAGTATGGGTACGTTGAGCATTGCGGCAGAGTGACCGGGGCCTGGGCAGGGCAGGGCAGGGCGAGCCCATGCCACGCAAACCACAGGAAGCAGACTCGGGGGACAGCAGTCTGAGCCGGCAGCAGGTCCATCCGAGTGACAAGACTCTAGGACAGTGTGGCCCAGGACGCTCAGCCCCTCACAGCTGCAGACAGGCACTGTCTGGGGTCTGTGCCCACCACCCCTGTGGCAGACAGAGCCACCCGCTGCAGACACGGCCCCACCACAGGCTTCCTTACGGGGCCAGGCTCTCAGTTACTTGTCTGAGGACTCTGGGAGCCGCCAGAGCCACATAGCTTTGCCCTCGAGACCTGTGGGCGCCCCTCGAGCACGTTGCCAGGAGGGAAACATTTCGCGTCTCCGACTCCTCCCGCAGGCTCCTTCCAGCACTGGTGTTGGGAGCATGTGACCGCTTCCTCCAGGAAGGCCCCTGGGGTGGCGGGGCGAGCGTGTAGGCCCAGGCGGAGCCCCTGTCGCTGCATTAGCCACAGCAAGGGAGAAATGCAGAGTCTGTCGGAGCCCGAGAGCTTCCTGTGGGCCCCACGAGGGACGGGCGGGGTGCATGTGGTGCAGCGGGGAGAGGTCCTCAGCCAGCTGCTGGGAGCACTGCGGGCACTGCCTCCCGGGTTTGCAAGTGGGGAAACAGGTCCCGGTGGCCCAGCCTGGAGCCTGCTCTGGCCCCCAGCCTCAGGGTTGGGGCTCTCCCGACTGCAGACACCCCACGAACAGCTGTCGTGACTCGGCTGGCAGTGGAGGGGCTGGCCCTGGTGCTCCAGGAGACCTGCCTCGTGCTCAGCTGTCCCTGTCCCGGGATGTGCCTGGGTTCCAGGTCACCTTGTGCCCCCTCAGGCAGCCTCAGCGGAAGGCAACTCAGGAAGTGCGGGCACACTTGGCCGTGTGACCCAGCCTGCGGGCGCACATGGCAGAGCTGTCCGGTGGTGGATTTGGGCCTGGACATGCTCTCCAAGGCTGAGGGCACCGGAGGCTCCAGTGCGGAGCGCCTGGCCATTCGTGGAGCAGGGGACGGGGGCGAGGGAGCCAGCTTCTCGGTGCCGAGGTGGTCCAGGCCCGTGACAGTCCGCGGTCAGCCCTCCTCAGGGACAGGCTCCTGCCTCGGCACATGGCGGGAGGCACAGCAGAAAGAGGCTAATGTGAGTATCCTGGGCCTCGGCTGCTTTCCAGAAGCTTCTCCAGAGACGTGCAACATGGGCTTCCAACCCACTCCTGGGAATGGTGGGCTGGAAGGGAAGCTCCTCTGTGGAGAGGTAGCCCCCTGGGTCCGGCAGAGCTGGTGTGGGGCCCCTCACCCTGCCCGCCAGGTGTCGTGGGGCTCTGCTGCCACCCCGAATTGTCTGCACCCACTCAGGGCTGCACAAGGCCCAGCTGACCAGCTCTGGGCCCTGCCCTGCACGTGGAGACGTGGGTGACAGGCCCAGGGCCTTCATTGCCACCAACACCAGGGCGCCAGCAGTGCCTGCAGGCCGCGAGGGGCTGGGCGTGGTCCGTGGTGGGCAGGGTCTGTGGGGTCCCAGGACGAGACGCCTCGGCAGTGGTCCAGAAGCGTGTCCGGTGGTAGGAGGCTGGGTCACTCTGGAGGACTCGGTGCTCCTGTGCAGCTTCTTGGGGCCGCTCCATGACTATTGGACGAGGGGGACCAGCAGCTGACCACGCAGGGGTCCGCCAATCACAGGAGCAGGTGCACAGGACACCTGGGAAGTGGGTGAAGGGTTCCAGCAGGCAGGTGCGGCCTGCGTGGGGGTAATATTTGGCTTGGAGATACCCTAAATGAAACCTGGAAATCATTGGAAACTGCCCTCCATGCTGAGTGAAGCGTCCCGTCCCACCATGGCGCACGTGCTGCGGACAGAACGTGACAGCAGCCTTTCCGGTGTATCCGGCGGGATCACAGTGCCATTGCAAGGTGACACTCGTCCTGGGCCCCTTAGCCACCCACCCTCCCCAGCTGGAACCTTAGCAGGCCCCCCTTCTCTACAGCCTGCCCCAGAATCTCAGCCCAACGAGACGTTACAGACCATGTTCTCATCCAGGCCACACAGCGGCCACGAGCCTGTCCCCATCCACAGCCCTGCAGAGCCCAGTGAAGCGCTAGCTGTACTAGCAGGGCACGGCCACTGCTGCGCTCCCCGCGCCGGAGGGAGGGGACACGGGGGACAGAGCTCCCAGCCAGCCCGGGTCGCAGGTGTGGGCTGACACCGCCCTGTGTCAGCCATTGAAAGGCGGGGTTGCTGCCCCTCCAAACACGCATGTGTGGAGGTGGACAGCGTTGTTTTAACTCGCGAGGCCACGTGGCAGGACCTGGTGACCAGAATGTCGTCTGGACTGCTATTCCTACATTCACCATAAATACGCAACCAAAGTGACACAATTGCAAATTTTCACGAGGAACCAAACAGGAAGCAGATCTGAACTGGGAAGACAGCAGTCAACGAGCTGTCCGTCTTCGGGGAGACGGACATCCAGGGCTGGGTGAGGCGGGCCCCTCACTGCCTTCGTTTCTATTTTTATCTTCATAGATAAGAGAGTCAGTAAAACTTGCTCAGCAAAGAAAGAGGTGGGAATAAAAGTTTTGTGATAGTTCCTCTTTCGAAACCCATGTGGCAAAAGCCACGTGTTAATGTCAGCGTCCTCCAGTGCGGCCAGCCCCCTGAGGCGGATTTGGGGAATGTCCCTCCAGTCTGGGCTTTGCAGTGTGAGGACTGCTGGTGTCACCCTGTCTTCTGCCCTTCCCCAGCCCTTCTCCTGAGGAGGGGGACAAGGGAGCGAGGGCCAAGCTGGGGGGCTCTGCAGGATTCGAGCCCTTGTCCCGGGTGTCGCCGAGGACCTCTGCTCGCCACTCTGGTCCCCACACCATCCACCCATGCCCCTCCCTGGAAGTGAGGACAGCATTCGAGGTGGCTGCCACAGTGGGGGTGGCGAGGCTGCAGGACTTGGGGTCCAGGCTTCGGCTCTTCCAGGGGCCCCTTCTGTTGCGCTCTGCCATGCTGTTAGGCAGGAGTAGAACTGCCCGGCGCCCCCCAGAGCACGCAGTGCCCTGAGCACCCGGCGAGTTCCGGGGCATCTCTGCAGGCCACGTGGCGGCCAGCTGTGCCCTCTGCGCCACAGGAACTGGCCACGACGCATCACAGGACACGGGGCCTTGGTGGAGGGACCGACAAGCCAAGGCAACGGGGCCTTCACAGAGAAGGAGCTACGTTCACGGCGGGACGCGGCGGAGACCCGGGTGAGCGGGGGGCCGGCTGCTCACCGCCGGGCCGGGCCCGCGGCAAGGATTCCAGCCCCCCAGCGAGTGGGCGGCCATGGCGACCCCCACCCCCCGCCATTGCAGTTGGCTTTCCTTCTCGGAAACTTGACCAAGTCCTTCCAAAACGCACATGGAAAAGCGAGGGTCGTGAATTCCAAAGTCGCCATGGAGAGGAGTAGAGCAGTGCCCGCCCGCACGTGCTTGGCGTATGGCCAGGCCATGCCAGGAAGGCCTGGCGAAGGGACAGACCACTGCACGGGGGCCGGGGCGCCCGGCGGTGCAGGGAAAACCAGCTCGCTTCACGGAGAGAGGCCACGCCGCGTCCTGCCCGGGCTGGTCTTCCCGCTGAACGGGGTACAGTCACAGCTGGAACCTCCAGTCACGAGGTACTTCAACAGCCAACCCACCTCAGCAGAGAAGCGAAGTCGGAGGCCCCTGGAGAATGCGTGTGAAGGGCGACCTGTTCCCCTCTGAGAAGGACGCTGGAATGTCCCTCTCCTGCACAGCAGCCAGAAAAAGGTGCTTTCAGAGGGGGACAAACCCACTGGAAATCAGGAACCAGCCAATGGAGCGTGACACACGCCCCAGCCGTGGGGTGCAGACACCGGAGCAGGGGGAGCCCAGGGGACAGGGAGGGAGAGAGGCCTAGCCCTCCTGGAAAACAACAAGGAAGCACCCCCAGCAGCACCACTCTGGGTTCGGGGGGCCTTAAGGATGTCTATGCTGGACTGTCTGGGGAGTGGATGGGTTGTCTGGGGGGTGGCTGAGTTAACTAGGGGTGTCTAGGTTGTCTGGGAGGAATCTTGGGGGGTCTGGATTACTTGGGTGGTGTCTAAGTTGTATAGAGGGTGTCTGAGTTATCTTGGGGTGTCCGGGTTGTCTGGGGGTGTCTGGGTTAACTGGAAGTATCCGGTTGGGGTGTGGCTATCTGGGGGGGATATCTGGGGGCTCTCTGGGGTGGGGAGTTGGAGGCAGCTCTGCTGCTTCAGTAAGTTGGACAAGTAAAAGGCAGTGGCATCGCGGAGAAACACGCATGGATTTTAAAAGCAAAGGGGCCCCTGAGAACGGTGACTGAAGCGCTGGTGGGCACAGGCGCCCCGTCTGAGACCCCAGGGCAGAGTGTGCTGGGCTTGTTCCCAGCAGCAACCCAAGGCTGCAAATACTGACACTTGGACCTATTTGTTGGATGAATTACTGAACGAAGTTAACATCCAACAGCACTAAATATTTTACGAAGACAACACGCGTATATCCTATTACAGTGGGAAGGGGACCAGCCCGAGGGAGTAAAAAGCAAACGTAAACCACAGCAGGTCTTGCTGGCAGCTGCGGGCTGAGACCTAATCCCGTCCCAGGTGTAAGGGCCACAGCGGGGATGGGGGAAAGGATGGGATCTCGCACCGGAATGGGGGGTGGGGAGTGAAGGTCAGGAAGGCCTCAGGGAGCCCAAGCCAGAAGCACCAGGCCCCAGAGCCCAGGCCTGGGGCTGATCCGGGCCACGCCACGCGGGGGGAGACGGGCGGGAGGTCAAGGCCGGAGAGGGAGCGGGCTGGGCAGGTGACGTGGGGCCACTGTCGTGCGCCGCGGGCACCAGTGAGCGCAGTGAGGGAAGACACGCCGCGGTGTCCGCGCTCCAAGCCGCGGAAGGGCGCCAGGTCCCCTGTCTGTGTCCGCAACACCCCAGAGAGCGCGGGGGCCTCCGCGGCTGCGGTGACGGCCAGGCTCTGAGTAGAGGAGGGGCGACACTGCAAGACACAGAACAGGAACCCCTTCTTTGCTGGGCTGGGTGACTGGGAGCCGGGGATGCGGCCGGTCCAGCCCCAGCCCCCCCTTTCCCCACCTGCACCGTGTGTGCGCCCCCCGCCCCGGCGGGTAGCCCCCGACTCAGCCTCGCCCACCCTCCCCCATCCTGAGAAAGCGGAGAGACCAGTCCTCGTTAATTCATTTTATTCAATTTAAATATTTTTTGCAAAGTCATCGCGGGCGCCGCATCTGCGTGGCGGGGGTGGGGGGGCGGGGGGCGGAGCCACGCCGAGAGTTGCCGCAGGTAAACAGCCCCCTCCCCGCGGCGGGAGCGGGGCCGCGGCCCCAGCCAGGGACACCGCCGCCCCCGCCGGAAGGACGCGCCAGGCCCAGCCGGGCTGCAGCCGAGCGGGGGCGGCGGGGCCCGGCGGCCCGACCCCGGCCCGCGGGGGCGGCGGCGGAGCGCCCCCCACCCCGCCGCGGGCTCCGCGCCCCTCCCGCCCCCCCGTCGGTCCCGCGCCCCTCGATACCCTCCTGCCCCCACCCCGAGCGTCCCTTCCACCCCCCGCGCCCCCTCCCAACCCGGCGCCCCCTTCCGCCCAGCGCCCCCCC
>CM053503.1:430797-450351 GCA_028627145.1 Eidolon dupreanum | reverse complement strand
ATCCTGCCGGGCGCGCAGGACGACAAGGCGGGCGCGCTGGCCGCGCTGCTGCTGCAGCTCAAGCTCGAGCTGCCCTTCGACCGCGTGGTCACCATCGGCACCGTGCTCGTCCCCATCCTGCTGGTCACCTTGGTCTTTACCAAGAACTTCGCAGGTGAGGCGGGTGGGCGGGGGCGGGAGGAGGGTGCAGGGGGCGCGTCTGCAGGTGTCCGGCGCCGCGGCCCTCGCTGCTCCGTCCGCCACTGGCCACCCCTCTGGGGCCGGCCGTGCCGGCAGCGCAGGGGGCCTCTTAGCAGACTTGACGCCAGCCATCCTTGTGAGGGGCGCCAGTGGCTCGGGCTGCCCCTGACTCCGCTCCTCCGTGCACTGTTTTTACCTTCCTTGGTGCTTAGCGGACCCCCTCTGGAACCTGGCGTACAGGCAGATGAGACGGGGGTCTGGCAGGAGAAGGGGAGACCAGGAGGGGCGTGGGCAGGGTCTAAGGGGGAGGAGCCGCCAGGTGAGGACCAGAAAAGCACGTCACAGGTGAGCGGAAGGCTGAGGAGGACAGCAAAGCCGCTCTGGGCAGGAGGGGCAGGTCTGAGAGAGGCTCCCTGGGAAGCGGGCAGGTTCCGGTCAGCTACGGGGCCAGGCATCAGAGGCGGGCAGCTGGGCATCCGAAATGCCAAGGTCTGGCTGGACATGGTTCTCAGCCCAGGTATGGAGGACACCCCTCCCCAGACCATCGGCCATGCTTGAGGGCCAGAATGCCAGTCTGGGGCACAGTGGGTCTGGGTTCCTGGGCCCTCCAGGAGGGAGGAGCGACATGTGGCTCTGTCCCCTGAGCGAACCTGGCAAACCTTGCATCAGTTCCTTCACAAACGCCTCACCTTTTAGGGGTCCCTGTGACCTGCAGACGCCAGAGCTCAGGGTGTCTGTTCCGGCCACCTAACCCCATCCTAGGGTGGGGACACACCAGTGCCCAGACACTCAGACTCTCCTGGGGTGAGGACACACACACGGGTGCCAGGAGGCACAGGCTGGCCAGGTGCGAATGTGACCCAGGCACGTCGCCAACAGGCACAGGGAGCTTCAGGTGCCACTCAGGTGGGCACAGACCCGTCACCTGGGGCCGCTGCAGCAAACCAGCTGCCTCGGTGCACAGAGCCGTGCAGCTCCGTCTCCTCGCGGCCGCTCCCTCTCCAGCCCCCCGGGGCACGGCCGTCCTGGGCTCGGAGGCTGTGCCTCCGTCTCCTCACCGGCACCTTCTCCCCGGGCGTCTGCATACAGACCCCTCGTCCCACAGGACGCCAGTCACTGACTGGGGCCCGCTCCGTGACGCCATCTGAACTCGATGACGTCTGGGGAAAGCCTATTTCCAAACGAGGGCACAGTCGCAGACACAGGGGCTGGCCCTTTGGGGGATGCAGTTCCACCCACTGCAGATGCACAGGGCTCGGGTCACCCTCGGCTCAGCTCCCAGGACGGGGCCCCCACTCCGCTGTGAGACCAGCTCGGCCGGGGTGGGCCTCGGCACCCCTCAGCGTCCAGCCAGGCCTGGGCTGCCGGGGTCTCCCCAAGTGCACCTGGTCCTAGAGGGCCTACCCCTTCACCCCGTGCTGCTTACAAACATGTGTGCGCCCCCCTGGGCCCGCCGCCTGTGTGGGGACGAAGCAGGCCCCTGGGGCGGTGGCAGGTGGGTCACAAAACAAACGGGGGGCGGCGCGGGTTCTCGGGTGCTCCCTGAGTCAGGGCGCATGCTCGTCCTCACCGCCTGTGGTTTGGGGGCCAGAACTGCCTCTGCTGTTCGGGTCGGGTCGGGCCGGGGCGGGACTGCAGCCAGGTCAGAGCCCGCCCGCCCGGCAAACCTCGGCCCGGGGTGCCTCACACAGAGCCTGGGGGCAGCGGGGGCCCTTCCCCAGACAGGAAACAGCGGGGTGCAGGGAAAGGGGGTCCTGCAGGTGAGAACCCTGTGTCCACAGGGTGGGGCCGGTCAGATGGTGAGGGGAGGTCAGAAGCTCTGGCCTGCCGCCCCACACAGCCCTGAGTAGGCATGTGCCGTGTCTGCACGGGCCGGAGCCCCGGTACAGCTCGGTGTCCAGCATTTTACTTCCCGGAGGCTCCATGGCCCGGCCTGAGCGAGGGCCCCTGCCCGGTGGGTGCCCTGCGGCCGGGGAGAGTGACCTCTGAACCCTGGTTTGCTCACCGGGGACCCAGGGGGAGCACACACTTCTGCCGTCCAGGTTGTGGTGAAGGGCCTGCCGGGTGCTGCTGGCCTCCAAACCCGGGGCCTCCCTGGACGCTTGTGTCCCCAGCTTGGAGGACGGCAGACGGCACGAAACCCCACTGCTGCCGACCCGGCTGCCACAAGCAGCTCCTTCTCCACGGGGACCGCTCAGCGGTGGACAGGGCTGTGCCGGGCGGGCGTGGGGGCCAGACGGGGAGGCAGAGTCGAGGGGGTACCAGGGTCCTTGGACGTCGTGCGGGCTCGGGGTGGGGGGACCAACCTCTGCTTTTTCCTAAAACAGCCAAGCAGCCAGGTCCCAGCAGGGCCTGGGTGCCTCCCCCGCTGCGGCTGCACGGGCGTCCCCAAGGCCCCGTGTCCTAGCTCAGCTCTCTGCTGCTTTCCTTTCCGAAAGGGAAAGGAGGAGCGTTTGGCCCCGAGGACCGAGACGCGTGAGCTGTGGGGCCCTGTGCCTGCGGGACCCCGGGATCCCCCAGGTCTCCGGGGCGAGACGTGAGAAGCGAGACCCCCACCCAGCCAGCTCAGAAAGACCAGGGACGCCCACTACAGGCAGCCCTGAGGGTCCCCCTCCGTCCCACGTGGGGCGCCACCCATCAGGGCCCCCGGCACCCCGGTAGCGTGTTTGTTCACGCCACTGGGGTTGTGCCGGGCAGGAAGGGTTGTGGCCGAGGCGGCCAGGCAGCCGCTGGCCAGGCACCACCCCAGTTCCTGTGGCCACCCCAGCACGACACGAGCATCCCATCTCTTGGTTCTGCAGCTCAGACGTCAGGAATGTGTCGCAGGGGGCCGAAGCCGCGGGGTCAGCAGGGCCGCATTGCTCTCGGAGGCTCGGGGAGACTCTCCCCAGCCTCTCCCAGGCCCCGGGAGCACCTGCGCCCCTTGGCTCCTGGCCTTTCCTGCACCCTCGAGGCCAGCAGAGCGGCGTCCTGTCTTCTCCCCAGTCTCTGCCTCCGTCCCTCCTGCCGCCTCTCACGAGGACTCCCGTGTCACAGCAGGGCCACCCGGACAGTCCAGGCTCAGGGCCTCAGCAGGCCCCTAGCCTGACCTCTGCGATCCGTGTAAAGGAGCCTGGCGGCAGGTTCTGGGGAGCCCACGGCACCACCCCACGCGGAGGTCGTGAAGGCTGTGGGGTCCAGGAACAGCCTGACCTCCCGTGGGGCGGCGGGGAGGCTTGCGGTCGGGGTGACGGGGATGCCGCCTTCGCAGAGCAGAGGCGGGGGGCGGGGGGTGCTGGCAGGACACACGGCAGTGGCAGCAGCTGGGTATCACCTGCGGGCCGGCACTTGGGCGCCCACCCGGGCTCAGCCCCGGCTGGGAGGGCTGGGGCCTGGGCCCGGGGCGCTGTGTGTGGCGTAGGCGCAGGCCGGCTTCTCCCTGGAGCCGCATCGGGGGCGCCAGCTCTTCTGAGGGCCTTTTCTGGGGCTGTCTGTCGTCGGCCCGGGGTGCTCAGCATTGGGGTTTCCAGAAGCCACAGCGTCCTCTCCGGGGACAGCCGGGGCCACCCGGAGCAGTGCAAGGCTGGGGTCTGGTCCTGCTGAGCACCTGGAAGGGGGACACTGGTTGAGGGGCGTGGCCTGTTCTCCCCCCTGGGACTCGGTCGCCCTGCGTCCACGGGATTTTGTGGCATTTGAAGAGGGGTGTGATGTGGGAAGTGCGGGCTGGGCCCTGGGGCTGGTGGGCACAGCTGTAACCCCACCCGTGTGGCAGCCCCCTGCTGTACGTGGGAGTACCCAGGGTAAGACCCCCTCACACCTTGGCCGTCGGGACATGGGGGAGGGGAAGCCTTGGGGCTGGGGGTTCTGTTCCGGAGCGGCAGTCCCCGCCCCGCAGCTGTGTGGGCGGGGCTGGGGTGCAGCGCCCGCCGGGGTCTCCCGCCCCCAGCCCGCATCTCCTCTCTGCCTCCAGAGGAACCCATTTACTGCTACACCCCCCACAACTTCACCCGCGACCAGGCTCTGTACGCTCGCGGCTACTGCTGGACGGAGCTGCGGGACGCACTGCCCGGCGTGGACGCCAGCCTGTGGCCGTCGCTGTTTGAGCACAAGCTGCTGCCCTACTCACTGCTGGCCTTCGCCGCCATCATGTACGTGCCCGCGCTGGGCTGGGAGTTCCTGGCCTCCACCCGCCTCACCTCCGAGCTCAACTTCCTGCTGCAGGAGATTGACAACTGCTACCACCGCGCGGCCGAGGGCCGCGCCCCCAAGATCGAGAAGCAGATCCAGTCCAAGGGGCCCGGCATCACGGAGCGCGAGAAGCGCGAGATCATCGAGAACGCCGAGAAGGAGAAGAGCCCGGAGCAGAACCTGTTCGAGAAGTACCTGGAGCGCCGCGGCCGCAGCAACTTCCTGGCCAAGCTGTACCTGGCGCGACACCTGCTCATCCTGCTGCTCAGCGTGGCGCCCATCTCCTACCTGTGCACCTACTATGCCACCCAGAAGCAGAACGAGTTCACGTGCGCCCTGGGCGCGCCCCCGGACGGGCCCGCGGGCGGCGGGGGCCCCGCCGTGCGCGTCAGCTGCAAGCTGCCGTCCGTGCAGCTGCAGCGCATCGTGGCGGGCGTGGACATCGTGCTGCTGTGCTCCATGAACCTCATCATCCTCGTCAACCTCATCCACCTCTTCATCTTCCGCAAGAGCAACTTCATCTTCGACAAGCTGCACAAGGTGGGCATCAAGACGCGCCGCCAGTGGCGCCGCTCCCAGTTCTGCGACATCAACATCCTGGCCATGTTCTGCAACGAGAACCGCGACCACATCAAGTCGCTCAACCGACTGGACTTCATCACGAACGAGAGCGACCTCATGTACGACAACGTGGTGCGGCAGCTGCTGGCCGCGCTGGCGCAGTCCAACCACGACGCCACGCCCACCGTGCGCGACGCCGGCGTCCAGACCGTGGACCCCAGCGCCAACCCCGCCGAGCCCGAGGGCGCCGCCGAGCCGCCCGTGGTCAAGCGGCCGCGCAAGAAGATGAAGTGGATCCCGAGCAGCAACCCGCTGCCGCAGCCCTTCCGCGAGCAGCTGGCCGTCATGCGCGTGGAGAACAGCAAGGCCGACAAGCCCAAGCCCGTGCGCCGCAAAACCGCCACCGACACGCTGATCGCGCCGCTGGGGGACGCGGGCGCGCGCGCGCCGCACCCCTACAAGGGCGGCGGCGACGCGGGGCCCGCGCCGGGCCCGCCCCCCGCGCCCGACAAGAAGCACACCCGCCACTTCTCCCTGGACGTGCACCCCTACATCCTGGGCGCCAAGAAGGCCAAGCCCGAGCCGGCGCCCGCCGCCCTGCCTGCCTCCCGCAGCCAGGAAGGGGGCTTCCTGTCGCAGGCAGAGGAGCGCGGGCTGGGCCTGGCCACAGCACCCACCAAAGGTAGGCAGCTGGGCAGGACCCTGGATGGGGAGTGGGCACCTGGGGTCCCAGGAAGGGGAAGACCCCCCACCCCCCACCCTCCCCAAACCAGGCTTCTGGGGACCTGCCTGGTGGAAGCGAGGGGGCGCCCCGCAGGCTGACTGCAGGGGTGACTGTGAGCAGAGCCTGTGGAGCCCTGGGAGTTGCAGGGGATAAGGCCCCGGGCCTGAGGCTGGAGGGTACATGGCACTGAGGTCACTCAGGCCCTTGCGAAGGCCCTGGACTTGGGCACTGTAGCTCCAGGGGCCACTGGGTGCAGAGGGTCTCGCCTGGCCAAGGGAGGGAGGGTCGGCTTCCCCCTGGAGGCTTCAGAGCCACAAGCCCCAGCTGGCCCTCGGTGGCCAGCCGGCCCTGGTGGGGACCGGGAGCCTGCTGCGCATGACAGCATCTGTTCGCGGCTGTTCGCAGACGCCTCGCTCCCGAAGGAGGACATCCTGTTCCCAGCAGAGCCCCCCCGGGCTGCACTTCCCTCCGGGGGTCCGTTCCACATCTGCTCGCCCCCCGCGGCCCCCGCCACAGCCCCCCTGTCCCCGGCCGGCCTGGGCAAGGCCGACGCCCTCACCATCCTGAGCCGCAACGCCACCCACCCGCTGCTGCACATCGGCACGCTGTACGAGGCCCGGGAAGAGGAGGACGGGGCCCCCCGAGCGCCCTCGGACGTGGGCGGCCTCATCGCCCTCCCCCCGCCCCAGCAGATCCTCATCGCCACCTTCGACGAGCCCAGGACGGTAGTGAGTACCGTGGAGTTCTGAGGGGACAGGGCTGCCTGGGCCGTCACAGGCTACCTGCATGACCACGGCCCGCCACCGACCCGTCCCCACGCGGATGTGGCCTCTGGTTCGCCAGCACTGCCCGCCCCAAGCCCCCCGCCCGCATGCCTCGAGGCTCAGCACCTCT
This sequence comes from Eidolon dupreanum, assembly GCA_028627145.1. Classification (NCBI taxonomy): domain Eukaryota; kingdom Metazoa; phylum Chordata; class Mammalia; order Chiroptera; family Pteropodidae; genus Eidolon; species Eidolon dupreanum. Next base: position 443,825 of record CM053503.1, on the reverse strand, counting down.
CCCACCCGGCCCCCCACAGCAGTGTCGGGGGCTGGCTGGGCCAGGGGCTGGCCGCGACCCCAGCGGAGCCTCGGCCAGAAAGGCCTGGCGCCCCCATCCCTGCATCAGGCGCTCAGCTGTGAGATGAAGAGTTTATTTTTTTAGTCAGTTCTGTCTTGGGCCCGGGAAGCTGGCCTTGGGGTGGTCTGTGGGAAGACGACTTGGGTCCCAGGCCTGGAAGGGAGCTGGGGACGGTGGCACCGCCAGGCCTGGGCACTCCCAAGGGGCCGTGCTCACGTCTCTTCCCTCGCAGAGGCCGGGGTCCGCCCGCGGGCCAAAGAGCAACATGCACTTTCTCCTCGTCCCCTACATACCTGTACTTTATTTTACTATGGTTACTGTAACGAGCGAGTGTATTTATTATCAGGAGACTTAGGGTGCATTTGAAACAAAGGACGGTGTGTGCGTGAGTGTGTGAGTGCGGCAAGGAGGAGGGTGCCAGTGAGCAAGTAGATGTGTGCATGTGTGCAAGTGAGTGTGAGTGGGCACCAGTGTGTGTAAACAGACCCGGGGTGAGCGAGAGTGTGTGAGACTGGGCGTGGGCGCTGGTGAGGAAGGAGTCCAACGCAATAACCATGTCCCCCACCCGGGCCACCAGCCCCCCCGGCCCCAGGGCCCATGCCACTTCCCGTGGGTGCCCAGGGCCGGCGCTCGGTGGGTCTGTCCCTATTACCTCAGCCACGGCAACAACGTGACAGTATTAACAAGGTAGCACCGAGCATATCAATAAATGTTATTCTGATACTGCCTGCGTCCCGCGTGGTCCATCCTGCAGGCGGCCTGTGCCCTGGTGGGGACCTCCTGCGTCCGGGTGCCTCCACCCAACTGCACGCTCATCCCTGGGCCGCCACTGTCACAGGCTGGGGAATGGCGGGGCCACTGGTTCGGCAGAGACAAAGACACGAGCCGCCAGGAAGCTGTCCTCTCCTTCGGATGCCTGCGGGCAGGGGCCGTCAGATGTACCTAGCAGAGCACGATTGCAGTCAGGACCCGGAAGAGGCGTCCTTGATGTGGTCCAGAGATGCTCCTAATACCGGGGTCCAGGTCAGGGGTCTTCTTCACCAGGCCGAGGACTCGGGCAGGGAGCTGGCGCCACGTGCTCCGTGGAGCCACGTGCCCTGCAGGGCACCGCGGGTGATCCCGAGGGTCTGGGTGGGTGCTCTGTGCAGGCGGGCAGCTGGGCAGTGTCGGGGCTAACGCAGGCAGGTGTGGCCTCGAGCCGCCGGGAGGCTGGGCCGAGATCAGAATGCACACCTGCTGCGCCGTGCGCAGACCCAAGCCTGGCCGCCCTCCACAGCCCCTCACCCGCACCCCGAGCAGCCACGAGCTGGCCAGGCCAGCCTTCCCGGGAGTCGGCCGGCCGTCCAGGGAGACAGGCCGGGGCTCCATCCCACCACGTGTTTGAAGTGCCGGTTTTACAATGTTCGGGTGTGGCGAGGCCAGCGGATCAGGAGACGGCCACCGAGAAGAGTTTGTGCTCACGGACTGTGAGGGCAGGGCTCTGCCACAGGGCCACACGGGAGGCCGCGGGTGGGACGGGAGATGGAGGGAGCCAGGGACAGTGGCCGCAGGAGCCTCCGCGGTGCTTTCCGCCGGAGGGAACTTGAGGCGAGGCAGGAGCGGGCGAGGACAGCGGCATGAATACTGTCACAGGCCCCAGGCACGGGCACCGCCCATCTCTCCGCGTACCTGGCCAGGGGGCAGGGCGGGGGGCTGCAGCCCCGTGGAGGGGCAGACTCTGGGGTGGCTGTTTGCACTTGGAGTTGTGGCCTCTCTAGGAACTGGCTCTCCTGGGAGGGCGGACTCTCCACGGGAGGCCCCGGAGCCCAAAGCAACAGAAAACAAAAAGGCACCCTGTCCCCAGAAAGCACTTACCCTCACCGGAGCCAGGACACTCCCCGGCCGAGCGTCACAGGCCTTGCAGCCCACTGCCCCTCAGGTGGACACTCAACATTTATTTCCACGTGTCCACAGGAAGGGACCCCTTGTGCCCACAGGACTTGAGCAGCTGGCTCAGTCCTGCAGGGCGGGACGAGCCGTTGGCCCTGGGCAGCTTCCCCCGTGGGCCCACACTGGCACCTGGCTCCATCAAGATGAGAGAGGTCTGGGTGACCCACCCGTGGAACCCAAGTCACACCAGCCTCAGGCGGCAGCATTCACCTCAGCCTCCCTGCCCCTCCCCGAGTGTGGCTGGAGTCAAGGTTGGCCTCCCGACTGTCCCCAGCCAAACTCGCCTGCTCACCCCCACCCACCTGCCCCGGGCCCGCAGCAGAGCCGTGCTCAGCCACGCCTGCCCCGCTGTGGCCTCCAGCTCACCCTGCGCCCCCTGGTGGCCCCACCCAGAGCTCTGCGGGGGCGTGGGTCTCCCAGTCCCCTGCACACGCCCTCCTGCCAGCGAACAGTGCACACGGGGCCAGGCGGGGCTGGCCCCGGGGTCCATCTGCAGGGGGACCGCTCTGCCAGGCTGCCACCGCCGGTGCCCAGGTGCAAGGCCTGCCAGGACATTTCAAGCCAAGTCCCACCCTGAAGCGGTAAGTCTCTTCGAGCAAGCTGATGCCCGTGGTGCGAGCTGACCCTTGCCCTGGTTTGCTGGCAGAGAAGGGCCTGAGTCAGCATCCCGCAGGTGACAGGGGATGACACTGTGCCCTTGAGGAGGGCGCCCAGGGGCTCTCGCGCTCCTCTGAAGCCCTCCGCCCTCCATGTCCTCACTCCTCCCCAGCACCCAGCAGGGTGGACGGGGTGGGTGGGGGCTACCGTCTCTCCTTCTTGGAAGAGGAGAAGCTTGGGGAAAACCTTGCACCCCATCCCACGCAGCCAGGCCTGGGACCCAGGCCCCTTCCCACACGCCAGCTTGCTCCTGACCCCGAGCAAGTGGCCCGGAGTGGACCATGGCAACCACCTGGCCGGCACCGCTGCTCTACTGTGCGAAGGTGGCCAAGGTCGGGAGAGTGAAAAATGCCCGTGCTGGCAGAGCGAACAATGACAACCGGACAGAGAGGGCGCTGACCAGAGGCCCATGGACCAGAAGTGGCTGTCCTGCACCAAGAGAGCCGACCTCCCTGAGGCCAGCCTGCCCCGGGAGACCGGGGCGCTGTGCTGGGAGGGCAGGCGGCAGCCTGGCAGCCTGGCAGCCAGCCCAGCCTGCTGGCCTGCAGGGGGGCTCTCCACGTCAGCCAGGCCACAGCGGTCACCCGCAGACTCGACGCGGCACCTCTGCCCCCTACCGGGCACCAGTGCCAGCCCAGCACCTCAGAAAGCTGAGGCTCTGCTGGAACCCAGCTGCTGGGGGCCGCACCAGCCCCTCCCGCCCAGGCCTGGCGGGGCCTTCCAGGTCCAGGCCGCGGGAAGGAGAGCCTGCTGGGCCAGTTACTGCTGGGGCCCCACTCTAGCTGGTGGCCCCAGAGCGGCTTGTCCTAGGACAGAGAGCTGGTCCCTCCTTTTTCTAAAGGGAGCCCTTCCCCTCACCGACTGGTGCCGGAGCCAGACCCGGCGGCTTTCTGCAGAGCCTGCAGTCCTGGCCCAGTTGATAGTCACAAGGAAGCAGCGTCCAGAAGGTGGACACAAGTTTCGGGGGGTGGGGGGCTGGCTGGGGGTCCACGCGTGCTGCAGGTAGGAAGCCATCAGCACACCCACCACCCACCACCATCACCTGCCTGGCGCGCAGCCCCAGCGCCTCCGCCTCCGGCTCGGTCCCGCCGGTGATGACATGCCACCCCGGAGGTGGCCGGCTGGGGGCGAGGGGCGGGGCCGGGCAGGCGGTCGCGGGGTGCTCCAGCGCCGGGGGCTCTGCGTCCTCCTCCCACGCCCGCCCCCGCGCACCCCTCACTTTCCGAGGCTGCCCCCGCACAACCCACCGGGGACCAAAGGTCCAGCGTCGTGGGGTGGCCGCGCCAGCTCGGGCCCTGGGAGTGGGGAAGGATGCGGTCCGTTCGTCCGGACGCCCCCCTGAGCGTTGGAGCCCCCGGGACCTCAGCCACCATGCCGGGACATGGCGCGCGGGAGCCTTGGCGCCCCACGATCCGAGTTCCCTGCTCCTCGTATCCCACTCTGCTTTGTCCCTTTCTTGCGGGATTGACATTCTGTGTCACTGGACACAAAGCCACCCTATGGACTCCGTACGAACACCACTTTACAGACAGAGTTGCGGTCACAGAATTTAAGAGCTCTTTGAAAAGCCACCCTACTCGGGCGGCGGGTCGAGGACTCGAACTCGCGTTCCCGTGGCCGCCTCCCTCGTTCGAGGACCGGAGTCTCCGAGGCGGGGCGGGGCTTCTCGCGCGCGGCCCCCTGGGTAGTGTAGTCCGCGCGCGCGCCGCCAGGACACGCAGGAGGCATGCGGAACTGCGCTTCCCGGCATGCCGCGCGCTCCGGGCCCGGCCGCCGGCCTGTTCGGCCGCTCCGCCCCGCGGCCCCCGGCCCGCCCCGTCCGGTGGGGCGACGAGTCGCATGGAGGCCGGCTGAGGAACGCCGTCCGCCTCGGTACGCCGCGCGGCGCGGGCCTGGGGCGCAGGCGGCGCTCGGGGTCCCGGGGGCGGGGGTCGCGCCCGGGGCTCTCCGGCCCCGGCGCGGGCCTCGGACCGGAAGGGCGCGCGGGGCGGGGACTGGCGGCGAGGGTCGCGAGGGCGCGGGTGGCGCAGGCCGGGGAGGGCGCGGGATTCCCGGCCCCGGGCGGGGGCGGCGGGGTCTCGCGGGGACGCAGCCCCTCCCGGGTGGCGGTCCGGCCCGCAGGCGAAGCGGGGCGAGGCTGCCATATGGCGGAGGGGCCCCGAGGTCTCCCGCCTGTCGCGGCCAACTTCAGAGGCCGGTGAGCCTTGACTCATTTCTAGGAAGCAGCCTCGCCGAGATGTAACTTAGGTGCCACAAAGTCCCCGTCCGCGCGGCTGTGGGACGCGCCCCCAGCACGCGCGTCGAGGCTGCCGGGAACTGTCTCGGAGTCGTCTGCTGGCCGGGGGCTCTGGACAGGCTGGCTGGGGAGGGGCTGGTTCCCGGGTGGAACCCGCCTGGCCCTCGGGGTCTCCTGCAGACGACGGTGCCGCGCCCCTGGCTCGCGGCTCTCCGCGAGGGCTCTGCTCGCCCTGGCTCCCTGTCCTTTCGCTGCAGCTTCCTCCTTTGCGGTGTGGCTGGGAGGGAGCGCTGACCCGGGGCCACACGTCAGCCTCGCGGATGGCAGCAGTGCCGTGTGTCTGAGGCCGCTGGCCGCACTGCCAGGAGAGGGCCGCGCCTGCGCCGCGCCCTGCCGTGCTGGTCAGCGTGGTGGTCAGTGTGGGGCCTGGCGTGGGGCAGTGTTCAGGTTCCAGGAGGGTCAGCCAGGTATGCTGGACAAGGAGCCATTCGGACTCCTAGCTCAGATGCGAGTTGGCTTGTGTCCTCCACAGCAATCCCAAACCTTGCCACACCTCCCGGCAGCAGGTACTGCCAAACCCAGGGTGGTCTCCAGTGGCCAAGAGTGGGGGGTTCCAGAAGCAGGGGCATAGGGGAGGGCGGGCTTCTCTTTTTGCAGCCTGCAGAGCTCTCCGGTTGGACACTTGGCTTTCTGGGCAAGCCTAGTGGCTCGATTGGGAGATGAGGTTTTTCTGGAAACTCCATTCAGCACTGGTCAGCCTTCGGCCAGTACTGGGAAGTCAGACTGGTGTGCAGAGGCAGTTTCTGGTTCCCCAGTCTTTAGAGGGATGGCGGGGAGAGGAGGGGTGTCTCGCTCTGGGGCTTATGCCCCGAGCCTTAACAGCACACCACAGGTCAGGCGTCTTCAGCAGCCTGTTTTCTGGAGGCTAGAAGTCCAACGTGGAGGTGCCGGCCGGTTTGGTCGCTGGCGAGGACCCTTTTCCTGGCTTGTAGGCGGTGGCCTTCTCACTGTCCTCATGTGGCCAGCTCTCCAGTCTCGTCTCTTACAGGCGCTGATCCCATCATGGGCCCCACTCTCCCCACCTCATTGGAACCCAGTCTCTCCCAGAGGCCCCCCCTCCTAACACCATCCCATGAGGTGACGCATGAATCTGGGGAGATGCAATACAGCGCCTAGCAGTGGGCCCCAGAGAAGGGACAGCTGCCTGGGCTAGACAGGTGGAACATGGCGTGCCTGAACTGTCTCAGGCAGTTGTTCTCAGCAGGACAACTTAACGTGTTACTCTGATCTGTGTCCCAGCGCTACACACCCCATGTGGGTCCCTAGCTCAAGCGGGGCTGTTCCTGTCCGTTGAGTGGCGCCTTCTCTGGCATACTTGACAAGGCGGATCCTCTGGGGGCTGTCGGGAATTCCCGCAGCTTCGGAGTTTGTTTCCTGCAAGTGCGCGCGCGGGTGATTCTGCTGTCATCTGTGTGGAGGCTTGTAATGCCCAAAGCCAGATAGTGGTGTTGTCCCTCTACAGGCGAGACGCCTCGGACACCTCGTGTTTCAGGGTCTCGGGAAGCCAGGCCACAGGTTATTCTCATGCCCACAGATTTTTCCCCTGCTCTTTCCTGGGGACAGGAGAGCACGCCCTAGCAGAGCGAAGCTTAGAGAGACCTAGAGGTCATGGGTCGAAGTGGCATCTGAGTGTGGCATGCATTTGCAGGCTGGGGAGCGCTTTCTATATGTGGACGGGTGGGATGCCTAGGTGGACAGGTGTCCTGCCCCAGGCTGTGCAGCACTAAGTGGCAGATCTCCGATCTGGCCAGCCGTGCGGTGTCCCCCACAGCAGCACGGTTGCTGGCGGCGGGCAGACCCGATGGCCAGGACCGGCTGCAGGCAGCGCCACTCAGGAGGCACCTCCTTCCAGGTGTGTCCAGCACCTTCCCCAGATCATGCTCTGTGGACGGCCCTGGGTGGCAGTGGCAGCTGGTTGGAGGGGAGTGAGGACCGTGGCGCCTGGCGGAAGCGTCCCGCTTTGGGTCGGGTCACACAGGCTTCCCGGAGCTGTCCCGGCTGCGGGGCCCGGGCGCTGGAGCCTGGGTGTAGGAGAGGCGTCTCCCCTGAGGGTGTCAGATAGCGGGTTGTTGTCACTGCAGCAGGCAGTGGTGTGACTAACTGCTGGGACCCGTCAGTCCAGAGATTTTGTGGCAGGAAACTGGGAAGGACACGGATGCTCCATGGACCGGCAGGTATGGCAGTGGGGGCCGGACCCAGCAGTCTGTGGAGTTCGGCCACTTGCTCCCCTCCGAGCAGCTGGGAGAGGCTCTGGTCCCACACAGTGGTGAGCGTGGCAGGGGAGGGATGTTAACAGCCTTACGGAAGCCACATCCGACGTGGGCATCGCCGGAACCCTGGCCGAGGGCGAGGGCACCAGAGGATTGGAAGGTGGCGGGTGGATGTGGTGGCCTCAGAGAGAGGTGCTTCAGAACCGGACTCGGCGCTGGGGGGTCCTCAGTGGCCTTCCTGCCGGACCCCTGCCAGGCCAGGCGCCCGCCTCGGGGGGGCGACTGCCGGGAGCAGGACAGGGAGCACGAGGGGACCTGGGTGCTGGTGCTGCAGCTGGGTGCCCCAGCCCTCGTGGGGCTCAGAGCTGATCAGCCCTGGAAAGGTGCACAGGCTTCCGCCTGGGCCTCAGAGGGTGGGCCTGACCAGGCTGGGCCCCTGCCTGCCGGCCAGCCCTGTGGCCACCACACGCACGGGAGGCCATGCCGAGGCAACCTGTCAGCGCAGGATGTTCCCTGAAGTTTTTCTCATCCTTTGGCAGCCTCGTGCTGCTCGGAATCAAGACTCATTCGCTTCTGTGCCTGAAGCGGACTGAGGGCGGTTCTGTCCAGCTGTGCCTCCTGGTGGGGCCCAGGACTGAGAGGCAGCAAGCCCCCTGCTGTGACCTCTGGCCCCGCCCTCCGCAGGGCAGGGGGTGGGGCACACACTTCCTGTTGTATCCGCCGCCTGCATCAGCTGTGTGCTTACACGTAAGGTGCCTGCCGTAAGGTGCCTGCCGGGAAGGAGGTGCTGGGCGGTGAGGCCCAGGTGAGCTGCTGTCCTTGGGGCTGGGCAGAGGCTGGGCAGAGGCCGGCCGAGCCCAACCTGGTGCTGCTGGGACTTCCTGGGCGGGGACACCCCACTGCGGAGGAGCAGCGCCTGCCTGCGCTGTGCCTTCCGCTTCCGCTGGGCTCTGCTGCCCCCCTCTTGGCCTCTGCCCTGCCGCCTGGGCCCCAGTGCTTCCTTTGGCCTCAAGCCAGTCCCTCTTCTGGACCCTTCCTCCAACCCCGTTTCTTCCAGAAGTCCTCTCCGTCCTCGGAATGGGCTCCCCCCTTCTCGGTCAGCTCCAGGCTGTCTGTCCCTGGACAGCAGGTCAGGTGAAGCTCGGTTACACCTGGGGGCCCTGCCCTGACTGTTCCTCCCGGCGGCAGCCGCGGAGAATGAAGGGGCGGTGAGTCCCCAGCTCGGTCGCCGTGTGACCACAGGGTACGAGGGGAGGAGCCTGCCGTGGCATCACGCTCATTCTGTTGTTTGTTTTTGATTTCATCGTGAAAGTTTTGGAAAGTGTACAATAGTGAACCTGGGGTGACCCCGTCCAGGGTCCACCTGGCGTGTGCACAGAGGTCGCGTCAGTTCACGAGTCGCAGAGTCAGACTCCGAAACCAACACTGAACGAGCATCGTCCCTCTGCAGATACCTCAGTCACTTGTCCTGCTTCCCCGCTGGGCTCACGGTCGTAGACAGTGTCCTCGAGCAGGGCCGTCCTGCCATCTGTGGCAGCAGCCCCTGGGTCCTGTGACTAAACTCAGAGGTGGCCCGAGGCTCCGTCTCACTCTGGGGGGCGGGGGACGCGCCGAGGCCTGGAGGCCAGCTCGCTCTCCTCCTCTCCCCTCCTCCCCCAGAGTCCCCACCAGCAGGGCCGGGGCCCAGAATGCCAGGTCCTGACGCCGGCTTCAGCTGCATCCGCTGGCCCTGGTGGCCTCCCCGGCAGTTCCCTCTGGGGAGAAGGGCCCCTTCCGAGAGGGGAGCGGGAGAGGCTGGCGTACCACCTGTGCCTTGTCGCCGTTTCTGTGCTGCTTGACACCATGTCCCTTAAGACAGAAAAGGCTGGGCTCCTGGTGACACGGACACACTGTGCCTCACCGTCCCTTTCCCTGCACCTCCCGCGCCTCCGCTGACACCTGCGTGGATGTCCCCGACGATGTCCCCGAAGTGGGACGGCAGCCACGCGGTCCACAGACGCCCGACGCGCTCCCAGGGGGCCCAGCACTAACCTGATCCACGGAGTTACTTCTTCCGTTCGGTTTTCTCTCTTGAGGAAGTTTTGTGAATTGTGTTTTGCTACGAAGTCAGAAAGGAACTCCCCCGTGTGCCAGGCTGCTGCCCTCCTCTCTGTTGGGTAGACAGGAGGTGGGGGCCGCAGGTCCCGCTCTCAGAGGACCCCAGGCTCATGGCCATGGCCAAGCAGGTACCCCAGTTCTGCCCTCGGCCCCGGCCTGTAGGGCTGGCCTGTCGCTCATGGCTGGAGTCTCGCCCCTGCCGTCCCTCTCTGGGGACCCTGGACTTCAGCTGCCCACAGTTGGCAGGGGGCTCGCGTAGGACCCTGGTGGCTGGTGACAGCGAGGCAGGGGCACTGCGGTCCCACTTAGGGGTCATTTGGGATGATCAACCTGACAGAGCCCCTTGGCACCCTGAGCCCTGCGCTCTGCCTGGGGCTGTGGGTGAGGATGCACCTGTGTCTCCTCAGGCCTCGCTCAGTGCCGCCGGGAGCCGCCACGCAGCCATGGAGGGGGAGGAGGAACAGCCACCTCAGGAGGTCAGAGACCGGGCAGCCCGGGGGTCCGAGGACTGTGGGGTCCCGGTGGACACACCCCTCAGGGTGCCCTCCCAAGGTCACTGGAGAATGTGTGGATTTCCTGCAGGGTCCCTGGGTCCCCCGGGGATGTCTGGGGTAGGGTGCCCTGAGGGTGGCCATCCACAAAATGATCGTCTTTCAGAGGCTTCTGGTCCTGGGGAGCGAGTGGCCCGTGGGGCTCAGGAGTTCTGGAGCAACCACACAAATAAGGGCGGGCCTGTCAGGACAGGGGGTTCCCAGAGTGTGGGCACCCCAACTCAGATACTCGCCTTCCCTCGCAGGCCCACGCGGAACCCCCTGTGACGTCAGGAGCTTCGGAGGGGGTGCCCAGGGTGCTTTCCGGAGAACCCCAGAACCTGTGTCCGTGCTCCCCGAGACTGCTCAGCGCTGGGCGGGAGGGGTGGGCAGCTCCCTGGCTGGTGGGGCTTAGACTGGGTGGCCCCAAGTTTGTGAAGCGGGGTCCTGGCCTACTCCGGGGTGTTGCGAGGGGGCTCTTGAGCACACGTGGGTGAGCAGAGCTGTCCCGGGTGCTCCCCCTCGGGCGTGGGTCTGGTCAGTCGCACTCCTCAGTGACTGTGGACTGGTGGCTCTGAGTGTGTGTGGCAGCTCGTCGAGCCCAGGAGGGACCCCCTGGGGACAGCGCCCTCTGCTGGGGAGCATTGTTCCACTGCGCTTCTGGCTTCCAGAGTGTGGCATCGCCCCCCCCCGCCCCGGCGAGAGCCTGGAGGCTCCACGCAGCCCAGCTGCCAGGGCGGGTGGGCGTCCCCAAGCTGGGTGTCGCTGTCCTTGCAGCTGACGTGGATGCTTTCAACCTGCTGCTGGAGATGAAGCTGAAGAGGCGGCGAGAACGGCCCCACCTGCCACACACGGTGACAGAGCTGGTGGCTGAGGATGGGAGCAGAGTGTATGTGGTGGGCACAGCCCACTTCAGCGACGACAGCAAGAAGGACGTCGTGAAGGTGAGCCGTCACACTGCTGCGCCCCAGGCGGGGCCGTGGCCCTTGCCGCTGCCTCCCGACCCCACTGCTGCTCGCAGGGCGCAGGCTCCGCGGCCCCACAGCCTCCCCGCGAGGCGGCGGCCTGCTGTGGGACCTCCTCTCTGGTCGCTCGAATGACGGAGCCGGCGCAGGGTGTGCCCGCGGGGCGGGGGCGGGGCGCGGCACGGCCTGGGTGACGCCCGCCCGCCCTTGCAGACGATCCGGGCGGTGCAGCCGGACGTGGTGGTGGTGGAGCTCTGCCAGTACCGCGTGTCCATGCTGAAGATGGACGAGCGCACGCTGCTGCGCGAGGCCCGGGAGGTCAGCCTGGAGAAGCTGCAGCAGGCGGTGCGCCAGGTGCGGCCCCGCGCCCGCTCGGCCCGTGGGGCACGGAAGCAGGGGCGGCGCACGGTCTCTGGGGGTCGGGGTGGTCTCGGGGCCGTGCGGCCCGCCCGCCCGCCGGGCTCGGCACGCCCACCGCATCTCCCACACGCGGGCCGAGCCCAGCGCCCCGACAGGCGCCCGCGTAGGGGCTGCGTAATGGGAACCGGTCTGGGCTGCAGAGGTGAGAGGGGACGAGGGCGTCCACAGGGCAGAGGCCAGGCAGCCGGTCCACGACTGCGTAGCCCCGAAGTGCACTCCCCCGGGAGGGCTTTGTCGAGGGCCGGGAAGGGCCCTGGACATCCGCCGTGCTGCGGTGGCCCCGCCAGGCCCTCGGTCAGGCCGCTGAGCCCAGCCCCCTGTCCCCGCAGAACGGGGTCATGTCTGGACTCATGCAGATGCTGCTGCTGAAGGTGTCGGCCCACATCACCGAGCAGCTGGGCATGGCCCCTGGCGGCGAGTTCAGGGAGGCCTTCAAGGAGGTGGGCCCGGGCTCGGCGGGGGTGGGGCTCGGGGCCGCCTGGGGGGCTGTGGCTGCCCCAGCCAACCCCGGCTTCTGCCCCAGGCCAGCAAGGTGCCTTTCTGCAAGTTCCACCTGGGCGACCGGCCCATCCCCGTCACCTTCAAGAGGGCCATCGCCGCGCTGTCCTTCTGGCAGAAGGTCAAGCTGGCCTGGGGCCTGTGTTTCCTGTCGGACCCTATCAGGTAGGGCAGCCCCGGCCCAGAACAGCGGCCGGGGGCGTGGGAGTCTGCAGAGCGCCTCGCCCTCTCATGGCTGAACCCTGCCGTGCGGCACGTCCCTCTTGTCCTCGGGCCAGGCCTCCTCCCCACCCCTCCTGCTGCTGCAGCCCCAAACCAAGGGTGCCCAGGTCCCTGCCCTGGGTCAGCAGCACCAGCCTCCTGCTGGCTGCCGGTCCCTGTGGGACTGGCAGCTCACCCCCTGCCCCCAGCAAGGATGACGTGGAGCGATGCAAGCAGAAGGACCTGCTGGAGCAGATGATGGCGGAGATGGTGGGCGAGTTCCCCGACCTGCACCGCACCATCGTCTCCGAGCGCGACATCTACCTGACCTACATGCTGCGGCAGGCGGCCCGGCGCCTCGAGCTGCCGCGCTCCTCCGACGGTGACGGCCGGGCCGGGCGGGGGCTCCCTGGGGCCTGTCGCTGACAGGTGGGTGCTGACAGTCGCTCCCCCACAGCCGAGCCCAAGAAGTGCGTCCCCTCCGTGGTGGTGGGCGTCGTGGGCATGGGCCACGTCCCTGGCATCGAGAAGAACTGGACCACTGACCTCAACATCCAGGAGATCATGACGTGAGTGCCACCTGCCCCTCAGGCTCCCCAAGCTCAGACCTGGGCCCGGAGAGGGATGGCCGTGCCTGGGTGGGGGCTGGGGAGCACGCATCCCGAACCAGGCCCAGCCCGCTCTCCCCCCACCCCCCAGCGTTCCCCCGCCGTCCATCTCCGGCAGAGTGTCCCGGCTGGCTGTGAAGGTCGCCTTCCTGGGTCTGCTGGGCTACGGCCTGTACTGGATGGGGCGCCGCACCGCTGGCCTGGTCCTCTCGCTGCCTGTCACCCAGTACTGCCTGCAGAGGGCATCCTCAGCCCGGCCACACAAGTAGGAGGGGCGCAGGGAGCCGCCCAGGTCTGGCCCAGCCTCGCCTGCCCTCCCCCAGCCCACCCAAATAAAGAATTATTTAACTGCTCTGAGCTCAGGCTCCCCAGCCCGCCCCAGGGGCTGCTCATGGGTTCTTGGGCACCAGGACAGGCGTCTGGGGAGGCCGAGGCCACGCTTCCCCGCCAGCCCCTGCCCCTGGGTGGTCGGGCGCGCTGGGCGGCAGCCAGCAGTCCCCTCCCTCACTGTGCCTTCGGCTGTGCGTCAGCGCCTGGAGCACCTGGCCTGGCGGCTC
>CM053503.1:371826-430297 GCA_028627145.1 Eidolon dupreanum | reverse complement strand
ACTGTCAGGTGTCTCCCAGTTAGACCTCCAGGGACATGCTGGCTGTTAAGCAGGGCAGCCTTTCTGGACGGCGCAGTTCCCTTTGCCCGCGCCAGCCCGCAGCCGCAGCCCTGAGGACTGAAGCAGGGACTCGCAATCCGGGAGAAGGAACCGGGCGCTGGAGCCCAATTCTCCCGGCAAAGCCGAGGGGCCGAACCGCAGAAGCGGACAGACGGAGAAAACAGCCAATCAGAGCCAGACGGTAGTGGGCGTGGCCCACGCAGGCGCCGCGGCGGTCGCCGCCCCCCGGCGATTGGACAGCGAAGCATGTGGGGCGGGCCTTCCGGTAGGGGCGGGGCGGTTTCCGTCGCAGCGGCGGCGCTTATGGCCTCGCTCAAGGCTACGTTCGGAGCTTCCCTCACGGCCGCCCGCACCCTGTCGCCGCCCCTCGGTTGCCGCCCGCTGCCCGCGCTCTGCTCTGCTTCGGCGGCCGCCGGCGGCGCCGCCATGGACTCGGCACCCCGCTGGCTGGCGGGGCTGCGCTTCGACAACCGCGCCCTCCGTGAGCTGCCGGTGGAGACGCCGCCGCCGGGTCCCGAGGGCGCCCCGTCCACGCCGCGGCTCGTGCCCGGGGCCTGCTTCAGCCGCGTGCGGCCCGCGCCCCTGCGGCAGCCGCGCCTGGTGGCGCTGTCGGAGCCCGCGCTGGCGCTGCTGGGCCTGGGCCCGCCGCCCGACGACGCCGCCGCCCGCGAGGCACGCGAGGCCGAGGCCGCGCTCTTCTTCAGCGGCAACGCGCTGCTGCCGGGCGCCGAGCCCGCCGCGCACTGCTACTGCGGCCACCAGTTCGGCCAGTTCGCCGGGCAGCTGGGCGACGGCGCCGCCATGTACCTGGGCGAGGTGTGCACGGCCGCCGGCGAGCGCTGGGAGCTGCAGCTCAAGGGCGCCGGGCCCACGCCCTTCTCCAGGTGGGCGCCCTTCTCCGGGGTCGGGCCGGGGCTCGGGGCGGAGGTGCGCTGAGCGCTGGAGGGCCGCCCCTCTCGTCGGCGTCCGTGGGGCCGTGCGCGTGCCGGCGGAGCTGTCCTGCCAGCTGCGGGTGAGGTGGAACTCGGGGAAGTTTGATCGGGGGACGGAGAGCACGGGCAGCAGCGTCCTGGCAGGGAGCAGCTTGCGGGAGGGGCCCGAGGCCAGGAAAGTGGTGCTGCGCCCCGGTCCCCTCCTCGCCTGCTGCTTGCCAAGTGACCCACCCCCTGTGGCTGGCACAGTACGGGGATCCTGCTGCCCGTCAGGTCAGGCAAAGCATCCGACCCTACAGCACTGGCTGCTGCCCATGCTGTTCTCACACCATCCAAGGACTTCGTACCTGTCACACGCTTGTGTTTACCGCGTGCACAGCCCAGCCCCCACTGCTGGGGAGCCAGGGCGACTTGTCAGGAAACCCACAGGTAGCACAAGGCTCCCTCCCACCATGCCTAGCGTCTGTGTGTCCACTCACATGCCTGCTGTGCCCCGGTGCCCTGTATGGGGACCAGACCCCCTCAGATTCAGCCTCCCAGGGGACGTTCTCCCAGGCACCGCCTTCCGAGCACTTCAGGCCAGCCCAGTTCTGACCCCGCGGTCAGGTGGACAGTGTCAGACGCCCGTGCAGGAGTCCACGGGCCCGGGGCCCGAGTGCAGGTCCAGCAGGCCGCTCAGCTGCAGACGGCGGGGACAGTGTTTTGCTCTCCTCCACTGAACAGTTTAGATATTTAGTCCACGTTCATGAAGTGCTCGTTGAATGCCAAAGAAAAGTCCCAAGCTGGCGCTGTATGTTGAAGGGCATGTCTGTCCTGTGGCCACACCTCTGCTCTCACCTCCGCACCTTCCTGAGAGAATGTGTGCCAGTCCGCGTGCGCACACGCACGCACGCGCACACACACCCACAGGCAGCTTTATCTCAGCCCCTCAGAATAGCTGGTGGTTCTTCATCGCCCAGTCTGCAGACCTTTTATCTGTCTCGCAGTTTCCCAGTTCCACTTGGCACCCCCACCACCCGCCCAACACCCTGCCCAGAATGGTCAGCACCAGCAGCTGTCAGAAGAGTTTGGCCCTTAGAATGATAGTAAATGCTCCCCACCCCGGGGCCTGCTCATTCTATGCACATCTTTAAACTGTATGTGTACATTTTGATAATTGAGTTTTGCTAATTATAAAGACAGACCTTTTCATGAGCGTAATCAGCTATTGGAAGTCACTTTTTATACCTGAACCCCGGAGTTTGTTAGTGTTTCCAGACCTGAAGTCTGCTAGCATATTTTTTCCTTTAAAAGTAAGTGTCATTTGACCCTTACTCAGGTTTGCACACACTGCCTGTGCCCCGCATGTGCTGGGGTCCTCAGCCTGAATGATACTTGAGGCTAAAGACAAGTAGCCATGAGTGGTTTAAGGCCAGATGCTGCTGGAGCCCCCAGGTATGGGTTTGGCAGGGTGGGCAGGTAGCTGCTTCTGCCTCCTGCCTGCAGTGGGGGTTGCGATTTCAGGACAGGTATCTCTTGGCAGATGCAGAGCTGGTCCTCAGCTGGGTCTATCCCAGCAGCTTGGCTGAAACAGACGTGGGCATACAGGAGAAGGGACTTGTCACATGTCCCATCGGCTGTGTCGAGGCAGGGTGCCCTCTGAGGCTCTCTGCCCTTACTCTGTGATCATAGTTCAGTTCTGGCTTCTGCTTTGGGATTCTCACCCTGGGGAAAAGACAGGCTTGTTTTCAGGTCATTTTTACCAGGTTCAAGATGACCGTGGACTGTGTGGCCCCTGGGTACAGCGTGAGATCCAGCTGGGCTGAGCGGTGGCTCCCAGGCCAGGGAGAGTGCAGTGACATTTGAGGATGAATGAACCTGGCACAGTTTCTCGCACAGAGCAGAAGGAAGTGAGTGGCCACAGCTGTGGACTGAGGGGCACGCTGGCCGAGGCAGACGGTTTCCCTAAGAGCCGGGGGTCACTCCGGGACAGGTTTCCAGAGGTGTCGCTCAGGCTCCCAGGTGAGGGCAAGGCAGAGGCCTGCAGGGCCCCGAGTGCTGGCCTGGGCATGGTCTCCCCTTAGCCCTGGCCTCCCTGGCCCCTTCCCAGGAGAGGACGTGGGCAGCAGGTCCGCCCTAGGTGCCTTCACTCAGCCTTCGTGCCCTGCCCAGCGACCCAGAAGGTGTGCTCTTGTTTTCCCACATATTTTTTATTTTTTCTTAAAAAGCTTTATCAGTCATTGCAGGTGCCTTCCTGCCTACGAGAGTGCTGGGTTGCCGCTGCGTCCCGGGCCAGGCCTGGCTCCCAGGGGCAGAGATCCACATCATTGTCGCTGTGTTTATTTGCTACACAGGGCTCTTGGAGGTCAGAGTGCCTCACCCCCTAATCTCACAAGGAGGGGCTCAGGACGTAGCTCACGCAGGCCAGCCGTTCTCATGTGCGACCACTTTCCTTTTTTAATTTTAAAAAATAATAGAATTCCCAGTTTGGCGCGTGAGAAGTTTGGAAGTCACCAGTCTGTTCTAACAAGTAAAAAGATGAGCAAACTGGAAAATCAATAACTCTTCTTAGCTCCTAGAGAGAAAAGAGGCAAACCTCTGCCCCAAACAGGAAAGACCAACAGGCAGACACAGAACCACAGCTTCCCAGGGGAACCTCCACGGGGTCCTTGCTCTGTAAGTGACAAACTGTTGGAGGCTCAGTGTGGACAACTCCAGGGGCACAGTCGTAAGGAGCCCCCACACGTCCGTGGATTTGAGCTCCTGCAGCTCTGTTAGGCGCTCACAGTAGATTGTGGAGAACAACTTCCTGGTGCTTCCAGCGGGGCGGAGAGGGACAGGAGCCTTTGAAGCACAGCTGAGCTCCGCGGTGGTGACAGGGCTGCTCTCGGAAACCGCAGCCAGAGCCTGACCCGCCCTGGTGAAGGGGGCGCCCCACTCCAGCCAGCTCTGGCCTTCCTGTCCCCCCAGAGGGCAGGGGGACTGAGACGCACACACGGAAGGCACGGTCCAGGGGCACATGTCCACTGAAAGCCCAGCCTACTCACAGGACTGCGAACACTGCCCCGCCATACCCCACCACGTCACTGAAGTGCTATTTACAGCAGCCCCTTCTACCCAGGATGTCAGGCCCGACTACAAAAAAAAAAAGAAAAGGCACACTAGAAGGCAAAAACACAGCTGAAAGAGACAGAGCCAGCACCACGATGACTTGTGGCAGAGATGTTGGAGTTATCAGTCCAGGAATTTAAAGCAACTGTGATTCTGTGATTCATATGCTCGGGCTTCCGCGGGCAAAGCAAACAGCACGCAGGAACAGATGGGCAGTGTGTGCGGAGAGAGGGAGACTCAGAACCAGGAGGAAATGGTAGATATTTCTAGCAAAGACACTAACAAAGACCATGGGCTTGCTAGTAGACTGGACGCGGGAGGTAGGCTCTCTGAGCTTGAGGAAGCGTCTCACTAGACACCTCCAAAGGTGAGAAGCAAAGAGGAAAAAACTAAAAGAACAGACTGTCCAAGAACTAGAGGACAGAGCTAAGTTGCTATAATGTGTGTAATGGGAACGCCAGAGGGAGAGAAAGGAACAGAAGGAATACTTGAACTGGGAATGACAGCGTATTCCCAAATTAATGTAACACCAGACAGATGCAGGCAGCTCGGGGGACACCAGGCAGGATAAATGCCCCCAAAACTACACTCTACGTATTTCAAACTACAGAAAAAACAAAGACAGAATAAAAAAGATGTAAAAGAAGCCAGAGGCAGAAAACACCTGACCTACAGAGGAGCAGAGACAGGAATCACAGCTCGGTCCTGGGAAGGCATGCAAGCACAGGAGAGAGGAGGTGGAGCCCCTGAGAAACGACCCTTCGAAGAAAGAAGCAAGAGAGAGCGGACTTGCTCAGACAGATGAAAACAGCGTTTGTTGCCAGTAGGCTTGCCTTGCAAGAAATGATGAGAGAAGTTCTTTAGAGAGAAGGGAAATAAAGATTGGAAGCCTGGATCCACATGAAGAAGGGACATCGGAGGAAGTGAAGGAAACATAGAAACTTGTATTTTTTTATTCTTCATCTAAGAGGTGACAGTTTGTTCCAAATACAACTCTGCATTTGACTATGTGTGCTTACATTCATATACACTTACATATGCTCATATAAGTGAAATTAGTGACAGTAATGATATAAGACACAGGAGGGAGAAATTGAGATTATTTTGTTATTACAAGGTTCTCACACTCCCATGAAGTGGTATAATGTTATTTGAAGGTGGACTTGGATTATTTGTAAATGTGTATTACAAAATCTAGGGCAATCACTTCAAACAAGTTAAATATATATAAATGATATGCTAGGAGAGAACAAATAAAAGGAGAGAAAATAGGATCAAAAATGCTCAAGTGAGACTACAAGAGGCAGAAATAGAAAACGAAGGAACAAAAATAGAAAAATAGAATGTGGTTGAATTTAATGCAGCTGTATGAACATGACTATGAATGTCAGTGGTCTGAATGTGTTAATTAAAACGAGATAATCAGAATGCATCAAAAGCCACACCCAACTGTGTGTTTTCTACAAGACACCCACTGTGAATTGGAGACATGTCTGGATTAAAAGTGAAGGCATGGAGGCAAATGCGCCATGCCGACACAAATCAAAAGGAAGCAGGACTAGCCATCTCAATTCCAGGTAGAAGAGACTTCAGGGGAGAGTTATCAGGGATAAAGAGGGCACCGCATAAAGACAGAGATCGATGCTCCAAGAGGAGATAACAGTGTGTGCGCGCCTCACAACAGTGTCAAGACACGTGCGGCAAAAACTGACAGACCTGTGCAGAGAAGCAGACGAATCCACACCTGCATCAGAAGCGCTCAGACTCGGCGGGCGGAGAATCGGTGCGGACGCTGTGTGCCTGACAGCATGTCAATGCACTGGACTTGATGGACACCTGTAGACGGCGTCATCTACCCACAGCGAACGCACTTCTCAGGCTCGCGTGGAGCGTGCACCCCGACATGCCACTTCTGGGCCGTCCACTCCCCTAACGAGTTTAAACGAACAGACGCATGCAGCATTCGCTCTCAGACCCCAATGGAACTAAACCAGAAATCCAGAGAAAGACGGCCGGAGATCCCAACACGCTCGGAGGTTAAAACACACACGTCTAGATAACACGTGGGTCAGAGATGAAATCTCAAGAGAAACTCTAAAATACTCTGATCTGAATGAAAATGAAAATGACTCGTCACAGTGTGCGGGGCCCAACGAACACATTGCTTAAAGGGGAATTTGCAGCAGTGAACGCAAATGTCAGTAAATAAGATCCAAAACCAATCAGCCAAGCTTCCACCTTAGGAAACTAGAAAAAAGAGCAAATCAAACCCAAAGTAAGCAGAAGAAAAGAAGAAAAATTGAACAGAAGTCAATGAAATTGCAATAGGAAATAGAGAAAATCAGGCTTTTGGCTGATTCTTTGAAAAGGTCAGTAAAATCAATGATCCTCTAGCCAGGCTAGCTAGGAGAAGACACAGATTACTAATATGAGAAATAAAGAGACAGCACTATAAATCTGATTGACACTAAAATGATAAAAGAATATTATGAATAACTATGCTCACAAATTTGATAACCTAGATGAAATGATCCAATTCCTTGAAAGATGCAATTTGCCAAAACACAAGAAGTAGACAATCTGAGTAGGTCTGTTTCTATTAAAGAAATTTAATCAATAATCAAGCACTGGGCCCAGATGGTTCCCTGCTGGATTCTACCAAACATTTAAGGAATAAATTGTACCAATTCTCTACTCTTTCGGAGGATGAAAGCGAAGGGAATACTTCTAACCCATCCTGCGAAGCCAGCATTACCCTGATTCCAAAACCAGACCAAGACAGCACAAGAAAGACCACAGAGCGATGTCTCTTGTGAACCCAGGTGCAGAAACCCTCAGCGAAACGTTAGCGTGTCGAATCCAGCAACGTGTGAGAATTACACACCACAACCAAGTGGGAATGATTCCAGGTGTGTAAGACGGGTTCAGCATGAGAACATTAATCGGTGTAATCCATCAGATCAACAGGCTACAGAAGAAACCACGTGACCAGGTCAACAGATGCAGAAAGTGCATCTGACTAAATCCAGCACCACCTCATGGTGAGTACTCAGTAAGCTGGGGCCAGAGGGGGACATCCTCACCGAGGTAAGGAACATCCGCAGAAGCCTCCAGCTGCCATCTTCCTGATGGTGAGAACTGCAAAGCCTTCCCACTGAGATCAGGAACGAGGCAGGGAAGTCCCCGTCACCAGTGCATTTCAACATTGCATTGGAAGACCTGCCTACAACAATAAGACAGAAGAAATCAAAGGTACACAGATTGAGATGGAAGAAATAAAATGAGCTAATGAGCAGTTACAGCAAGGTTGCCAGACACGAAGTCACCATACAGTAACTTTATACCAGCAGCAAACTGGAATTTGAAATAAAGACAATACTAACATAACCTGCACACAGACGTTATAGCAGCTTTATTCATGATTGCCAAAACTTGGAAGAAACCAAAGCATCCTTCAGCCTGTGATGGATAAACAAACTGCTGTCCACCTTGACAGGAGAGTCACTCAGCACGGAAGGAATGAGCTCTCGAGCCACGGGGAGACTGCGGAGCCTTCGGTGCGTGTTTGTGAGTGAAAGAAGCCCAGTGAGCAGGCAGCACGCCGTGTGATTCCAGCTCGGTGACATTCTGGAGATGGCAGCGCTAAGGAGACGGAAAGGATCGGGGTTACAGGGTTGGGGGGCAAGCGCACAGGTGGAGGACAAAGGACTTTTAGGGCAGTGAGACTTCTCTGCATGACACTCATGTTGGGCACGTGTCATACGTTTGTCAGAACCCATAAGACGTTCAACACCAGGAGTGACCCTACTATGAACTGTGGACTCCACACGATGATGACACGTCTGTGTCGGGTCATCGGTTATCACACGTCCCGATCCTGCGGGGTGCGCTGACAGTTCCAGAGGCTGGGGGGAGGGGACGGGATATACAGGAAGAGTACCGTCCCCTCAGCCTTGCTGTGAACATCAAACTGCTTAAAAAGCCATCTGCCGAAACATGCTAACAACAGAGGCCCAGCGTGACAAAACGCTGACGGCGGCAAGGCCGCCCGTGACAAACGATGCTGCTGTGTGTGTGTGTCCCTGCAAACGGTTTGTAAATCCAGTCCTAAAAGCAGTTGCAGGTTCACGAGTGCGTGTGTGACACGGTGAGCAGGCGGACATGCCCTTCACTGTCCCTGGCATCAGTTCAGCCCCGGCTGCAGGCTGGGCTTGTCACCGTGCTGTCATCTAAAGTAAACTCTGACGGTGTCGTTAGTGCTGCTTGTGAACTGTGTTTGAAACAGCTTCAGCACGTCCGTTCGGTCCGTCCCTCTCGCCGCCCGAACCGCAGGGTCGAATGGACGCCCGCGCGAGCGGCACAGTGACCCCTGTGCTTGATTCCAGACAGGCCGACGGCCGCAAGGTCCTGCGCTCCAGCATCCGGGAGTTCCTGTGCAGCGAGGCCATGTTCCACCTGGGCATCCCCACCACGCGGGCGGGGGCCTGCGTCACGTCGCAGTCCACGGTGGTGCGCGACGTGTTCTACGACGGCAACCCCAGGCAGGAGCCATGTGCGGTCGTGCTGCGTGTGGCGCCCACCTTCCTCAGGTAATGCGGGGCTCCTGCAGGCAGAGGCCTCGGTGACACGTCCAGAACCCAGCCCCAGCTGGCCCTGGCACAGAAGCGGGGTGCCGTGGGGGAGACGTTTGGCACGCAGGGGGAGGGACTGATGGGCCAAAGGCACTGGGCACTTCCTGGCTCGGGAGCCCTGTCCTGTGTGGGGACAGCTGGGCTGCGCCCTTACGGCGTCCTGGCCCTGTGCCACCGGCAGAGCTGGGGTGGTGGGGCGACAGTCATGGCCAGAGCTCAGCTGGCCCAGGGGGGGCCTGAAGGGCCCGGGGCAGCCAGAGGGGCTGTCCCAATATGGGCCAAGGGGGGGCACATACAGAGCTGTTCACTTAGACTTTGTGACAGGGAACGACACGAAGCTCACCCAGCAAACGCCCTCGCTCTGTGTCGTGATGACAACTGACATGCCCGTCTTCCTCACCCGTTCATTAACCAGAGTCCTTTCTGTCTGATGTCACCGTGCCGTGTGGGATCAGAGTTATCAGGAGGTGGATGTGGTGATCTCTTGGCTAAGCCGTGCTGTGGGGCCAAGCTGCCCCTGTACACGTCAGAGCAGCCAAGACAGCTCAGCTGTCACCAGGCCAGTCCCAGCCTTCTCTCTTGTGTTCTGGGGCAGCGGTCCCCAGCCCTGCTGGCACCAGGGACCGGTGCTCCTGTGAGAATCTGGTGCCCGATGGCCTGAGGTGGCGCTGAGGGGTGATGCCAGCACTGGCGCGTGGCTGCAAATACAGATGGAGCCTCGCTCGCCCGCCACTCACCCCCTGCAGTGCGGCCCAGGGGTGGAGACCCCTGCTCTGAGGGGCGGGGGAGCCAGGGGAGAAGTCTGCCATGTCTAGGAGACCCAGGGCTTCTCCACAGTGGCACCTCTAGGCAGTGTGCATAGCAGACAAGCAGCTGATGTCACCGCACTGCAGCTGGCACGGTGTGTCCCTAGGTGTGGGAGGACGAGCACAGGGCCCTTCTCGTCCTGTGGAGTCGAGAGAAACGACCCGGGCTGCGCAGACTTTGAATGAAAGTGGACGGAGTCACGGAGAGACTGGCCCAGCGGTCTGGGGACCAAGGCGTTCCCAGGGCGGGCGCCCCGCCCCCCGGCAGGCGGCGGCTGCGCTGACGCGGAAACCCCGCCCCTCCAGGTTCGGGTCCTTCGAGATCTTCAAGCCGGCGGACGAGAGCACGGGGCGCGCGGGCCCCAGTGTGGGGAGGAACGACATCCGCGTTCAGATGCTGGACTACGTGGTCGGCACGTTCTACCCTGAGATCCAGGCGGCGCACGCCGGCGACAGCGTGCAGAGGAACGCCGCCTTCTTCCGCGAGGTGCGCGCGCCGGCTGGTCCACCAGCAGAGGGCGCCACGCAGCCGCTGCGGCCCGTGCTGCGCCTGTCCTGCCCCAGCCCACCTGGGCTGCACCTGCAGGGGATGCGGCGGCGCCCAGTTCACCCCATGGCAGGCGGGGGGCAGGTCGCTCTGCCTTGTGGGCCTCCACGTGTCCGTCAGCGGAGCGGAAAGGGGGCCCTGTGGGTGCCCAAGCGCGTGCCCAAGCGCCCTCAGCTGCACAAGAGGCACCGCGTAGGTGGGGCTGGCGGCTGGGCCCTGGCCTGGGCAGGTGGGCCCTTCCAGCCCCTGCCCTGGCAGCCGGGCACAGCCTGGACCTCGGCAGGTTTGCCTGTCCATGAGGTACCTTGATTGGTCATCCGCTGGGCCCGAGTCACGGGAAGCCAAGGTTTCCCCATTTTTCTTGTTTGGGTAAGAGCCACAGTGAGCACCTGGGAGCCAGCGTGTGGGGACTGGAGCCCACGGGTGTGCCTGCTCCAAACTCGTCTCCCTCCTCGAGCCTCCCAGGGCCCTGCACGGCTGCGCGCTGGACGAGAGGGCGGCATGCTGGGGTGGGATCCCCAGGGAGCAGCTCGCTCCAGGGACTGAGCGAGGGTGGGGGGAGGCTGGAGGGAGCAGACAGGCCTATTTTGCTGCAGGTGACACGTCGCACAGCCCGGATGGTGGCCGAGTGGCAGTGTGTCGGCTTCTGCCACGGCGTCCTCAACACGGACAACATGAGCATCGTGGGGCTCACCATCGACTACGGGCCCTTCGGCTTCCTGGACAGGTGAGATAGCCTGGGAGGGGCACACCCACACCTGCACCCACAGCCGGTGGCCAGGCAGGGGGAGGGCCCTGCAGGGGCCTGCGGCCGGTTGCCACACCGCCTGCTTGGTGTTCCCAGCAGCGAGGTCTCCTGGAGGCTTCCAGCCGAGGCGCACTGTGAAGCGTGGCTCCACTGCCGGGCGCGAGGGGCCGAAGGGGCAGGGACAGGGCAGGGAGAGGACAGCGCCTGGCCAGGGGCAGTGCGGCATCCTTGCTCCTAAGGTGGAGCCGTCGGGGTCCTTGGGGGGCAGGCAGGAGAGCGGTGGCCACGTGGGCACTTTGGGTGCCCCCAGGGAGCCTGCACTGTCCCCTCGGGCAGCACTATGGTTCTCACTCCGAGTGGCAGGTATGACCCCGACCATGTGTGCAACGCCTCCGACAATGCCGGGCGCTACACGTACAGCAAGCAGCCCGAGGTGTGCAAGTGGAACCTGCGGAAGCTGGCCGAGGCCCTGGCGCCCGAGCTGCCGCTGGCGCTGGCCGAGGCCATCCTGGCCGAGGAGTACGACGCCGAGTTCCGCAGGCACTACCTGCACAAGATGCGCAGGAAGCTGGGCCTCGTGTGCGCCGAGCGGGAGGACGACGCCGCGCTGGTGGCCCGGCTGCTGGAGACCATGCAGCTGACCGGTGAGCGTGGGCAGCCACACGGGCTCAGAGTTTTCACCGCGGTAAAATGAACAGGACGTGACCTGGACCCTTGTGCTCGCCGAGTAGTGGCATTAGGTGCACTCACTGCTGTGCAGCTGTCGCCTCCAGTACCTCCAGAACATTCCATCTTCCCACATGAAGTTCACTCCCCATGACCCCCCCACCCCGCACCCACCTTCCTGCTTCCTGTCTCTGAACCTGACCCCTCTAGGGCCTCACGGAAGCGGAGCCACACAGTGCTTGTCCTCTGTGCCCCGCTGGGCTCTGACCTCGCGCTCATGGCCCCCGATAACCTTGAACCATCTACAGGTGGACCGCGCTCTGCGCGCCCACAAGCCGCCCATGGGTGCAGGGGCGGCCTTCACTGTCAGCCGCTGTGAACGCACTCATGCAAGCATCTGAGCCCCGTTCTCGGCTCTGCGCCAGGAGGGGCTCCTGGGGCGCTGTGCTCCATGACTTGGAGGTCCCGATCTCGGGAAGTGCCGAGGCCGGGCGCCTGGGGGCCCGTCCATGCGCGCCCTTCGTCAGGTCGAGGCAGTTCCCTTCTCTTCCAGTTTGAGTGTCTGCGCCATTTTGTGTCAGTGAGACGATCACGTGGGTTTACTCCTTCGTCCCCAACTTGTCTGGGTCACTTTAAATTGCTGTGGTGAATTGCCACAGGCAGGGGCTCAAACCGTATCATTTCTCACGTGTAATCCTGGAGGCTGCAAGTGGAGGTCGAGGCGCCAGCGGACTGTGTGGTGCCGTCTTCCTGCTGTGTCCTTCCCCCAAGGGCATGAGTCCTGTCCCGGGCCCACCCAGGACCTGACTGCTGCCCAGAATAAATGCTGGGGCACAGATATTCAGGTCACAGAATGTCCCCTGCAGTCCCGGGCAGACCCCTGCCGGGTCGTGGTGTCCCGCCCTGTCTGTGCCAGGGCTGTCGAGGACTTCTGCACCTGTGTTCCTCGGGGGTACTGATCTGCCGTTGACGTGTTCTCTGTCTTTGGCTTTGCTATGAAGGCGGTGCCAGTCTCTCAGAATACTTAGAAAGTGTCCCCTCCTGTTTGGAAGAATTCAAGACGAACTAGCGGGGTTCTTGAACCGCCCAGGAGAATGCACCAGGGCAGCCGTCGGGTCCAGGGCTCTCCCGTTAGGACGTGGTCACTGGTCGGTCTCTTCACTGCTTACAGGACTCTCCAGACGACTGTCCATCGTCCTTGCAGTCTGGTTTCTGTGCGATCGGTAGTGATGTCCCTTTGATTTCTGATTTTAGATATCTGTATCTTTTCTCTTTTTGTCAGTGTAGCTAAGTTTATCAGTTTTGTCGATCTTTTCAAAGAACGATCTTTCAATGATTTTTCTTCTGTTTTTTATTTTAATTTTTATTTCCTTCATTCTGCTAGCTTTGGTCTCATTTTGTTCTTTTTCTAGTTCATTAGTTGTAAGACTAGGTTATTGAGATCTTTTTTCAGTTGCCATAACTGACGTGTAAACGCTTACCCCAGGTGCACGATGAAGGCTCGATCTGTGAACCGGTCGCCACAGCTGCCGATGGATGAGCGAGACCTGCAGGTCTCCAGCTTCTGCATTCACAGCTACGCCCGTGCTTCGGTGTGTTGCTCGAGCGTTCCCCGATTTCTCTTGTGGTTTCTTTTGTTAAATGTGGTTATATTTTACTCTTGCGTTATTTATGAATTTTCCAGTGTTTCTTCTGTGACTTTCAACTTCATTACACTGGTTAGAGAACATAAGATCTTTTTCAATGTATTAGAACTCATCCTGTGGCCTAACGCGCCCGGTCATGGCACGGGCTGCCTCGGCTGAATGGTCATCTGACCTGGTCTGATCTGGTCAGGTTAGTGCCACCCCACTTCTCGCTGATCTTTGCCCACATCCTGTCCACTGTTTAAAGTGGTGTGTTGAGTCTCAGGCTCATAGGACAGTTGTTTCTCGCTTCAAGTGTATGGATGTTCGTTTTATATGTCATGGAGTTCTTGTTTGGTCTGTATATGTTCATAATTCTTACATCTTGGTGAATTGGCTCTTTACCAATAGATGTTTATTAATTCTTTATTTAAAGTGCAGTGGTCTGATATCAGTAGAGCCACCCGGCTCTAAGTTAGTTTGCTCAGGACAGCCTTTCCTGCCTTTCACTTCCAACATTTGAGTCTAAAGCGAGTGTCTTGGACAGGGTGTAGTTGTGTCTGCCGTTTTTTAATCCATTCTGCCAACCTCTCCTTTTTGATTTGGAGATTAATCCGTTTGCTTTTTAAGTAGTTACTAATAAGGAAGAGCTTCTGCCATTTTGTTTCTGTGTCGTACGGTTTTTGTCTCCTTTCCTCCATTATTGCTTTCACATTTAGTTTTTTTGGTGGTGTACTGCACTGGTTGCCTTCTCATTTCCTTTTGTGTGTATTTTTTGGATGTTTTCTTAGGGCTGTGGTGACAGTGTGTTCTAAGTCAGGCTGAGGACTGCACGCTATCTGCCGTGTCGCGTCCTGTGCTAGGCACGTTTCAGTGGCTTGTCCTGGACACTGCAGCCCCTGAGGTGGGAAGTGGTGATTGCAGTGACGTTGCTGAGAGCCAGAGGCCAGCCTCAGCTCCCACACTATTGTACCCATTTCACAGATGAAGAAACCAGGGCTGGAGGCCTTGAGGATGGAGTGACTTGCCAGGCTGAGTGGGGGCTGAGGAACAGGCTGGTAGCGGGTTCAGGGCCCTGGACCTGATGCTGACTAGGGCTCCTGCGCCCGTGTTGGGGGGACGGATGTGGGCCAGCGAGCGGCTGGTGCCGCGGGAGGGGCGTGCAGGGCCCAGCCCCCAGCACCGAGCGCTCTGTGCTGCAGGCGCTGACTTCACCAACACCTTCTGGCTGCTGAGCTCCTTCCCGGTGGGGCCAGAGGCACCGGGCCTGGCCGACATCTTGACCGCGCTGACCGCACAGTGTGCCTCCCTGGAGGAGCTGAGACTCGCCTTCCGCCCCCAGATGGACCCCCGGTGGGTATGCGGGTCTTGCTTCCTTGGAATGTTTGCGGGAACGCAGGATGTTTAGGACAGCATGGGGGCACGTGCACATCAGAGAACACAGGATAGTTTTCTGGGTACCTAGGGGTTCAGGGGGCTGTCCTGCTCCCAGGACTGGGGGATAGTCACATCCCTGTGACACCAAGGCCCATTTGTCAGTCACAGGGCAGGCCAGCAGTCCCAATGCTGGCACAGGGGAGTCAGACGGCACGGGCTGGGAGGCTGGGCTCTGCTCCCCGGGCCAGCCCGCAGGTCCCCGTCAGAGCAGACTGCACCATCCCCCAGTGGGTGTCCCCTAAACCTGGGAGTACCTGGCAGTATGGCTGTAGGACTTGATAAACAAGCCGACAGATTGTAGTCTGAGAAGAATTTAGTGCAGCAGTGTCTCAGTACAGGACCTCCGGAACAAAGCCAGTGAGACTGGGCGAGGGGTGTCAGGCTGTCCCTGACCCCCAGGTGCTGTTGGCAGTGGGGAGGGGTCCAGCTTATGGGCATCATGGGGAGAGCTGAGAGCAGTTACCTTCTCCCAGAGGAAGTCATTGCTGGGTTGGGACAAAGGTAGTGGGGGCCAAGCAAAAAGATGGTGCCTGAGTCCTCTTAGGAATGGGTGCCCCCCACCCCAGGGTCTGCCTGAGTCAGTGGGGTCTCCGTTCTTCAGGCGGGTGGCTGGCCGGTGCCCCCATGCTGGCTTCATCTGGGGGCCACAGGCAGTGTGGCAGGGCAGCGAGGCTGTCACCGCCACCTCTGTGCCAGGACAGTCATCACCAAGGTGTCCGGCAGTCCCAGGCCACGGCGCCAGCCAGCGGCGGGGGCCCGGAGGCCCGCCAGGCGCACTCACGCAGCCGCCTCACGCAGGCAGCTCTCCATGATGCTGACGCTGGCGCAGTCCAACCCGCAGCTCTTCACGCTGCTCGGCTCGCAGGCGAGCATCGCAAAGGAGCTGGAGCGTGTGGAGCAGCAGTCGCGGCTGGAGCAGCTGAGCCCGGCGGAGCTGCTGAGCACGAACAAGGACCACTGGGCCACCTGGCTGCAGGAGTACAGGTGAGGCCAGCCCCACCCGCCGTCCAGTCGCGAGGCCCTGGGTGCTGACTGCCTGTGGCACCACCTCCCCGGGGGAGGCTGCAGACAACCCCCACCCAGGGGGCCGCGTGCAGGACTGGGGGCTCGCATGTGATTCCAGGGCCCGGCTGGAGAAGGACAGGGAGGGGGCCGGGGACGCCGCCGCCTGGCAGGCTGAGCGCATGCGTGCCATGCACGCCAGCAACCCCAAGTACGTGCTGCGGAACTACATCGCGCACAACGCCATCGAGGCTGCCGAGAACGGAGACTTCTCAGAGGCAAGAGCGCACCTGTCCCTGCTCTGTCCCTGGGTCCCACAGCAGGGCGTGGGCTGGGGGTGGGGTGCCCCTACAACCCCACCTTGGTCCCCCAGGTGCGACGGGTGCTAAAGCTGCTGGAGGCTCCATACCACAGGGACGGGGAGGCCCCCGAGGTCCCGGATGTCGCCGAGCCTGAGGGGGCGGGCGGCGCAGCTGGCGGGCGACGCTCCTACAGCAGCAGACCCCCGCTCTGGGCGGCGGAGCTCTGCGTCACCTGATCCTCGTAACCGCCTTGGGGCCTCCACACCGGGAGGCCCCAAGGCCCTGAGTCCAGCTGAGTCCAAGAGGTGGCACCTGTCGACCAGCCAGCGGAGCTCGCCCACGCCGCCTCTCCATGACGGCGGAGACGTCCAGTCAGGACCTGACCCGTCTCCGTCCGACGCGGACTCAGCAGCCCAGCCCCACTCAGCGCGCGAGGCCAGCTCAGCGGAGGGAGCCGCGCGGTAGTCCCCTGCCCCGGCCAGCCCAGGCCGGGCGGCTCTGCTCGCCTCCTGCCGGCTGGGGACCTGTAAATAAAGCAGCCGCTTCCTCACCGCTTCCTCACCCCTAGCGTGGTCACTCGGCCCCGGGGCGCCCTGCGCCACGCTCAGGCGTCCTGGTAGTAGTTGTTGAAGTTGATGCGCAGCAGGAAGTCCTCCAGGTGCGGCTGGTAGCCGCGGTTCACCAGCTTGGTCACCACTGCGGGCAGGCGGGTGCCATGAGCAGCCTGGGGAGCCCCCTGCAGCCCTGCCCACCTGTCCCCACCCCGGCCCTGCCTGTGGGGAGGGCTCACCTTTGAAGAGGAAGTGGGAGTAGTACTTGAAGGTGCTATAGGACTGCTGCATGAGAGCGAAGTTGGGGTGCTCAGCCGGGCCCCAGGGCCGGGAGATGAGCTGGCTGCGGAACTTGAGAACCAGGCTGAAGACGCTATGGATGACGTTCATGACGGGCGCCGCCCTCTCTGTCAGGAGGCCCCTGGGGAGCAAGAGCCGAGCTGGCGGTGGGTGCACCCAGACCCAGGCCGCGGCCCCCAGCGCCCATGCCTCACCTGAAGACCGCCTTGTGCAGGTACTCGGCATGGGCACGCTGGATGTCCTCCAGGTCACCCACCACGGCCAGCCTGGCCCGGAACTCACACCAGGTGACGTGCAGGATCTGGTTGGCGATGTAGCCCTGGGTGACCTTCACGAAGTGCTGCATCTCATGCTTGAACAGCTGCAGCTGGCGGAACTGCACGGAGCCAGCCGCGGGGCTCACCAGGGCTGCGGGGAGGGCAGGGGTGAGGGGTGAGCAGCCACTGCCCACACGCCGAGGGCAGGCTCCAGGGCAGCCTCACCTGTGCGTTTGAGGTGGAAGCAGATGTCCTTGAGTGTCCACATCATGAGCTTCAGCTGCAGCAAGAAGGAGAAGATACCGCTGTACCTGCTCAGGCAGCTCTCGGTGATGACGATGTTGACGGGCCAGTCGACCTGTGGGGGCAAGCCTGGCTCAGGGCAGCCCGTGGGGCAGCCCCTGTCCCGGCCCTGTCCCACCCACACCTGGGGCCCTGCTGACCTTGTACCTGAGCTCCAGGCAGCTCAGCACGTCGGGGGCATTGGGGGCGAAGGCCTCAGGCAGGAACTTGAGGGCGAAGGAGAGGTTGGCGGCGTGCGGGGAGTCGCCGTGCAGGCTGTACTGCAGCGCCTTGCTCAGCACCGCGTTCAGCACCAGCGGGCTGAGCAGTTCCCCGGGCGTCTGCCCCGCCCCGAGCTGGACGGGAGAGGACACAGGGTCCTGAGGGTGTCCCGGCCGCCCGTGGCCGGGTGTGCCGCACCCCTCCACACCCGGGGTCACCTTCTCGAAGAGCAGGTCGCTGAGGGACTGGGCAAACTCTCCGTCCTCCATCAGCAGGAAGTGCCGCAGGGCCTCGAAGTGCGCCTCGAGGCGCAGCTCCACGAAGAAGTAGTCCACCACAGCCTTGTTCACCAGGGAGATGCTGGCGGGAGGGGCCGGGGTCAGGGGTGCTGCACAGCGCGGGCCGGGCGGGGTGCGCGGCCGGGACGCGGGCAGGCACTCACTGGGCGGCCAGCGGGGCTGTGACCGAGTGCTTCATGAGCACTGGCAGCGGCAGCAGCTCGCTCAGCGGCACCGCCGTCTCATCCGCATCCGACTGGCCCCGGGGGTCCTCGGGGAGGGCGAAGGCCCGTGGGAGCCCATGGTGAAGGAGGCGGGCGACGGGAGGCTCCGCTGCATGGCAAGATGGCCCAGGTCGCACTTGGGGGACACACTGGCCAGGCCCCGCCCACCTGCCACGGCCGGCCCACTCACACATGGCCTCATAGCTGTCAGGGTACTGCTCCAGGCGGTACTGCCCCGCCAGGCCCGCCAGGTAGGCCTCCTCCCGGGCCTGGGCCGCCGCCGCCGCCGCCTCCTCCAGGTCTGGGCTGCTCTGGGTGGCCACCCCTCCCTAAAACAGCCCAGTGTCATTGCCCTGCCCTTCGCCTCCGTGGGAGAGCGGGCAGGTGGCCACATGCGCCTGACCCAGCAGAACAGAACCCTCACCACCCCTGCACCACCCGGTGGGCAGCCCTGACCTGGGACCTGGAAGGCCAACTTGGAGAGAGATCCTCGCTGTCCTTGTTCCTTCCTGGGCCTGAGTAACACAAATGAGACGGGAGGGGGTGTCAGGGCCAGTGGCCCACTGTGGGGCAGCACTGCCCGAGTCCCAGGACAGTGCATGTCTCGCCCTCCTCCCTCTCCCTCGGACCCACAGACAACACTGGTGACAAAACAGCTTTGGGGTCCCAATGACCTGGCTCCTCAGGGACACTGTCTCCCAGAGCACCGGGTGCAGCCACAGCAAACAGCGAGGCCTGGGCGCCACTGTCCTCCCCAGGGCCGGAGCCAGACACTTGTGTGCAGGAGCCATCTGAAGCCAGTTCTGTGGGCGGCCCCGGCTCACGGGCCGAGGCGGGGCTCTGTGCTCCTAGGCTGATGCCCGACAGGGACGAGGGGTCAGGGGAGGGCTGACGGGGCCCGGCCTCAGCAGGCTGGGCTTCCTCTGGGAGCAACCCCAGCGTCATGTGGGACTGAGACACATGTCCGTGGACGTTCCAGCGTGGCCGGGCGGGGACTTCGTCCCACACATTCTCCCCGACCCTGATGCTGGCATCAGACACATGTCCGTGGACGTTCCACCGTGGCCGGGCGGGGACCTCATCACACACATTCTCCCCGACCCTGATGCTGGCGTCAGACACGTGTCCGTGGACGTTCCACCGTGGCCGGGCGGGGACCTCATCACACACATTCTCCCCGACCCTGATGCTGGCGTCAGACACGTGTCCGTGGACGTTCCACCGTGGCCGGGCGGGGACGTCATCACACACATTCTCCCCAACCCTGATGCTGGCGTCAGACACGTGTCCGTGGACGTTCCACCGTGGCCGGGAATGGGTCATTCCGGAAGCATAACCCCCCGTGGGAACAGCACCCTCTGACACATGCCCAAGGAGCTGCCCTGCGGCCTGGCTGCTTTCCTCCTGGGGGGGGCTGTTACTGGTGGAGTGCAGAGCCACCTGCTCACCCGGGATACGTGTGTCCAGCTGCATGTGAGTGTCCCCATACAGCTGCAATCCCTCGCAACCCAATCTACCTCCTACAGTCTGGAGGGACCCTGGGGAGACCGAGGGGACCACAGCTGGCCTCAGGACGGTCCTGAAATCGTACTCCTGCGGTCCCGAGGGACCGGTGCCCACTGCCGCGGATGGAACGGAGGGAGGCAGGTCTGGGCCGAGGGGCTGCAGAGCCTCCAGCACGGCAGCCACAGCAGTGGGTGCGGGCTGCTCGGCCCCCTGGCCAGGCGGGAGGAAGTCCTGGGGGCTGAGATCTGCAGTGGACGGCCCCGGGGCCCCCGCCTGCCCCAGGCCGCAGGCCCCCGCTGCAGCAGGCTCCAGGGGCTGTGGCGCCGGCCTGCTCGTGCCGTCCCGGGCAGCCACACGCTGCTCTGCACGCCCAGGGTCACAGCTGCCGCCGCCGTCAGGATGCTCGCGGCCTGGAGACGGGGCCTGAAACACAAGTGCACGTTGGTCCCTCCGGTTACCTGGCTCTGTCCCCAAGTTAAGCGTTGCAACCAGCACTGAAACCCATGAAGTGGGGGGCTCTGAGGACACAGGCCCGGTGCCCACTGTACTCCCTGGGGAGCGCAGGCCTGGGCTCCCAGGCTCAGTCCCGTCACCCACCCTGGACTCCGCCCCAACCCCTCACCTGGGAGTGTGCCCTCGGGAGGATGGCTGACGGCTCCGGGGACTTCCCCTCACACACGTCTTTCAGCATCGCCTGGAATTCAGTCGGCAGGGGGTGGGGTAAAGTTTGGGTGGCAAGGAGCAGAGCTGACACCCAGCCCCACGCAAAGCAACCCAGAGCCGCCGGAGGCCACACGGGGGCCACGGCCCGCCGCCCACAGCAGCACTGTGTGGCCCGAGGCGAGCACAGGCTCTCCCCAGCTTGCCCGCTCTGAGCACCTGAGGAGTCACAGCCCTGAGGAGGGACAGGCCCCATGCAGCTTCAGGGGGTCCCGAGGTCCCAAGTCCCCAGAGCCCACGGGACGCGCTGGCCCCCGAGGCCGCAGTGGCACCTGCACACGCTCCTGGTCCTCCGCGAGGAAACGAAGCCGGGCGCTCGCCAGTCTGCGCCTCTGGGTCTTCCACAGCGCCTTCTGCTCCCGCCGGGCCGCCTCCGCAGACAGCTTGCTATAATGGTCCACCAGCGCCTGCCTGAAGCCACACCCAGAGGACTGGTCACCAGGCACCCCACGATGTCCAGCTGGCTCCCTGCAAACTGGGATGGGTCCCCATGGTGGAGCCCAGGCGGCAGTCTGCAGAGCCCAGCACCCTGCCCAGGCCACCAGCTGGTCCCTCTGGGCCCCTACAGCTCCCGCAGAGGC
Organism: Eidolon dupreanum; assembly: GCA_028627145.1. Lineage (NCBI taxonomy): Eukaryota > Metazoa > Chordata > Mammalia > Chiroptera > Pteropodidae > Eidolon > Eidolon dupreanum. The sequence goes on along the minus strand of CM053503.1, from coordinate 409,530 downwards.
CTCAACCCACCAGTCATTCTGCCCAGCAGACTGGGAGTCCCTGGGGGCAGGCGCCAGCCAGGGCTTGGCATACACCAGAGTGAGCCCTGGGCAGCCGGAGGCAAAGGGACAGGCAGGGGACGGCCAGGCCCTCCAGTGGCCTTGCTCAATGAGCCGCAGACAGCATCGTCCTGTTCCAGGGCAAAGCCCAGAGACCTGGAGGCCACCGCAGAGGGCACAGAGCACGGCACACGCGTTTTACTCGCCTGGGTCACTTCGAAGCCAGCCCCGAGGCCGCCCCGAGGCTGCGATCCTCTCCACGGCAGGGAGCTGGGTTCAAACCAGGCTGGATGTTTCCAGTTTGGCTGCCACAAGCCAGGGCCACAGCCTCCCTAGCCCATTTCCTCCACATGCGAACGGAACAGCCCCCACCCACACGCGCACGCAGACGTGTGTACAAAGACAGCACGAAGCACACATGGTCACACACACTGGCATGTTCCCACATCGCTGGCTCAGGCTTCAGCTCCATAAACAATATCTAGTCGGGCAGGACAACATGCCCAAGGCCGTGAGCAGGAAGGGACACCCCCTCCCACAAAGGCCCCCTCAAGACATGGCCCTGCTCCCTGCCTGAGGGAGATACCGGGGAGGGCAGGCCAAGCACGACCCCGTAACAAGACCAACCATCAGAGGCTGGGCTGGGCGAATGCCCGCGTCCGACAAGTTCACGGCAGGTTTAGAATGAAGTGAACGGGAGCTGCTTAGCGTGAAAAGCGGACGACAGAGTGGGACCAGCAGACGTAGTGTGGGCCTGTCTGGACTTCAGTCCACACAAACCAGCCACGAGCAGACGTGCTGCGGGCGGCTAAGGGCACCTGAACGCGCCGACATCGGAAAGCTCGGAGTTGAGAAGGCTACGCAAAAATTTTCAAAGTAAAAAGTAGAAGGACCGTCACTAAGGTCAAACCGGTTACGGTGCCCATGCCACGGCCCTGCCCCAGAGGGTCGGCCTCGAGTGACCACGCCACCCGCGGCCACCCTACCTCGCCTTCCGCTCCAGTTGCTCCTCCAGGGCCTTCAGCCTCTGCTCCCTGTCGCGCAGCTCACGGGCATAGCTGAAGTCCTCCGCCAGCTCCTCCTGCCTGGCCGCCCGGCGGCGCTGCACGACAGCCGCGCTGGTTAAGTCTGGCCTCCGAGCCTGCCCCACCCAGGCCCACACCCCACCCACCTCCTGCTCCTTCACGAACTGCTCCTTCAGCCTCTGGAACTGCTCTCGCTTCCGGGCGTCCGAGGCCATCCGTTCAGACATTTGCCGATCTAGTGGAGACAGACGGGCACCATTGAGAGGGGCCCCCGACTGGCCGCCCCCAGAACCAGAGGGTGGACCCGAGCCACACGCACCGCTCAATGCGCTCAGGACCCTGGACGCCGCTTCGCGGGCCTGCACAATTAACTCTTGTTTTGCGATTTCCATTCTTAACTCCTGAAAAAGATCATCGGCAACCCATGCGTTCTAAATGCATCCCCTCCCCTGGGGTGGAGGGCGGCCTGGGAGGGGGCTGCTCAGACCCCAGGCGGTCTCCTCCGGGGACAGAGCCAAGCTCTGAGGGCCAGGAGCCACCCTCACAGCGACAAGGCTCCAAGGCGTCAGCATGCTCTCGAGGAGTCGTCTGGGGCCAGACCCCAGGTCCCCATGCGCTTGCCCTGAAGGGGACCCTAGGGGCTCAGGGCCTTCCCTGGGAAGGTGGAGCCCAGCCACCCCGAGAAGAGGACAGAGCCCCTGGCCGGGGCGTTCCCACCAGGCACACCCCAAGATAGGATTGGGCAGCACCATCCACAGTGCCCCATACCCAGTGCCCTAGGGGAGAGGGACGCAGGTGGGGAGACCCGGCCGTGGGCTTCGCACCTTCTCCTCCTTGCTGATGGAGCTGTGGCGAGCCACCCTCTCCATCCGCCCCGCGTAAGTAGCACAGTCCTTCTCGATCTCCTTCAGCTCCTCCAGGGAGAAAATCACCGAGATCCGGGGCACAGGGACGTCGGACCAGCAGAGGTAGTGCTGCCGGGGGGAGTGGGGGGTGGCGCGTGAGCCGGTGACACGTGGGCCCCATCCACACCGCGTCCATGCTCCCGGTGACCCATGCGGACTATTCACTTCTCAACCAGGGGGCATGACATCCTCCACGGCTCCGAGGGCACCAGACAGGCTGCCTGGGGTCCGCGCCCCGGCCAAGGCTCCTGCAGCTGCTACCAGGTCTGACCCCACGAGGGGCTTCCGCAGAGGCTGTGAAGACCCGGGCACCTGCAGGCCCGCCTCGCTGGAGGAGTGCCACTCACTGACGCCAGCCAGATGGGACAGACGGGCCGCCCGCTCCACGCCACCCTGGGAGCCCGCGCCCTGGAGCGCTCACAGCCAATCTCCAGGAAAGCCTCACCTGCACGGGCCCTGCACCTGTCCTGGCGGCTCCAGGCTACTTCCAGCCCGGCACCAGAGGGGGCCCGCTGGCCACGGCTGAGCGTGACCCTGCCAGGCCTCGCACTCAGCTGGCCAACTGGGCCCCTGGTCCGGACTCTGCCCACGGCCGCTGCTGCCTGGAGCCCCCAGGCCCACGCAGCCAGCCCGCCTGACTCCCTGCTTGGACACCAACCAGCACCTCGCAAAGGCTACCCGTCTCTCCACCCGGGTCTTGGCCATGGGGATGCTGGCAGAGGCCCCACTCCGGAGCACAGCCAGCCCCCCAAGCCGGGGGACACCACCCCTTACACCACCCCGCCCACTGGGACAAGGGGCACACTGCCCCTGGGAACAACTTCGCTCTTCCTGCCACCGTGGAATGGGGGCCCGGAATGGGGACCGCTCACCTCTCTCAGGCCCCCACAACCCTGTTCCAGCGACACAGCCAGACCTCGGCCCCCAGGAGCCGGAGCCGAGGGCCCCTCACCTGCGGGCAGCAGAGCTTCAGCAGGTTGAGGGTCTTCCCGCAGACGTACACGTCGTGCGCGATGTGCTTCAGGAACGCGGGCACGCAGTCCTCCACCTCCTTGGAGATGAGCACGTAGCCGTGCGTCCAGTAAGACTTGTCTAAAGACGGCACAGGGCACGTGGCTGGCCTGCACCCGCCTGATGGCGTGGAGGCCCACGCGGCCCAACAGCCAGCCGCCACCTACCTCTGAAGCCCAGGTACTCATGGTTCACTTGGATCATGAACTCGCCATAAACGTCTCTGAAGACCCCGCTGTACACCCAGTCGTGGATGAACCTGCCGGGTGGACAGGCCAGCGGTGAGGCGGGCACGGAGGGTATCGGGTAGGCGTGGCAGCCGTGGGGTACAGTGGTCTGCCCAGGGAGCCCACCAACCCTGCCTTCCCCTCCCCAGCTGTGATCCCTGCCCACAGCAGGTGTCTGACCAAGCAGATGCTCACATATGTCCTTGGACTGTGTATGGTGCCACGCCCAACTCAAGCATCCACGCCCCCCCACCCCGGGCCCCGCCCCCGGGCCCCACCTCGTGTACGGCTCGCAGCTGGTCTTGAGCAGGGACAGCAGTACCGGGTAGTGCTCGTTGCTGCAGTTGTCCAGGGCCTCCTGGTACAGGTAGGAGAGCAGCTTCACCCCCTGGGGACGGCAAGGGGAGGGGCTTGACACACGTCCTGCCCTGTGCACAGGAGGAAGCCCCGCCCCGCAGCCGAGCTCAGCCACGCCCCCTTCCCCGAGCCTGGCGGGCCAACAACTCACGGTGGGGAACGCGGCCCTAGGCTCTCCGCAGGTGCCGACACCACAGAGCTCGGCCAAGTACCTAGACGGAACCGGGTGAGAGCAGGTGCGCAGAACGTGTCTCACGCCCTTCCCCATCTTCGTGCTTTGGCTTTTTAAAAGCACCTGCACCTCCAGGACCTCAGACTGCAGCTTCCAGCTGGACCCCGCCCCAGCTCTTTCCCAGGCTCAGGCAAGACTCCTGAGTACAGGACCCTCCCCCTGGTCCCCCACGGCCTCGCCCAGGTCGCCACCTCCTCTGGCCTGGGTGACCGCCAAGCCTCTCACCCCACTGCAGTCTCTGCTGCACACAGCAGCACTCTCGTGGGCGGGGGGTGCGTGAGCTGGGGCCTCCACACTCCTGCTGTCTACCTGAAAAGCCTTCTCCCCGCCACCTGAACTCGCCTCGCCAGGGCCCACCCCTCACTGTCCCTTACCTAGACGCACGTGCCGACAACTGACATTCGGCCTGGGTTAGCTAAACAGCTCCTGAGTGCCAGGGGCCAGGTCTGTGGGGACCCTGTATGTCCTTCAGGCAGGAGCGCTGCCCTGGACGGGGCCCGCCGTGGCACCCAGCACCTGGTGAGCTCAGCTAGAGCAGGGGCTGTCCTCACAGTCCTTGCGCCCCACCCCCCACAACGGCCACCACATGCGGCTCACCTGAGCTGCCGGCCCAGCTTCCTGAAGAGAAAAGCGATGGCGATGAGGCTCAGGGTGGGCGGGGTGGACAGGACGCAGGCCCGGTAATACTGCAGGTACCGCCGGAGGCCGCTGGTGAAGGCCTGTGGGCAGGTGGAGGGCGTGCTCTGGGCTGGGGGGCTGGGCTAGGTGTCACCCCCACGCTGGAGCCACAGTTCCTGGTCACAACCTGACCCAGCTGAGAACCAGGGCCCCCGGTGCACCGCACACCCTGCGGCCAGTGGCAGACACTCCGGGAAATGACCCTGGGGACCCCCAGCAGGGGCTGGAAGGGGTGGCCAGGCACTGTGCAGATGCCAGCTCCGATGGAGTCTCTGGATGCTCAGGGCCCTGGGGCCTCAGTGACACGTGTCCTGGGTGGCCCCAGCTCAGATCAAGGCTGGGGGGCAGGAAATGCTCCAAACCACCAGCAAGGAGACCTGTGTGTCCCAGGTGACCCACGGGCAGTCCCGCCTGCGTCATCTTCCCTCTGCCTGCCAGCCCCACTCCGACCCGTTTGCCACGGACCCCGTCTACACCATCTAAAACCGGAACCTCCTCGTGTCGCCCCGACCACCGAGCTGCATGCACAACGTGAAGGGACCCGCACGCCCTGCTTCCTGGCATCGACCCGCTGGTGCTCCCAAAGCACCCCGCTCGGCCTGCGTGCCTGCCCCCGCATGGCCCCGCTGCCCCGGGGACTCTGCAGTGCCGGCCAGCTGTAAGGCCTGCGAGGAAGCCCGGGCTATCCGGCGCCCAGAGCGCCAACACGCCAAGGAAGGGAGGTCCACTGTCGGTCGCCGTGCAGCCTGCTGGGGACCCGGTGGGGAACAACTGCGTGTGCCCACTCCACACCGCCTGGCCCATCCCCCGGGCCCCACAAATGTCGCCACCCCACCTTCCACTGTCCCACAGCCCAAACGTGTCTGCTCAGGTTTCCAGTGAAGTGACGATGAGGTAAGACATGCCGTTCTCAAAGGGTGACCTCCGGGCTTTACAGCTTACAAGGAAAGTGAGGCCTGCAGGGGTCCTGGGGCGGGACCCGAGGAGGCCGGGCCTACCTGGAACACGAGGCCCTCGCTGCACGAGGAGTCCAGCACGGGCTGCAGGGAGAAGTGGCTCAGGCGTGCGTAGTGGGTCCCGCACTCGGCCACCTCCGACAGGAGGCTGCTGATGCTCTCGGGGGACGTCCCCGATACGTGGATGCCCTGCTTCACCACGAAGGCCTGAGTCAGCTGGACAGGGCGGGGAAGAGGTCACTGAGGCCAGGCCTCCAGAGCCCCGCCTGCTGCATGCGCCCAACCACGGCACCGCCCAGGAGCCCCTAAGACAGAGTCTCGACCCAAGACACAGACTGGAAGTCCCAAAAGCAAAAAGGAGACAGTCGCAAAGCATACTCCGCCGTCCCACCACAGTAATAAAAACGTAGAAACGAGGTGTAACTTTTCACTGACCACACTGAGCACACACGTTTAAAGTGGCGAGCCATCTGTGAGAAAGAGCGCAGGACAACAGGGTGCCTTCCACACGACACGAGGCGGCCAGGGGTGCGCACGGAACAACCCTCCTGGGCACAGAGGCTTTATTTAACAAAGTGCCACTGGATCTGATAGCCTGACGCCTGGGATGTTCCCGGAGGAAATAACAAACGATGAACACAACACCTGCCGCAGCATGTTCCCACAACATTGTTCACAACCAAGGAGGCTGACCACCAAAACGCAGGGGACACAGTGAAAGCAATGTCAACAGGGAAATCTGTAGCCTTAAGTGCCAGTGTTAAAAAGGTCTCAAATCAGTAACTGCACTGCAAAAATAAAAAAGTTTTTAAACATTTAAAAGAAAAAAACCACTGTACACCTTAAGGAACTATAAAAAGAAGTGAACTAAACATAAAGCAGAACAAAGAAAATAACAAAAATGAGAGCAGAGATAAATAAAACAGAGAGTAGAAACAATAAAAAGAATCATGAAACCAAAAGTTGGTTCTTTGACAAGATCAACAAAATTGACACTTTTAGCATAACTAAAAAAAAAAAAAAAAGACTCAGAAATAAAAGTAGAACGTCATTAGTGATTTTACAGAAATAAAAAAGAATCATATGAAAATACCAAACCACCTAATTAAAACAAATTCCTGAAAACATACAAAGTTGCAAAACTGACTCAAGAAGAAACAATCTAAAAAGACCTATAACAAGGACACTGAATCGAACACCAAACTCTGGTATAATGTAAGTGACTGACATTAAGCTTTTGATTGACAAGTTATCCACTTCAAAGGCATCCATCCGGAACGCACATACCCCAGCTATGTGGTTCCTTCCCCTTTCCATCTGTCAACGTAACAACCACGTGGTTATTATCTACCACGTTGACAGAACGAAGGGGCGGAAAAACCATGATTACCTCGATGGTCCCCAAAATAAGCACCTGGAAAACTCAACACCCTGGCACGATCAACGCCCAGCGGACCAGGAGAAGAAAGGAACCCGCTCAGCACGACAAATGCTGTGTACGGAACCCACAGCTAACGTCAGTCGCTGGGGACAGACTGGGAGCTCTCTCCCCCAGGGTGAGAAACCAAGGACACCTGCTCGTGCCCTCGCTGCCCAAACAGGACTGGAAGTTCCAGTCAGAGCGACTGGCAAGAAAGAAACAAAAGGCATCGACTTGGAAAGGAAGTAAAGCTACCTCTGTTCGCAGATGGCACAATCTTACATACAGAGGCCACTTGACAGTCTGTAAAAAACCGTCACGGCCAACAAATGGATTCAGCAGAGTTGCAGCCTGAAAATCAACACATGAAAATCTGTTGTATCTTTACATACTGACAATAAAAAATCTGAAAAACAAATTATGAATACAATTCTAATTACAATAGCAACGTAAGAATAAGATACTTAAGAGATGAATTTACAGAAGGGGAGAAAAGGGTTCTTACAGTGAAAACTGTGAGACATTGCTGAAACAAATTAAGAGTCTAAATAAGTGGAAAGACATCTCGTGTTCACAGACAGAGATAGTTTATACTGTTAAGACAACAGCACCTCCACAGCAGCCTCGGATTCAGTGCAATCCCCACCAATGTTCCAATGGTGGTTTTGCAGAAATACGGAAACCTATTCTAAATTTCACACGGAAATGCAAAAGGACCTTAATACCCAAAACAATCTTGAAAAAGAAGAAAAAAGTTGGAGGACTCACACTTCCTGAGTCCCAAACCTACTGCTAAGCTGCAGTGATCAAAACACTGTGGTCCTGTCATGAGGGCAAATAGGCCGATGCAACGAAACAGAAGCCGGCAACAAACCCTCTCACACGTGACCAGCTTCTGACCAGGTACCAAGACCATCTGATGGGAAAAGTACAGATGGTGCTGGGAAAGCTGGACTTCCACATGCAAAAGAATGAAGCTGAACCCTTTCCTTACACCATATGCCAAAGTAAACTCAAAACAGATCAGCAGCTAAACTTAAGAGCTGCCCCGGAAGTGAGAAGAGCCGGCGCAGTCACCTTCCCGCAAGGCCCGGGACGCTGGCCGGGGAAGGGCCTGGAGACGGGGCCTGATGCTAGCGCTTCACCAGCAATAAGCAGCTAGCTTTTGTTCAGTTTGTAAAAGGACGTGAATAAACGTAACTGAGAGAAGAGAGCGTTGCTGCGGCCGCTGGGAAGGCCTCGCCGTGCCCAGCACCCGGGCTCCCCGCGCTGGGCTCCTGCGCTGGGCGTGCTCCCTACACCGGTGTGCTCCACCCCGTGTGGCCCCCAGTGTGGCCACAAGCCCGGGCTGGCACGGTGACCGCTCATGAGCGCCCTCACCTGGCAGAGGGGGAACGTGGTGGACACGACCCCGATGAGGACGTTCAGGGCATCCTTCACCAGCTCGTGCTCCTTCACCAGGACGGGCCGCGGGGCCTGCAGGAGGCCCCCGCCGAGCACCTGCAGCTCCCCTTGGCGGAGCCTGCAGAACCTGTCGAAGGCATCCCTTCCTGCCTCAGTGAGGTAGGGCTCCTCTCTGTGTCCTGGGGGGCTGTGGGAGACAAGGCCACAGACGCCTTAGCTACACGAACGAGGCAGGAGAACGTGATTCGTAACAACAAGACGTCTAAGAAATACAGATGAGGGTGAACCCCGACCAACCGGCAGCCTCTCAGTCTGGCAGGCTCAGCGCCGGCCGCGATCCATCCCATTAGGATTCTGTGCAGTAATCTGGGGGCAGCGGGACCCACAAGCGCACACTGGGGGCTTGGGGACAGGGATGGCCACCCGCAGAGTATGTTTACATTAAAAACAAGCACGAGGTTTGCACACCCATGTTCACAGCAGCGGGATTCCAAAGATGGAAGTGTCCATCGGTGGAGGAATGGGTTAGAAAACGTGGTCCACCCACACGACGAGGTGTCACTCAGCCTGAAAAAGGGCAGTCTGACACCTGCTACAAAGATGGACCTCGAGGACATTATGCCAGTCACAGAAGGACAAGTACTATATGATCACACTTATGCGAAGTCCCGGCAAGTCAGGTTCAGAGGCAGAGAGGAGGGCGGGCGGCAGGAGCTGGAAGAGGGGGTGGGGAGCGAGTCAGTGTCTAATGGGGACAAGGTTTCACTTGGGACAATGAAAAAGTTCCGGAGACGGTGGTGGTGATGGTTGCACAACAACGTGAATGTACAAACACCACTGAACTGTACACCTAAAAATGGTTAAAATGGTACATTTTGTTAGTATATTTTACCCGCCATGACTCCGAGCCAAGGGAGGAAAGCCCATGAAGGAAAATGCCAAATTCCCCCTTGTCCCCGCAGAGAACTCAGCCCTTAGCAAACCACTTCCCCCAGGATGGGTGACAGATGTCAGGTGAGTGGAAGGATCGTGCAGACCAGCCCGGCTCTCGGGGAGCGGCACAGGGGAGGGTCCTCCAGAGGTCTGAGGCGGGGGCGGGGTTGGCAGTCCCGGCGCAGTGGGCGGACCGGGAGCTCCGCTTCTGCCAGGAACGCAGCCTCCTCACCTGCCCGCTGCCAGAGCTCCCGGCGGCCAGCGAGCAGGGCACTTACACACTGACCCGGGTTCGAAGGACTCACCAAATAAACCTGGGTGAAAGGCCTTGGGGGCAGGTGTAGCGGGGTCAGGTTAGGAGCAGAAGGGGCAGAGGAGGTGCCACGTGGGTCGTTCTGCAAGAGCCGCCCAGGCCCACGCCGCCGGGTGCAAGGCCCCTCCCAGGGAACACCGCCACGGTGGGGACGTGGACACTCAGTGCCGCAGCAGAGGCACAGAGAGACCCCAGGATCGGTCATGTCGTCTAAACAGTGATCTAGAAAACTAAGCCTAGAAAAGCGGTGGCAGCTGCTAATTCAAGGCCAACAGGACCCCAGCTTGGGGCGCGGTGTGTGGAGACTACTCAGCGCAATCAGCTCAACTGTGAAACAGCTCGACTCTAAGCGCCAAGGACGCCACGACCCGGCCCGGCGCCGCTGCTCCACCCCAGTCCCGCAAGAAGCCCGGGTCTGGCCCGAGACAGCTCCGCTCAGGCGAGATGACCCCCATCTTCAGTCCCGCCTGAAGGTGTGCTCCCCACGCCAAATGGGAGCTGACTTATAGAGAGAGAAGTGCCTGCCCCTGGCCCCTGACTGGGCTGACTCCAAATCCTCAGTGTGATTGGCCCTTAAAGCACTGTCCCGATCAGTCAGAATGGAGCTGCTCTGACTGCTCAGTGGAGATGCTAACGAGGACGTAGCTGTGACGCTCCGGCTGGACGGAGAAGTCTCGTCCTGTTGGTTAAAATACTAGTCCCGGAACTCCTGTGTGAGGCGGCTCAGCCGGCAGGAACACAGTGCAGGCTTCTCCCTGACGTGTGGGGTTCAGCAAGGAACGCGAGGTTCTTTGTAAATTTGTTCCCAATCAGCCACCAGGAGGTGCCCTTCTTAACAGGTACCTTCACTCTTGGGGTCAAAGTAGGAACTGATAAATGAAACACCACTAGCATATACTTACAAAACAAAGTGTGACTTGCTGGGCTAGTTTTTAGACATGTGAAGGGTTAGCAGAAAGCCATATGGTTAATTCGCTCCGTACAGAAAAGACAGGATTAGGACCTGAGAGAGTTAAGGTGCCTGGAAACAAGACAGCTGCGGACACTGACCGTGCTAGGGAGGCGGGGAGTGAGCCGTGCCTGGAGCGACCCACGTGGGGGAAGATGCCCACGCCAGGAAAGTGACCCCAGCAGCAGCGCCCACCTGCAAAAGGAACTTAAGAACTGTGTCCCTGAGCACCTGCTCACCTGCAGGAGCCCCTGCGGGAGCCAACGCTGCATCCAAAGGCACTCGGCTCCCTGCTGACCCCAACTCCTCCACTCAATGCTCCCCAAACTGGCAGTACACAGAACTGCCAGCACGAGATGTGACACGAGGGTTTCCCAACCATTCGGGAAATCTATGTTCTCTATCCCCATTCCGGAATATTCTGAGAGATACAACACATTACGGACTCTGAGAGGTCCTGAATGCAGAGGCCTGTGGACCGGGGGAGGCCCCGGGAGCGAGCGGCCAGCAGCAGTCAGGGGACACTGCTATGACCAGAACTTACTGGCCAGAGAGCACCCCTCAGTCCTCCTAAACGTGAGGAACAGTGGGCATGAAGAAAGTTCCTTCGGCAACACCCCATGCCCGGGGCCCTCACGGTGAGGGTATAACTCGGTCCCCCCGCCAACTTCTCTGAAGGGTGATTTGCAGAAGCTCCTGGCACAGCGGGAGCTCCCATGAAGCCTGGAAGTCCTTTCCCTGTGCGTCCCTCCCAGCACCCAGAACAAAGACAACTCCGAGCACTAGCTTGACCGAAACTTCCAGGCGCCTAATCTTATCACCCCCCTCCTACAAAGGACTGCCTGAGCTCTGAGGGGAGGCACGGTCTGGATCGGGGAGGGATGCAGCGCATTCGAAGGCAAAGGGTCACGTACCAGCCGATCTGCTCCCAGCACCTCCGCTTACTGGCCTCGTAGGTGAGCACAGCATCCCACAGGTCGATGTCGGGGGTCGTGCCCGGTTCAGACTGGGAGTCGGGAGTCAAGTTGGACGCTGACTGGAAGCCTTCATCCTCAGACTGATCCACGCTCCGAGGAACCTGGGCCAGAGCGAAGAGGGAAACAGCACGTATGTGTTTGGGTCTAAATCTCAGCCGAGTGGGGTCAGAATTCCAGGGCTTTCCCATGTCTCCATTCGCTCACACCTAAAGGACCGAAGAGAATGCTTCTTGTTTTTCTGGAGTATGTGCATGCGACACAGTGTTTGCCTCCACTGAATCACTTAACGAATTGATCTAAGGTATCAATTTCGTACAATGCATAAGCCCCAACAGAACTTACAATGAGATTTTTCAAGAAATGCCTCCAATCTGGATATTCCATTTTGGGGAACCTGGCAGTAAAATCATACTAGAGACAAAAAAATTTAGACCAAGATGTTTGCTATAGCATTACTTATGTTTGGAAATAACCCAAACACCTCGTAGTAAGGGACTGGCTGAGCAAGGACAGCACATGCTTTCAGCATTTATAAAACCACAAACTCACGTGATGAGTTACTTAACAATGCAGCGAGAAGTCCACCTTACAGGTGAAAAAGCCCATAAAACCACATATGTAACATGAACGTTTTTTTGCCACACGTGGCTACCAAACACTCAGGTGAAAGATGAAAAGCAGCTTGCTGCTCTGGCCGACGGGCGGGCAGCGGCGTGCTTGCCCAGGAAGCCCCCTCCAGAAGCCACTAGGTGACCTGGCCTCCGGAGCTATCCTACCTTTACCACGGCAAAAAGGGCAAAGGAAGCAGCTCCAAATGCCTTGGGAGCTGCAGGTGGGCAAGCAGCACTCTACCTTGATGGCTAGTCCAGCCAGGTCTGCGCTGTCTGGCACCGGCGGCAAGTCCAGTCGGACATCCATGTCGTACGTGCGAGTGTGCACAAGGGCTCCGAAGAGCGAGACCCGGGTGTCTCTCTCAAACCTGTCACCACAGGGGTCACCATAGGAGAAGAGCCCAACAGAGGGCAGACCGGTGCCAGGCGGGGCCTCCATCACCTGAAGGGCTTTGTGGATCATATCCTCACACAAATGCTCCTCTCTGGAGATCAGAGACTGAACGTCCATCTCAAACACACTCAGCTCACAGCAGTCATAGCCTCCGTAGGGAACGTTCCTCCCAACGTGCTTATTGTTGAAGAAGTAGTCCCGGCGTCGCTGCAGGACTTGAGGGGGCCCGGTCCCGGCCAGCCGAACCAGGAGGTCCAAAACTGACCCCACCTCCACGAGCGGACAGCAAGGCGCTGTAACCAGTGTCTCCACCAGCTCCTCCAAACGGTCAGCCTCGGGGCCCAGGCCACCTACCCTCAAGTCAAAGGACAGCATGAGCACCTTGTTTGCCACCGGGAGCTTTGCGAGGTCAGGCTGCGGCTTTCGGGTCTCATCTTGGAAAAGATTCGTGAAAAGAGCATTGTAGGCCACCCTCCTGAGGCTCCGCTTCGCCCTCTGCCGACTCACGCGGCGCTGACCCAGGTGAGCTTTCGCGCGTGGCAGGAGGGCCTCGCACAGGTCGTCGAACAGCTGGGTGATGCTGGCCATGCCCGCCCTGTGTCAGCCGCGGGCCAGCCCCGGGCCCGCAGTGGGCGGGAACGTGTCCCCCGGGCTGCACCACGGAGCGGGTCCGGCCTCCCGAACCCACGCCCGGGGCTCTGAACCGGTATTTAACGGCGGCTCTGCCCTCCCCAGCCCGGCCCGTGCAGCAGCGCGCACAGCGCCAGCTCGGCGCCTCTCCGATTCCGCAGCCCTCAACCTTCAGGGGTCACAGAACCGTGACACACCGAAGGAGGCGCACGCGGGAGGCCACAGCGGCCGGACTGGGCTCTGCGCGCCTTCTCGGGACCCCGCCGAGAAGCGGCGGCCGGGAGAGGGCGCCGCCCGCGGAGGGAGCCGGGCGTCCGGCTCGGCCCGCCGCTCGCCAGGGCGCGCCCGGGAAAGCGCGCCGCCGCCGCGTCACTGCCGCGCGACGCTCGGGCGCGCCGGAAGTGCGTCACCGGGGAGGCCGGTGGCCCGGGGCGGGGGCGGGGCCCCGCTGTCCGCCGTAAAGCGCTTCCGCCTTAGAGCCGCGCGCCTGCGGGTGGGGAAACTGAGGTCCGACGCCGCGGGGTCAATGACGGAGGCGGAGTCAGACTGTAGCGAAACCGTTTACTGATTGGAGTGGAAGGAGCGGGGTCGCCGCTTTCCACGCAGACGCGGTGCGGGGGGCTCCAGGCCTCCGCAGTGGCGCTGCCCCTTCGCAAGTGCCCCCTGCGACCCCGAGGCCTGGACATCGCGACACGGGCCTCAGGCAGCGGTGTGCCGGTGGATGTTTAACAACCAGCTCTTGGGGGGGTGGGGCTGGCTTGTCATGTCATTTCCGGGGTGTAAATACTCCCGGATTTCAAACCATCAGGTCACGGCACTCAAGCGGGAGCTGGGAGGAGGCACACAGTCAGCTTGGCGCTGCTATGAGCTGGTTCAGGGCAGCACCCTACTCCCCAAGACCTCTGCCCCTTTTCCCCATGGAGCTCTAAGGCAGGACCAGCCCCCAATGCCCCAAACATTCAGCCTGCACCTTGTCCCCCAGTCTCACCCGCCACCTGCAACATCTTCCACTGTGGCTCCAGCTGGGCTCTTAAGTGCCTCAGGGCCTGCATGTCCTCTGGAGAGGCCATGGAGAAGGGACCCAGGCTGGGGGGTGCCTCTCCATGCAGTGCCCGGACCAGGACCCCAGCAAGCTGGGGTGAGGATTCCTGGACCTGGAGCAGAGGGTGAGGGCAGCGAGTCACTGATCCCCCCCTCCCCGCCCACCGCACATCCACTCTGCCCAACTCACCTCATCCACAAGGGCCAAGACTCGGCCCCCTGCTGGCACCCGCAGCAGTGCGGCCAGGAGCGCGGCTTGGGGTTCCTTCAGGCCGTGGGCCGGCCCCAGTGCCAGCAGCACCAGGTCGGGCTGGAAGCCATAGGCCAGGGGCAGCACCAGGGCCAGGACGCAGTTCAGGAAACCACCAGTTGTCTGTGGGAAGGACAGCAGCATAGTCCCACCCCCTCACCCAGGGGACACCCCTCTGCCAGCGCAGGCCACCACACCGCCCAGTCTCGGGTAAACAGCCACACCAACAGTCCCATCAAGACGCAGAGAAAGGCAGGTGAAAGCCAGGGGCCTGGCTCTCATGACAAGGCCAGTGAGTAGCCACGGCTCAGCCCTATGATGCCACCACTCACCTCTGGCAGTGGCACGGAGACGTGGAACGTGGACAGGGCCGCCGCCTCCTTGCCGCCGATGTTCAGCCACAGACTCCTCCTTCCGAGTGAGAGTGAGCACAGACAAGTGTGCTTGTGGGTGAGACGCCACGAACCCTCCAGAACCCAACAACACAGGAGGCGCAGGAGAGCTCGGGGGTAGAGGTGCTGGGAGTGCTGAGCCTCTGCGCTGGAGACCCTCCCCGCACTGCTCCCAGGGGCCCCTTGGCCGGCCCACCCATCACTCCTGGGAACCTGGATGTGCCCACCCACATGCAGGACTGGACATCACATGACCCAAGAGTCATACTCATCAGCAGCAAGGTCCGAGGGCCGATCCAGCTGTCCCACGGCCACACACAGCAGCCTGGAGGAAGAGCTGGCTCCAGAACAGGCTGCACGCAGCCCACCTGGAGCCCATTCCCAGAGCCCTCCCCACGTGGCCAGCCAGGGGCGCCCATGGGCCACACCCTCAGAGGCTCGGCTCAGCCAGCAGAGGCTCACCTCTGGAATCCCTGGGACAGGCCGCGCCTAATGGCCACATCCAGGGTGGCAGCTGTAGCAGGGGCGGGGATGGCCGCAATGCCGCTGCTCACCTGTGGGGCGAATAACAGCAGTGGAGGGCAACTCCCAAACCAGGCAAACAGAACTACCAGTCCCTTCTTTTGGTTCCTGTCTCAATGATTGTCACCTGTACACTCTGAGGTCAAATTGCTCCACTTCTGAAAATAGGACGCTTAAATCACGGCCTTCCCTTCTCTGCCAAAGAGCATTTAGTTGAGGGGACTGAGAGGGTGCTCGTGACCCTGTCCAGGGGACTGTTGTGGGAAGGGTCCTGGGCACAAGGCAACACTCAACGTGCATGTGGTTCTGCACCTCCCACCCCTCCCCTGGACAGGCCACCTGTCGTGGGCAGGTCCTGGGCCCTGCCCCCAGCTCCACAGGCAGCCCCAGCCCCTCCCAGGTGCCCCCACCTGCCCATCCAGGATCCCGTCCAAGAGGTGCAGGACCTTCCCAAGTGCAGTGAGGGTCTCGTCCTTGGCTAGGGCTTCGTGTAGACTGTAGTGGGCAAAGCAGAGGGACACAAAGATTTGGGGTGACACGCAGACCACAGCTGAGTCGCAGGGTGCGTGGTGGACACGGCCCCACCCCTCTCCCCAGTCTATTCTGCCCACCTGGCCCAGGCCTGCATCTCCTCCTGTGGGGCTGACCCCTCCTGACGAAGAGTGTCAGGGGGCAGGGCCAGGGCAGTGTCCAGCACAGTCAGGGCGACGGCCGTGCGGACGGGGGGCGTGGGATGGAGACGCAGCTGGTCCAGCAGGGAGCTCAGTGCTGCCTCGGCCTTGGCTGCTGCAGCCTTGAATTCGGGCCCCCCAGGCAGCAGGGTCGAGGGCCTCTCCTCTGGGGAGTGCGTGCTGGGACTCAGGACGGGCGTCAGGTCTGAAAGGTGGTTCTGATTCACAGCCACTGCCCAGGAGCCCAAGGTGTGATCCCACCACCCGGCCCAGGCCACACCGACCTTGCTGCTGGAGGCTGGTCCAGTGAGGGGCCTGGGCTGCCCGCAC
Organism: Eidolon dupreanum; assembly: GCA_028627145.1. Taxonomy (NCBI): domain Eukaryota; kingdom Metazoa; phylum Chordata; class Mammalia; order Chiroptera; family Pteropodidae; genus Eidolon; species Eidolon dupreanum. The sequence goes on along the minus strand of CM053503.1, from coordinate 393,263 downwards.
ACTCTGGATGGACTCCAGGGCGCTGTGAGGAGAAGCAGGCGCGGTGAGGCCTGGCCTTGCGCTTCCAGGCCCTTCCCACCCTCCTGCTCCTCGCACCTGCGATGTGGCACCATGGGCCCTGACAGGGGTGGGGTGGGGTCGCCCAGCAGGGCCTGCACCGTCATGCACACTGAGAGGGAGAGCGACTCCAGGTGGTAGCCTCCCTGGAGAGAGGGAGGACAGAGGCATGACTGGGGCAGGGGTGTCACTGGGCAGCAGGCCCCTCTGACTGCACCTCAGCCTCTGGCCCGCGGGCCCTCCCTGCTTGCCACAGTCACCTCCAGCATGGCGCAGACTCGGCCGCCGGCGAGCACCTGCAGCAGCTGCGTGAGGTGGGCGAAGCACTCTGGCGTGGCCTGCATCTGCCCCTGCAACCAGAGCTGGTGTGACGGGCCTGGCCGCAGGGCCCCAGAAGCCCTCCCAGCCCGGCCAGGCCCTCACCTCGGGATCCCCGACTGCTGAGTCAAATCCTGCCGAGACCAGCACCAGTTCAGGGTCAAACTGTGGGCAGGGCCGATGCGGAGGGGTGAGGGGAAGGCCCCTCCACAGAGACCCTCGCACCCTCAGGCCTCTGCTCTGCCCTAGTGGAGTGCGGGTAGCTCCACTCCCTCCACCCGCCTGCCAGGGCGACCAGCCTGCCCCCACACAGTCACCTCGAAGGCCAAGGGCAGCAGCACGTGCAGGAAAGCAGCCACGTAGTCAGCATTTCCCAGCCCGACCTGCAGCCATGGGCGTCAGCATTGGGCCCTGCCAGGGGGCTGCGGGGTCTTCACCCCTGGATCCCTGGCAGGATGCCCTAAACTACAGTCAAGCCGGGAGCGGTGGGGTGGGAGATACGGGCTGGGAGGGGGTCTGGGGGGTCGGGGCGACATGTGGCACCTGGTTCCATGGCAGGTTGACTGTGAGGCCTTGGCCGGGCCCCCGCCCAACAGCGTCTGCATCAGACTCCCGCAGGTGGGGCCAGTAGCGCCCGTGCTCGTAGCGGTGCCAGGAGAAGTAAAGGACGCTGGGGGAACCAGCCAGGGTCATAGGTCAGGACCCTTGGCACCATGGCTCCTCCCAGAACCATGACCCTGGAGCACATGGCCATGTCTTCCTGATCAGATTTTTCCAATCCGTATGCCCCAAAGAATGAGGTCCCAGGGAAGGATTGTGTCCCCACCCCCAGCTCACCTGGGGTCGTCCTCAAAGATGTACTGGATGCCCTGGCCATGGTGGATATCCCAGTCCACGATGAGGATTCTGGGGACAACAGCAATGGGCTTGCTGAGGGGTGGAGTCTCCACCTGCAGCCGGAGCCCCGCCCGGGATGGGAGAGCCAGGTGGACTCTCAGCAGCCAGCCCCAGCCCCCCCTGGGCCTCCCCGACTGTGGCCGCCGCACACACCTGTGCAGCCCGTGTTTCTGCTGAGCGTGCTTGGCTGCTATGGCCACGTTATTGAACACGCAGAATCCATTGGCAGCAGCCCTCTGGCTGTGGTGCCCAGGAGGCCTAGGGTTGAGAGTGGGCCAATCAGGGTCATGCTGTGCCCACATGTGGGGGCAGCCGGCACGGGGGACAGCTCTCACCTCACCAGGGCGAGCCCGTTGCGCACAGCTCCCGTCAGCACCGCGTCCACCAGCTGCAGCCCGGCCCCCGCAGCTAGCCGCGCACAGTGGAAGGTGCTCTGTGGGGCGGGATGCAGATGAGTCCCCCAAGCCACCCCTCACAGACTCCACCCAGGCCTGTACCAGGCTGCAGGGCACCGAGGAGTGCGTGCAATGGGCCAGGAGTCCCAGCTGCCAGCAGCAGCAGCCAGGGGAGTGCAGGGCGTTGGCACGTCCATGAACACGAGGACAGTGACCGGGGTCACATGGGCACATGGAAGTGTGTCTGGGTGGGTGAGTGCGTCCCCAGGGTACGCACCGGATGGAAGTAGACGGCATCATACTGTTCAGACAGGGCCTTGAGCGCCCCCGTGCCCAAGGCCTGGGTCTCCCGCAACAAGGCCACGTACTCTGGGCTGCAGAGGGGCAGGCAGGCAAGGCAGGGTCACCAGCAGGAATAGGGAGGAGAAGGGCTAGACCCCAGATGGCCCTGCCCACCTCGTTGCTCCCTCGCCCACCCACCCAATGGGGAAACAGGCATGTTGTGGAGAGGCGCTGTCTGCCAGGCACTGGCCAGCCAGGGCGGGCCCAGGTCCCAGGCCGCATCCTCATGGCCAGCCCAGGGGCTGACCTGTGCACCAGGCCCAGCTCCGCCTCCGAGGCCTCTGGGGCCGCCAACCGCAGGCACCTCTGCTCCAGGCCACGCTGCCGCAGGCGTTCCAGGGTGGTGGTCAGGCGCTCGGGACACTCGATCTTGCACTCGGGGCTGACCGGACAGAGAGCTCAGAATCCCGAGACCCCCCGCACCCCCCACCTCCGCCTCTGCCAGGTCACACTTACTCCTCCCAGAGCAGCCTGGCTGCCGTCATGTCCTCGTGATACACAAGTGCGGTTCCCATGGCCCAGTTGTGGTCACTTTGGGCCACCCTGGACGGAAGGATCCAGGTGGCACCACGCACGGGTGAGTGTATTGCTGGACCCCGCCTTGCAGCCCAGGGAGCAGCGCGACGCTAGGGGCACGGCGGGGAGGCGGGGACAGAGCCTGGGCAGGAACACTCAGAGCCCAGGCAGGAAGAAGGCCTCGGGCCGCAACTGGCGCCACAGCGAGTCCGGGGTCAACAGAGCAGGACCCGGGGCCTGGCTTCTGGCTTCCTCCGACTGGGGCCGGTACCGTCCCGCCCCCCGGCCGCTCTAGCGGCGGCTCCACCTCCTCCTCCGCCGGGGCCGAGCCCCTTCCGCCCCTCCTTCCCCGCCCACCCTGACCGCGAGGCCGGCGCTCGGAGAAACGCTGCGGGGGAGCGGGGCGGCGCCCGGGGTCCGCCCGGCCGGGGGTCGTGGCTTAGCGCGGCCTGGGCTGCACCGTCGCGCTGAGCGGCCGCCGAGGTTTTAGTAGGGAGTGACAAGGGTCCGATTTAAGCTCCTGGAAGACCCCTGGCCGGAGAGCGGATGAGTGGGAAGGACGTTGGGCAGGAGTCGCCGAGCGTGGGGCGAGGGGAAGGTGGACGGAGAGGGAGGGACTGGGCGAGGGATGAATGAGGCCAACAAAGGGGAAGGCGCGGGCACAGTCACAGAGCAAGGCGGCCAGAGGGATGGGGCAGCCGGGAACCGGGAGGCTGAGACCCAGGGGCCTTGGGAACGGGGCGTGAGTGGTGGTCTGGGGACGGGTCTCTTGGAGGCGGGACGTGGGCGGGGTCCTGAAGTCTGGGAGTCGGGAGCAGGAGTGACCCCAGTCACGTTCCGTGGTCTACCCGGCACTTCAGGGGAGACCCCCACGGTGAGAGAAATGCAGACGAAGACCCAGACAGGGCCCTGCCCCCTCTGCCTCGTGTGGGTCCCTACTGTCTCGGTCGGGGGACCCGCCCGTGAGGAAGCGTGCCTCCCGCCGGGGCTCTGGGGCGACTCTAATTGGGGAGATCACGGTGGCGAGGCATGGCGTGCTCTGATTGGCCATCCTGGGACACGTGGCCTCGAAGGGCGTGGCCTGCCTGGACGGCCCCGTTTGGATCCGGGAGAGCGAGAGTCACGGCAGGGGTCGATCCCAGAGGTGCGAGAAAGTCTCTGGGCAGAGAAGGCTGGTGTCCACTGTGGCAACTCGCCCGGCCGTATTTGGCTGGACCGACTGTGCGCGTGTCCAGCCAAATTCCAGGTCGGGAGAAGGTCGACCTGGCCCTGCTTTGGGCGCACCTACCCCGAGGTCAGGTGGCTGGAGCCAGGGAGGCCGCAGGAGCCCAAAAGTGACTTGCGATCCGGTGGCCAGCTCTCGAAGACTTCGAATGGCCAGCAGAGGGCCCCGCAGCCTCGGCGATGGCGCTGGGGCGTGGCCGGGGGAGGGGCAGGAGGTTTGACGCGAACAGAACCCACCCTCCCGCTGAGCCACCTGTGCAAAGGCCCGAGGTGCCTCTACGCGTCTAGCGTGCACCTCCTCCCTACGAACCTGGTCTCGGAGTGTGCGCAGAGCTCAGGCAGACGGCTGGGACTGAGCCCCAGGTCGCACCCTAACCTCCGCCCCCATCAGGCCCTGCCCCAAAGTCTGGCTCTAGAAGCAGGTTACCCCATTGGAGGGGTGGCAAGCCCTAATGTGGGGGCTCCAGCCTCGGGGTTCACTGGCACAGATGCTGTAGGTGGACACCAGCTCTGTGACCAGGAGGGGAGGGTGTCCCCAGGCCCAGAGGGGACAGCCAGCCCCGAATCAGGAAGCGAAGCCAGAGTGGGAGCTGCAAGGGTTTATTTCCTCCCAGCCACGTGTACAATTCACACTCCAGGCTGGGGGTGGAAGTCCACAGCACCCCCCAGGAGAGACATCCCTGAGTCGGCGCCCTGCGCCCTCCCTGTCCTCAGCCACAGAAGCTGGGCCGCAGCCCGGTCCAGAGCAGGCAGGGTTAGAAGCCAGGCCTTGATCCCAAGTCCCACCTCACCCCACCCCAAGGCTCTCGGGCTTCTCAGGGGCTCGGAGGCCAGCCCCAGGCCAGGTGGCGTCCTGTCCAGAATGTCCAAATGCTCCCCAGGGTGGGGCCTGAGCAGAGCACGGGCTTGGGCAAGGGGCCCCACGCAACAGGGAGTCTCCTGGCACCCCAACCCCAGCCAAGTTCACAGCGGTAAGCAGGATCCCCTTCTAGGCGGAAGCCCAGCCAGGGTCCCCAAGGCGTCCCCACCACCCTCGCAGGGCCCGGCGTCTTCACAGGGCCGTCTCCTTAGAGGCCTTGGCCGCCAGCTGCCGGGGAGGCTTGAAGCTGAGCACTTCCTTATACGTGACACCTGGGTGGGGTGAGAGAGACAGCTGAGGGGCTGGTCACCCGTCGGGTTCAGCCTCTGCCGAGCGCACTGCCGCAGACACTAGACACCGCACTGACCAGTGATGAGTCCTGCAAGAGTCCACTAGGGGGGGGGCTCCCAGGCCCAGAGCACGGGCTGACAGCCACCGATCCAGGGCCCCACTCATCCCAAACACATCGGGGTCAGAGGTCGCTGCAGGGCGTAGGCATCTGGTGGGCTCTCTGTCTCATACATGAGACTTTGTCCCAGGCCACAGCCACTCTTAGCCCGCCTGAGTCCATCCACGGGGACTCTGCAGCCTGACCGGGCTCCTAGAACCCAAAACCACTGCCCCCAGGGTGGCGAGCAGGCCTCGGGCCGCAGCCCGCCCTAGTGGAGAGGGTGTCCCTGGACTGCAACCCCACGTGCTCACGCCAGTAAGGCTGTCAGGGCCCCGCTGGGACCCAGCCCGGTCCCAAGATCCAGTACGCCCACAGAGGCTCCCTGGGCGGGCTCACGGCAGCTGCCCACAGGGCCCACCTTCTCGGCTGGGGGTTACGTTGCCAGCTCTGTGCCCAGAGCGAGCCACCCAGCGGCGAGAGATGGGTCTGCCCTGCTCCCCGCTGACTCATCTGAAAATAGCCTCCCACGCCCACCTGGCTAGTGGTGCTCCACAAACCCAGTTCAGGAAACACTGCCTTTTGAGCAGTTGGTCTGTGGTTTGCCCGGCATGCGGCCTGGATGTATGCCCACCCTGGTTCGTGGGCCGGGGGTTCGTGTGCCCTCTGTGCCCTTCCTCTAACCCTAAGGCAGGGCCAGTCCAGCCGGGGAAGGCTGGTGGGAGGAGGCCATCGCTGCAAAGCTGGCTTTCCCCAGGGGAATGAAGGAATGAGAGTTTGCATCCTGGCCGGGGCGCAGCCACAGACAGGCCACGTGCCCACCTCAGTCTGCAGTCAAAGCAAAAGCTCTCTGCAGGGTTCGTGTAGGCAGGGACCGCAGAGAGGATCCTGCGGCCCGTGGTTTTCATGTTATCTTTTTTAGCAACAAAAAACTTTCATCAACCAAACCAAACTTAAAAAACACAAAACACAGCACAGATGAGGGCAGAGCCCCTGCTGGAGGCCCTAGGGACCCCGGGGGCCCTAGAACATGGTTTGGGAACCATCGCCCACCCCGCCCCCACCCCCATGTACGGGATGAAGGCCATGGCTCTGAGGCAGAGCCAGCTGGGGCCTAGGACACCGTGGGTGCTAACTGCTACCCTCGGGCATCCCTGCACCCCCAGACTAGTCCTGCAGCCACCTAAAGACACCAGGCCCTCACGGCCGCAATTCCGAAGGCCAGTTCCAGCATGCAGCATCAGGGCCACAGCAGAGGGAGGCTCAGGGACCAGGCAGGCTCCCCTGAGCCCAGCTCAAGACTGAACAGGTGTCGATCGCCCCTCAGAAATGAGAAAAGGGGCCCTTGGTGTCAGGGGGTGGCCAGCACAAAGCCTGGAGGTGCAGAGCAGTTACGGGGCTGCTCAGTGGGCTGCAGGGCACAGGCACGGGGTGGTTGGGAGGGGCGACGTGCTGTGGGCTGGCTTCGGTGGCCCTTATCCTTCCGGCAGGACATAAGGAGTGTGCAGTCACCCAGGTAGGAGGTGTCATGAAAGGGGCAAGGAGAAGCAAGGACAAGTTCAAGAGGAGTGAGCAGAGGCCTGGAGACAAGCAGGTGTAGAAGGGTTCCGGGGGGCCCGGTCTCTGGCCTGGTGGGGAAGGTGGGCAGTCGGGGCCGGGCCACGGAGGCTCAGTGCTCCCACTGCCTCCCGTGACTTCCGGGACTCGGTCTATGCTCCCGCGGGTGCTGGGCCCCGGCAGGGATGCTCTGCCTTTCACTCTTCAGCTCCGGCCACGGCTCACCTCAGCCAGGAAGCCCCACGGCATCTGACCTCCCATTGTGTTCCTCCCCCAAGGGACGCGACTCTGAGCCTGGCCACCTGCAGGGGTTCGTGGGCCAGCCACAGGCCCTCCCAGCATCCCACTCACGCTTCCACTCGTCCAGCGTGCGGTCCACATCATCAAAGGACTCGTCATATTTCTGGGTCTCGGACTCATCCTCAGTGTCGTGCAGTGACTCAAAGTAGGGGTGGGTGAGCGCCTCGGCCGCCGTCACCCGCCGCTCCGCATCCAGCACCAGCATTTTCTCCAGGAGATTGACGGCTGGGGGGAGGGCGTGTTAGGCTGGGCCGAGGGGAGGGCCCCATGCCCCCCAGGTCCAGCCCTACCCAGAGGGCTTGCGTTGGTCAGGATGGAGGCAAAATCCTTCTTCTCCAGCTCGGGCAGGCCCTTCATGTAGTCCTTGGCCTGTGTGGGAAGGTGAGCAGTGAGTGGCCAGCCCTCTGACAGCCCAGCCCCTCCGGCCCCCGCCCAGCTCCCGACTGACATCGGCGCTCTGCAACCTCTGCACGAACTCATCCGGCGGTGTCCCTGTCACCTTCAAGATCTCCTTCAGCTGGTCCAGGTCTCCACAGAGCTCAGGAGCACAGCATGGGCCAGAGAGTGGAGGTCACCTGCCCACCCAACCAGGACGGTGTGTCCAGCCCCCACCCCGGCCCACCTGGCCCCGCAGGTGGAGGATGAGCCCGGCCCGCCCGGCCCCGCAGGTGGAGGATACGGTCATTGCCTTTGAACAGCGTCTTCCCTGTGATCATCTCTGCCATGATGCAGCCCGCTGACCAGACGTCCACTGAGACAAAAACCCCCCATCAGGGCCCTGCGGGCCAGGGAGGGGGGACATGGACACGGGGGCCCTCTAGCCTGCCCCACTCTTGTCCTCTCCCAGCTCAGCAGCCTCCAGAGCGACAGCCCCCCCGGGGCTTCCCGTGAGGAGACAGGAGGGGCGGGTCCAGACCCGGAGGCAGGCGCAGGTGGCGGCGCCGCCTCCGGCAGACTCTCACCCGTCTGCGTGTAGTGCATCCAGTTCAAGATGACCTCGGGGGCCCGGTACCACCGGGTCACCACATATCCAGTCATCTCGCTGTCTGCCTGCCTGGCTAGGCCGAAGTCCAGGATCTGCAGCCAGAATCAGGAAGAGGGGGCGAAGGGGCCCCGGGGAGAGAGTGGGCCAGCCTGTAGGCAGGTACGGGGGTACACCTGCTGCCACCCCCATAAAGTGCCTCCCCAGAGCACATCTGCCCATCAGCTGCTCGGCCACTGCCCGGATGACTGTCCAGTCCTCCTCCCAGGGTGTGGCTGGCAGGTGGGGAGGTGGGGAGGGAGCCCCGAGCCCCGCCCCCAGCACACACCTTCAGCTCACAGTCCTCGTTCACCGCCAGATTGCCGGGCTTCAGGTCCTGTGGGCAGGGCAGAGGACAGGTGGCTGCGTGGCCCGTCAGCAGGGGGCACAAGGGCAGGAGCCCCTGCAGCCTCGGGGAAGGGTGGAGGTGCCTGGGCCCCCAGGCTACCGAGTCCGGGAGCCAAGTGCTCGCCCCACGAGACCCCACGTGCCCCTTCGTAGGCAAGAAGCGGCAGGTCCCAGGAGCTGAGGCCCCAAATGCCCATACAGCCAAAGGAGGCTCCCGCCACCACCAGGACTCACCCTGTGGATGACACCAGCAGCGTGGATGTACTGTGGGGACAGAGAGGGCCAGCGGGGTCAGCTCGCCGGTACAGCGCAGCCCGGCCCCCTCCGGCGGCTCCCCGGCCCGTCCTTACCTTCAGCCCCTTCAGCATCTGGTAGACGAGGAACTGGATCCGGTCCTCACTCAGCCTCTCATGCTTCATCAGCTTGCCCAGGTCCGTGCCCATGAACGGCATGACCAGGTAGCTGCAGGAGCCGGGCAGCAGGGCCACGCCCGCGAGGCCAGGCTCAGACCCGGAAAGGGCCCTGCCCCCCGCCTCCAGTGCCAAACGAGGCCCCATCTACCTTCTCCATCCACCCACCCCACCCCGAAATGTCAGGTGGGCAGGGACTGGCCAGGCAAGGTGCCAGGCCAGGGGCTGGGGAGCACCGAGTCTCAGAGGCCAGGGAGGGTGCGAGAGGATGGAGGGAGGCGCCTGTGAGCGGGGGTGGGACAGAGGACACTGGGGTGGGAGAGGCAGGCTGGGCAGGTGGAGGGAGACAAAGGGGAGACGTTTGGCACCCCAGCAGGACACTGCGGGTCCTTGAGCTCTGCAAGGTCAGGCAGCCAGTCCTCCCAGCCCAGGCCCCTGGCTCCGGGCTGACAACTGTGAGTCCAGCAGTGGCCACTTGGGCAGGCGCCCACTGCCCACCCCTGCCCGTCAGCAAAGGTCAGCGGCTCCAGTTACAGCCACACATTTGGTGCCAGGGTCCCAGAGCCCGGGACCTGGCAGCTAACGGATGCCCAGGTCTAAGCCTCGTATCTCCAGCACTGGAGAGGAGGGGCCTGGCGGCGAGCGTGAGGGAGGAGGGGGCCCGGGTTCCGCTGTGCCGGCGCCGTCGGTCCCGGGGCACATGGCGAGGGGGGTGGATGGTGGTGTGGCGAGAGGATGGGCAGTGGGCACCCCAACCCTGTCCAGGCTGCAGGGAGAGGCCCGCCTCGAGCAGGACCCCAGCCCAGACCAGAACCCGAAGCTAGCCACCCGGCACCCCTCCGCCCTGCTCGCTCGGCCAGCCCGGGCCAGCGCTCACAAGTCTGCGAAATCGTCCAGGGTCTCATCAGGAGTGAACACGTCCAGCAGCCCGATCACCTGGGGAGGAGGCCGGAGCACGGTGGCATCGGGGGCATAGCAGAGGGCGTGGGCCCTGGACTGCCCCCCGAGGCTGGCACTGTGCTCCAGGCAGGAGAGCCCCCTGCAGTTGTCCCCATCTCTGCCCACTGTCCGCAGGGCCCGGCTCTACCCCCGGCACACACGCAGCCCTGGCACACCTGCCCACAGATGCACGCTATTTTTGGATGGTGACACCCTAGATCCTCTGGGGGAGGGGGAGCCCCAAGTCTGGGTCAGCTCCCAGCCGTCCAAGGAGCTCCAGTTCCTTGGCCCTTCCTCCCCCTCTTCCTGCGCCCATTGAAGACTGGGGACCAGGATGGTGACAGCCTCCCAAGAGAGAGCCTGTATCGCGAGGTGCTTCCCAGGGCTGGGCCTCTGCTGGAGAGGCCCAGGCAAGCAGCACTGTGACCACAACGGCCAGACCTGGGCCCGCAGACCTCTGGTCAGGGGCAATGGACAGCAGACAGGTAATGTGACAACTGGCGCCTGGGGCTCAGGGTGACAGGGACCCAGGGTGGCCTGCATGTTGGAGCAGCCGGAGGGGCAGGCGGTGTGTCGTGTGTGGGGACGCCTGGCCGAGGCCCTGCAACGGAGGTGGAGGCAGGAGGGAGAACATTCGAGGAACATGGGGTGAGGGGAGGCTGGGGGACCGAGGCCCAGGCTGGGGAGCAGAGGCCAGAGGGGCCCTCGCAGGCCCTCGCAGGCCCTCGCAGGCCAGGGAAAGGTTTGGCCTCGGTCCTAGAGCCACCAGGGAAGGGTTTAAACAGGCACGACACTGAATGTGGGACAGACTGGAGTTGGGTGAGAGTGGACACGAGCTGAATGCACAGCTAGATGACCACTAGGGCCAGAGCCATGGGCAGGGGCCGGGGGAGGGAACAGAAGGGGACACCAGAGAGGGCTCTGGGGCGCCGGGGGAGAGTCTGAGCAAGAGGACAGAGGACGGAGTCCCGGGGGTTGAGGACTTCTGTGCCGGGGTGGGGCGAGGGGTGCAGACGGGGCGGGCACGCGCTCTTCTCCCCCTGAGCCTCCGTTTCCCGCGAAATGGGTTTACGAGGCCACGTCTCCCGGCCGGTGTACAGGGTGCCCCCAGGTGGCGGCGCCCAGCTGTGGGTGGGTCGGGAGCTCCGCAGGGGTGACAGGACCCACTGGCACTGTGCGCAGGCCCCAGTGCCGGCCAGGGGGGCAGGCGGGCCCGAGGGGGGCGCTGGGCCAGCTCAGCGGTGAGAGGCGACTGCACACAAGGCCCAGAGCCCGTGGCACGGTGGGAGTGGGGGGCGGTGAGGGAGAAGCCTGAGGGAGCCTCAGGTAGAGAGGTCTGCTCCCCTGAGGACAAGGCCCGGGCGTGCTCAGGCGTCACCAGGATGTAGCAAGGCCCAGGATGGGCTGGTGTCCGCCATGAATGGGTTCCACCTGGGAAGAGCCAAAAGTGGAGCCAGGAAGCCTGGGAGGATGGAGGACCCACCGAGGGGTTAAGAGGGTGGGCATCAGCCGGGAACCCAGGGGGTCAGTCCTTCTCCTGTGGGAAGGCTGGGACAGCACAGGAGGGGGCAGATCATCCGACAGGAGCTCCCTCGGCTGGGCTCGGGGTGGCCAGACCAGCAGCCCTCAGCGGCCCAGGCTGGGTCGACGCAGGGGGTGCTGAGCCAGCAGAGGTCTGTCCTCAGGGGAGCTGCATGGAGAGAGCTCCCCTCGGCAGCCAGAGACGGCCACAAGGAGAGGCCTCGACAGCCGTGTGTGTGCTGTCCGTGGGCAGGTCTGGAAACGGGGGGGGCGGAACTGGGGGGGCTTTTCCAGGCGGAGCAGGTGCACCCCTCCCCACTGTCCATGAGGGAAGGAAGCCTCTGTTTGCTGGCCACTGTGCCCGGGGCCCTCCACCGCTGGGGAACCTAAAGCTCAGAGGTGACATCCAGGATGCTGACTCCACTTCCATGCCTAGCTCTGTGTTCCCAGGGGCCCCAGGTCCTAGGGCCACACTCAGGAGAGGAGCCGAAGGGGCCGGAGAAGGTGCCTGAGTACAGCCACAGCGACCCCCGGAAAGAGAGCCGAGGCTAAGAGCCCCTTCCAGGAAAACAGTTCCACAGAATTTGGGGTGAGACCTGCAGGATGCCCTTGGCCTGGGCAAGTGGCTGTTCCCTCACCCGCCAGGGCTGCGGAGCCAGAGGTGACCCCAGGAAGAAACGGAGGCACTTGGAGCCCCCGCCCTGATCCCCCGTCTGCACCGCCCACACAGGGGGCTGCCTAAGTGGCCGGGAAGGAGGGACCGGTCTCGCAGGGCAGGATCTGGCTGGGAGCCGGAAGACGAGCAGAGGCGCCGGCCGCTGTCGGGCGCGACGGCCCAGGCGACTCACATTCTCGTGACGCATGTGCTTGAGGAGGCGCAGCTCGCGGTAGGCGCGCTTGGCGAACAGCTCCGACTGGAAGGGCCGGTACAGCTTCTTGATGGCCACTTTGGCGCCCGTGCGGCTGTCCACGGCCGAGCTGCGCGACGCGACGCACGGCTTAGCGGCAGGTACGGGCCACCCCGCCCGACACCCGCCACCCGCCCCGCCGCCCCGCCCGGCCCGCGCTCACCAGACGGCGCCATAGGCGCCCGAGCCCACGGGCTGCAGGTCCTGGTACACGGCGCGCACCTCCCAGGCCGTCTTGGTCACCTCCTGGCGGTAAAAGCCCGTGCGGGCGGGCGGCGGAGAGCTCATGGCCGGCGCGGACGCCGCCCCCGCCACAGACCCCGCGGGCGCCGCGCCCCGGGCACCGGGTCGCGGGATCCGCGGGCACCCCTGGGCGCGTGCCCCAGGCCACCACGCGGGTGCTCAGCTCCCGGTTCTTCCCTCCGGCTCCCGGAGCCGCCGACCCCGACCCGGGCCGGACCCCAGCCGGGCCTGGGCAGTGCGCGGCCCCTCCCCTGCCTGCGGACCAACCGGCCCCCGGGCCGCGCACACGTGACGCCGCCGGCCGCGCGCCGGCCCCTCCGGAAACCCGAGGCGGCGGCCGCGGGGAAGGCCTGAGGCGGGGAGGGCGGATGGGGAGCGCCTCCCGCAGCTCCAGCCCGGCCTGGCACCGGGCGCGGCGCCTGAGCCCCCGCCCGCCTCTGCGCTCAGGCTGCGCTCCCCAGGGCCGGGTGGGCGATGGCTTAGCTCCCGCCCCGCTGGGATCCCCTTACTAACGGTGCCCCAAAGGCGGGGGCCCGCTGGGCTCCCCTCCGCCGCCAGGTCGCTGTCCACCAGCCCCTCGGACTTCCGCGCCCCAGCCCGAGGCCCCTGAGCTGAGCTCCGCGTTCCAGATGTCACCCCCCTTTCACCAGGGATGGCCCTTCCCCTGGGGCTGATCTGTCCACCCCCAGTGGGGGGTTCCCCAACACCTGTCTCACCTGCATCCCCCTTTTGGAATGGGGGAGTTAGTTCCGTCTCCTGCTTAGGCTGCATTCCCAAAACCTCCAGCCCCGGGTCCCGCCAAAGGCGGAGCCAGGGAGGGTGGTCCCATAGTTCCCCCTTCTCCCCACCGCTGTCACACGTGGGCCTCTGCCTGCCCGTCCCAGCCCAGTCCGTGCCCCGCTTGTCCTTCCAAGCCCTGCCGAGTCTGTCCACTCTCCAGGAAGGTGTGTCTGGCCCCAGGGGAAGGAGGGCCCACTCCGGTTCCGCGTCCCCCCTACTCCTCTGTGGGGGCATCGCCTTCCATGACACAGGCCCCGTCCTGGACCAGAGGCTTTGGAGGGGTGGACGCCCCCACCCCACATCCTCCCCAGCGCAGTGACCCAGGGCTGAGAGGGAGTGGGGTAGTGACCGGATGCCCAGGGCCCCCACCCCGCCCTGCCCTCTGCTCTGCTGGCCACCATGAATCAGCAGCTCAGCTTCACACCTGGGTTGCTGCAGGCCGGTGACCCCGAGCACTCAGGACCTGGAGACTAGTCACTGGAGCCACAGCCACCAGTACCCCATGCCCTCATATCCTGGGCAGCCTGTGGCACTCCACTGCCTCCCCTGAGACGTCCCCAGAGGGACCCCTTGCTCTCTGTGGTGGGGCCCAGCGCTGCCACCGCCCACCCCACACGCACTGGATGTGGCCCAGCTCGGTCTCCAGGGATTCCCCAGGATCTGAAGCCCAGTAGCCACACCGACCAGGCACCTGGAGGTCCAGCTCCCAGATGCACTCCACCCCCAAGGCGAGAGCACAGAGTGAGGACACCCTGCTGACCCCCGTTGGGGCCCAGGCCCTCCCACACCCAAGCCACAGTGAGCAGCGGAGGCTAGTGGCTCCGTGTGGCTGGACAATGGCCCTCGCTCCCCTTCAGCAGGAAGGAAGGCTGTTTCTCCCGCCTTACCTGGCCCTGGGCAGGGGCAGGCCTTTGCTCCCAGAGACCCCCTCACAGTCCTCCAGTGGACCCCCTGACCACCAAGTGAAGGGGCAGGTCTGGATCTGAACCAGGTCAGTTTGTGGGAAGCCATCACATTGCTCCCCTCAGAACCCACCGGCCTGGGTGGAGCAGGGAGGGTGCAGAAGGTGGCAGCTTGTCTGACTTGGTACTCAAGGGGTCTGGCCAGTGCAGGCGTCAGCTGGGGCCAGGCCAGCTAGGAGCGTGACGCAGAGACTTGGCCACCCCCTCCAAGCCGTGGGGACAGCAGGACAGCACCTGGAGCCTGGCACACAAGTTGAGCGAGAGGGAGTCTCCTTTATTGTGGAACCCTGGTGCAGGCACTTGACACCCAGATCCCCCAGGTCCTGTGAGGTGGGACACCCCTGACACACTGACAGGAAAGGTCCTTGAAGGAGGACCCACACCCTCGACACGTATGAAGCAGGGGCCTGTTCCAGTTACCAAGTCAGCTCCATTCTGGCAGGAAAAAGGAGAGGGCCGCCCTGCGGACCAGAGCACCCCAGCTCTCGGCTGCAGGGACAGGGGACAGGCCTCTTCGTCAGCTTGGGGCCAAGGCCCAGGGTCCGAGTCCGAGACCACGTCAGTGCGTGCCAGCCCCCTGAGCGTCCCCAGCCCCCCTGCATGCCAGCACCCTCACGTCTCCGAACACCAAGGAGAGCACCCGGCTGGGGCTCGCGTGGCGATTCCTTGCCCGCCTGAGCCTCTTATGTGGTGCCCAGTGGGATCCCGGCACCCCCGTGGCAGCAGAAACGGGGAGAGGGGAGGCAAGTATAGCCACCCCGCCGGGGCCGTCCACAGACTCGCACACGCCTGTACACGCCTTGACACGTGAACGTCAGGAACACACAGCACGGCACACGTGCCACGCAGCGCAGAACTCGTGGCTCCAGGCATATTTGCCAATTCGACACTTGGTGGCTGTCTCCACCCTGCCACCTCACAGAGCAGGTCCTGCCCAGCTCTGAGACCTTCGCAGCTCAGCATCTCCCAGACTGAGCAGCTGTGACCCCTGACACCCCTCCCTTTGCATTTCCAGGGGGCCTTGGCTCCAATGCACCGCCCCCAGACAGCCCCCTGGGACTAGGGACATCTGGAGACAGACACACTCCCCAGGGGGACCCCTAGGCATCCAGGTCCCCCACAGTGAGATCCCAAGGGAGACCAGGAGGGGGCAGGAGGACCAAGGCGGTCCAGGACACTGCCCAGGCTCCTACGCCCATGGCTTGCACAGATGCATGCGGTTGTACATTCACAGGTGTGCACAGGCTCCCACAAGGAGTGGCATGCAGACCAGGGGTCCCAGGCAGGGGCCTGCGGTTCCCTCATGGGAACCCGGCAGGCTGAGGAAGGGACAGGCAGGCTGAGGCCCGTCCTCAAGTCCTAGCGTGGCTGGCCAGCAGCGCTCTCCTCACTGCCCGATCTCCAGGCTGACAGGCGGCTGCGGTGGCTCTGGGGGTTTGAAGCTGAGGACTTCCTGGTAGGTGAGCTCTGGGGGATGATGGGAAAGGTGAGCCCCACCTGCTCGTCTGGTGCCAGGCTCCCGGCCAGGCCCATCGCCCTTTGATGGCAGCCTCGGCCATGGGCCTTCCAGAGCCTGCCCTGTGCTGCCCCTCGCCTCTGCTGGACACACGAACCCCATCTTTACCAGTCCTCCCCCCCACCCCCCGGAGACCAGGCACTTCCTTAAGGAAACAGGCAACGGGCAGTGCCCGGCCTCCAGGAGGCTCCGCCTCCCGCCGGGCTCCCCAGCCCACCCTTCCACTCCTCCAGACTGCGGTCCTCTGCCTCCATGCTGTCGTCGTACGGCTCAGCCTCGGGCTCATCGTCCGGGTCGTGGTACTGGCTGAAGTAGGCATGGCCCAGGGCCTCGGCCGCACTGACCCTCTGGTCACTGTCCAGCACCAGCATCCGTCCCAGAAGGTCCACAGCTGCAGAGTGGTGAGGGAGGCGGCGGCTGGGGGTCAGCTCCGCGTCCAGGGTCAGGCGTGAAGCCCAGCCCAGACCCCGGGCCTGTCCTCACCCAGGGGGTTGGCGCCGCGGAAGATGCTCCTGAGGTCCTTCTGGGGCACGGGGGGCAGGGACTGGACGTACGTCCGGGCCTGGGCGCACGGGAAGGGCCTGAGGGGGCTGCTCACCCGACCTCTGCCGGCCCAGGCTGGGCAGGGCTCGCCAAGAGAAGCCTCCGCTCTCACTTGTTGGAACGGGCCTGGGCAGGGGCCTGCACAGCCCCCCTGCGAATCTGGTGGCTTCAGCGCCTCACCCTTGACCCTGCAGGGCCTGGGCCACGCACTGCCCACTGCCCCTGGCCAGGGCTCTGCTGTCAGTGCTGCGACTTTGCCCTCGCTGGCCCTCAGGCCAGGAATGTCTTCTGTTCACCTGCTTCCACGGAGGAGTCAGGCACCTGCCTTGGGTCCACCCTTCCATTGCAGCTCATGCCCGCCCCACAGTGACCAGGCCCCTCCCACACGGCCCTTCCTTTTGAGCGCCTGGGGCTTGGGCAGCAGAGGAAGCTGGTGGCTGGTGACTCACATGTTCCGAGGTTATCTTTGCCAGGACCTCAGGGCTGGGTGTGCCCACCACCTCCATGATGCGCTTCAGCTGGTCAATGTCTGCCCGGCTCAGGAAATGCCCACTGGCCACGTGCGGACCTTCTCAGGCCCCCAGACCCCAGACCTTGGGGCCCTGCCCAGAGCCTGCTCTCGTACAGCGGACCCTGAGCCCAAGGTGGCATGGCAGGGGGCAGAGAAGGCAAGACTGGCCAGAAGTTCTGGAGCCCATCTCTCTTGACCCCAACCCTGCAGGAAAGGACCCTGGCCACTCTCCTCCCCAACCTGGGCCAAGGATACAGTCCCCTCCTGGGAAGAGAGCCTTTCCCTGCAGCAGCTCGGCCATGATGCAGCCTACAGACCAGATGTCCACTGCCGGGCGTAGAGGGGGGGCTTCCATCAGCCTGTCTGCCCCGAGTCCCTCCTCAGAGAGCTGGGTGCTGCCTGGGCTGCGCCTCCCCAGGGTCCCCAGTCATAAGCACTCCCCTCCCTCATTTCGACACAGCCCCGGGGAAGGGGAAGAAGTTGACCCGAGACCCACCATTTTCTGCCCCTCTGAAAGTCTGTTTTTGAATGCTGGTCTCAGACCTTGTGGGTCCCCCACCGCCCATGGCCCTGGCTTCGAGCCCAGACCCTCCCCCCAGGCACTGGCACAGCTCTGCCCGCCCGCCGGGCTCTGACCGCGGGCCACCCCGCGTAGCTTCACGGCGTCACCTGTCTGGTTGTAGTGCATCCAGTTAAGCATGATCTCTGGCGCGCGGTACCAGCGCGTGGCCACGTAGCCCGTCATCTCCTCATCGGCCTGGCGCGCCAACCCGAAGTCCAGGATCTGAAGCAAACCCCTGGGCTTCAGCACCAGCCGGGTCCCCCCTCCCCACCCCGCCCCGCCCCGCCCCGGGGCTCACCCTGAGCTCGCAGTCCTCGTTCACCGCCACGTTGCTGGGCTTCAGGTCCTGCAGGGCGCAGGGGTGTGGGCGCAGGAGCGCAGCGGGCCCGGCCGCAGGCCGACCCTCACACGCCCCCGCGCCCGCGCACCTACCCGGTGGATGATCCCGGCCGAGTGGATGTACTGCGGGGGGTGGGGGGAGCAGCATCAGGTTCCCGCCCGCGCATCGAGCCCCGCCCCCGCGCGGCGCCCACCTTCAGCCCGCGCAGCAGCTGGTACACCAGGAACTGGACGTGCTCGTCGGTCAGCGCCTGGCACTTGACGATGTTGTTCAGGTCGGCGCCCATCAGAGTGGTCACCAGGTACCTGGGGGCCGGGGGAGGGGGAGGGCGCAGCGTCAGGACCGAGACCTGCCGCCCCTTCCCTGGCCGCGCTCGGCCGCCGCTTACACTTCGCTGAAGTCCTCGATGGACGCGGCGGGGGTGAAGACGTCCAGCAGCCCGATGACCTGGCGAGGAGGGGCGTCAGCCCTGCGGGCCAGCGCGGGCCCGCCCACGCGCCCCGCGCGGAGCCCCGGCTCACGTTCTCGTGTTTCAGGTGTTTGAGCAGCCGCAGCTCGCGGTAGGTCCTCCGCGCATGGATCAGCGACTGAAAGGGGCGCGACAGCTTCTTCACCGCCACTTTCTGGCGCAGCCGCGTGTCGTAGGCCGAGCTGCAAGGCGGCGGGCGAGGCGGTCGGCGGGGCCGCGGTGAGCGCCGCCCCAGGCCCGTCCCAGGGGAGAGTGGTTGGCTCACAGACACCGCGGCCGCCACTCCTCCGTGGGGGGTGCGGGGCCCGCTCCGCCCACCGCAGCTGGACCGCCGCTCTCCTCCCACGGGCGTTTGCTCCAGGACCCCTCCGGGCTGGAGCGCATCGCTGTGCAGCCGCAGCGACCCCAGAATCGTGACCGGCAGGCTCTGCACCGCCTCCGGGCCTGCTCCTTCCCCAAGAGGCAGCTCACCCTCCACCGCACCCCTACAAGCAGGCCTGCCCAGCGCGTGTGGCTCACCAGCTCCACCCGGGAGCCCCAGGGCAGGACCTGGATCTTCTGTCCCCTCACCCCAATGACTCGCACCCCCAATTCAAGCGAGGCCGGCGGGAGGGCCTCCACCCGCCAGGGTGGGAATAAAACACCAGGAAAACAGCCACTGGCTATTCTGACATTAAAAGGTGGTCCTCCGCCATGGACCATGGATCCTGAGGCTTCTGGAGGGTTCCAGAGCTGCCTTCAAAGCCTTGGCGTAGTCGAAACATGGAGGAGAAACTGGCATTACTTGTAACCGTGAGAAACCAGATAGGAGGAAACACGGCGCAGAGGGTGGTGTCTGCACCCATCGTCACCCCCGTGCCCAGACCCAGTCCGCAGGGGTCCAGACCCTGCACCTCCATGCCCTCTGCTCTGCACGGGAGCCGCGACACTCGCTGGCATCAGCCTCAGGTGTAAATGGTCTAGGCACCCCCCACCTCCTGAGGTCCCACTGCCCTCAGGATGGGGGCCTGCTGAGCACAGCACCTTCGCACAGGCCGTCCCCTGCAGCTGATGCCCCCCCCTTCCAGTTCACCTTCGCATAGGCCGTCCCCTGCAGCTGATGCCCCCCCCTTCCAGTTCACCTTCGCATAGGCCGTCCCCTGCAGCTGATGCCCCCCCCTTCCAGTTCACCTCCTGTCTCTGGGGTCTCGCCTCCCCCAGGAATGAGCAGAGTCCACAGTCCCAGGAGCAGCTCCTGCAGGACCAGGTGATGCTGCAGAAAAGCCAGGTAGGCACTTGGGGAACCTGAGCCCCTCCCCTAGCCTATGGAAGGTCCAAGGAGAGTGTGGTCCCCCGGGGGGGACAGCAGATCCTTTTGCCTAATTACACCTGTGCAGTGAGCGACAGGCAGTTGGCCCTGGGTTGACGGCTTCATCAGAGGAACGTGGGAGCCCAGGAGAGAGTGGTCACCTGCACTGGCGGAGTCAAGCTGAGTGCCCTGGAGAGAGACCTGGGCCTCCCTTGGGGAGCTTGACATTCACGAGGAACTCCCAGCGGGTGCTTCTGGGCCAGAGGCAATTCCAGCAAGGGCTCTGTCAGATCCCCCAGGGGCCACCCACACATGGTCCCTGACCGTCTTCTTGCTCTTGATGTCTTAGACATGAAGACAGAGGCCGGTGGCTGGGATGGCTGAGATGGCCTGTCTGAGGTTCCTGACTGTGACAGCGTGAGATCAGAGGCCACATTGGCTCCAAGCCCCTGCACCAGACTGCAGCCCTGGGCCTCGGGGGTGGGGGGGAGGTTCTGGGAAGTCCCATTCTTAACCTGCCAGAGGCCTTCAAGGGCCCCTGCCTCCCCACCACCTGTCACCCCTGCAGTGGACGGTAGCCATCTGGCACTGGCCTGGGTCAGGACCTCACTGGGTGCTGGGGCAGGAGGGGGGGCTCACCTCTCCACATCCAGACCCACAATCAACCTCACTGTCAAGATTGCAAGTGACACAGGGCCTCCCTGCAGCCACCTGATCCTAAGCTCCCTCCAGCTTCCCTACCTCCCAGGATGACAGACTTCAGCTAAATCTGACCCTACACGCTTCCAGATGCTGGCCCTCTCTCTAGGCCCCAGGGCATAACTGGGGCTGTGCTCTGAGCTTTCTTGGTTGGGGCAAAAATGGGGTGGGGCATAGACCCCTCCATAGGATGGTAAGGGTAAGGGTAGGCATAACTACTTAGGCCTAAATCTCATCCCAAGTCTGAAATCCCTTACAAAACGGCGTGGGGAGGGTGGGGGCAGAACCCTTGGAAAGGCCTGAGGCCATCCTAAGGGGAGGAGTGTTGCCCTCCCCCAAGCTGGGCTCTACTTTTACAAAAAAAGTACCCACCCTAAGGCGGGGGCATCTGCCAGACCCCGGGGCTGCCAGAGCCTGGACAGAGGCGTGCTGGGGCATTCAGGGGCCTGGGAGACCCGCCCTTTCGCGGGCGGTGACGCCAGTGACGCCGCAGGATTCTGGCTTGGCGGGGCACGCTCCAGCTAGGACAGGGACGACCCCTCTCTGCCCGCGAGCAGCGTCAGGTAGGAAAGTTTCCTTCACGCCCCCTGACCCCCCATTCGTTCCACTGATTCGCGCAGGGCCGGGGGTGGAGGCAGGGTGAGGCCCCTCCGCACGCTGGGAACCCCGCAGGGCGGGGAGGGGGCGCGCGCTCGGTTTCGCCCCGGCCCCCCCGCCCGCTCTCCGCTCCGCCCCTACCAGACGGAGCCGTAGGCGCCCGAGCCCACCGGGCGCAGCCCCTGCAGCCGCTGCGGCACCTCCCACACCGTCTTGTTCAGCTCCTGCCGGTAGAAGCCCGCGCGCGGGCCCGACATGTCCGCCCGCGCCCCCAGCCGCACCGGAGCGCGAGCCGAGCGCGTGGAGGGCGGTGCGCGGGGCGGGGCCGGCGCGGGGTTCCCGGAGACCAGGCAGCTTCCTGCGCCTCCCAGGCACAACCGAGCGGAAACCGGCCCCCCTCTCCCCTCCCCGGGGCGGTCCCGCGGAGGATGGGCCCGCGCTGGGGGGGAAGGGACGGCCAGGGTCCGACTTATCGCCCCTCCCGCTGGTACCTCCTGAGGTCCACGCACCTCTCTAAACATCCGCCTGCGTTCTTTCCGCGCCCGGGCGCCGCCGGTCTGCCGCACCGCAACGGCACGCGCATGGCGCTGCTCCCCGCACCCGCCCCGCCGGCATTGGCGCCAGCACCTCCTCTCTCGCCACCTCCCGTCCCGCACCCCTCCCTCCTGACTCTGGGGCCTGCACTTACAACCCCCTGGGCCTGCTTGGGTCCACGCACCCCCCACACACCTGCTCCAGGCCCAGCATCGCCCCCCCTCCCCGCTGCCCCCAGCTGCTCCCTTAGAAAGAAGTCGCACCCTCAATCGAAGAAGCCAGGGCAAAGCAGCTATCTGTCATCAACACGGAAAACGCCACCTAATAACATCTAGGCGGTCGGTTGAACGGGGCTCCTCTCCGGTGGGCACAGGGTTGGGGCCTGGGCCAGCC
>CM053503.1:303369-371326 GCA_028627145.1 Eidolon dupreanum | reverse complement strand
AGCTCCCCACGCCCCACTGGGAGGCCCAAGGGGCTCACCCTGGTGATGACAGGCGGCGGGCACTCGGAGGTGGCGTTGCTGCACAGGGCCTCGTACACACACCTGCTCTGCCCGCTGCACCACACACACTTGTAGGCGGGGTCAGCAGCCAGGCACAGGCTGCAGTCACTGCGGCCGAAGGAGCAGTTGTAGAGGGTCACTGCAGAAGGAGAAGCCAGCGGTCACCGGCGCCGCCCCGCTGCCCGCTGCCCGCTGCCCCGGCCCCCGCCAGCCCCACCAGCCCACCTCGGAGCTTGCTGTCGATGTTCTTGTCATAGGACTTGACGAACAGGTGCAGGGGCAGCGTCTCGTTGCCATCGTGGGACAGCTGGGGGGACACCCAGGGACATGCTGCACTCCCTGCTCCCACCCAGGCCCCAGAGGGGCACGTGGTCCCCGTGTCCCGTCATGGCCGAGGGCCAGCAGGGGGAGGCTAGACCCTCAGCCCCCAATCACTCTGGTTCCAGAGAACAGAATAGGAGGCACCCTGGGGCCGCGCCTGCCTGGCCGCAGCCCCGGCTTCCTCTGCAGGGCGGGGCTCGCCCAGCCGCCCTCTGCCCGGCCCTCAGGCTCTGCAGGCAACGGGGGTCCCGCAGCCTGGCCGCCCCCCCCGGAGGCTGTACCTTTGGAGTCCGAAAGAAGAAGGTCCCTGATTCCAGTTTGGTCACAGTCTCCTCAAACTTAATCAGGTCACTGCCCACCTTCAGGGAGGGGACCTGCTTGGAGGGGCCCTGCAAGGCCGGCCAGTCAGGACGCCTGAGGGGCCAGACCCCCGCCACCCTCCCGAGCCAGCCTGGGCACTGCCGCCCCACCGTCCACCCTCCCCAGCCCACACCCCGGCCCAGCCTGGGCACTGCCGCCCGACCGTCCACCCCCAGGCACATCGCCCTGCTGCCTCCTCACGAAACGGCACCCCACTGCCCAGCCCCACAGCACCCCAAACTCGACCGTGTGCTCCAGGCCTGTCGGAATGCCCTACATGCCCAGACCTTTCTGCCTCCTGTCCCCAATACCGCACACACTGAGCCCTGTGCCAGGATGGCAGACGCGGGGCCCAGGCACCCCAACTCCACGTTTGCAGAATGCGGCTCTGAACAAGGCCCACGGACACTGCCACCCAGCAGGCCCTGTGGGCCCAGGCCCGCCTGCACTGCCCAGCCCGTGCCCAGGGCGGCCCCCCGGCCCCCACCTTCACCGTGTCCATCTGCACCGTGTCCAGGTTCTTGCCCTTGAAGGTCACGTCCGTCTCGTGGTTCATGGGGATGACCAGCGGGCTAGGGTCCAGGAACTGGGGGCAGCTGTCCTCCTGCAGAGGGGCAGGCTGGTCAGGGTCCGCCAGGCTGCGGCCGAGCGGCCCCGCTCCCCCGAGGCCCCGGGCCCTTACCATGTGGGCTGGGACGATGCTGTCCTCGGGGTTGGGGGAGGCCTCCCGACACTCGTGGTAGCGCAGGTCCCACTGGCAGGTCCAGCGGTTGCTGGCACAGGAGACGCACCTGGGGAGGGTCGGGGCCGTGAGGGGGGCCGGGCGGAGCGGGGGCGGGCGGGAGGCGCCCGGGGAGCAGGCAGGCGCGACACTCACGGCAGGTTCTCGGCCAGGCTCATGGCCTTCTGGCAGTCGTAGAAGGGGTACAGGTGGGAGGTGAGGAAGACGCTGCTCTGTTTGAAGAGGAGCTGGATGCTCATAGCCACGTGGTCTAGACAGTGGATGGGGACAGTGTCAGGCGGGGGCCGCAGAGCACGAGGCTGGCATGCACGCGCGTGGGACAGGAAGCCTCAGTCCTTGTCCCGTCACAGCTTCCGACAGGCCATCGAGCACAGAACCAGAGGCCGGAGTGGAGCCCTGGGCTGCGGGTGGGGCCCGACCTGTCACCCACTATCAGATCTTCGCTCAGCTGTCCACCCCTGAGGCTCTGCTGCTGTCCTCACAGGGTCCTGCGGTGTCTGGGGCAGAGAACCCGCCCGGTCCCTACACGTGCCTGCGTGCCTCCCGCCTACACCAGCAGCTGCCCTCCACTGGCCCGCACGGGGGCCCTGCCTCTCGGGACGGGGGTGGGGGCGCGAAGGGGTTTCCCCCCACAGGTGCCGGAGCCCAGGGCCCAGCACGCAGGTGGTGCTGAGTAAAGGTGACAAATGAGCAAAATGCAAGGGGTCAGAAAAGTCACCCTCGCCAATGGCCTTGGGGTGGGGGTGAGTGCAAAACGCTCGGCCCACGCAGCTCGGGGAACCACCCGCGGACCTCTGTCCAGCTGCGTCCCGGCAGGGTCTGTCTGCGCCCGCCCCTTCCTCAGCACGTGGCCCGGAACGGGGGAACGGGCGGGCTCAGCGGGCGGGCGCAGTGACCCCCCCACGCACAGGGAGAAGGCACGAGGGCCAACCAGTGGCCGGAGGGGAGGGCCTCACCCTGGCCGGGCGGCGTGCTGGGGATGCTGCTTGGGGGGTCGCAAGTGACAGTGTCCCCTTCCACGCGGGCCGAGCGCAGCGGAGAGTCACCGAACAGGCACAGCAGCTCGTCCTCCTCGCCAAGGGCTGGGAGGGGGCTGACGGTCAGCTGCACCTGGGGAAGGCCACGTGGGGTTCGTGCCGGGACCCTCTGCCCAGCCCTGGGGGCTGTCGGCGAGGACATCCGCACCAGGTTGCCTGCGCTGAGGCTCATGCTCCCCCCGGAGAACCTGACGCCCACTGTACCCCAAACAGGCCCTACGTGGTAACCCCGCCCCCGAGACAGGCCTGCCGTGGATGCACAGGGGCCTGGGGGACCCCACAAAGCACAGGCTCCCCCTCCTTAGGCTCGGGGCACAGAGCCCAGGCTGGGAGTGAGACACGGAGGGTCTCCTGCCCGTGCCCACGGCTCGGGCAGCAGCGGCCCCGCCTCGCCCGCACCCAGCGCCCTGGCCACGCACCTGCTCCGGGGCCCGACGGCTCATGTTCTGCGGCTGGGCCCCCGTGACGGTCACACAGGCCTCCTCGCGGCTCCACAGCCAGTGGCCGCTCTCGTTGGCCCGCAGGCACTCGGCCCTCCTGGAGCATCTGCAGGGGCAGGGGACGGCTTCAGTCCTGGTACCGGTCGGCCCTAGGGCAGGGCTGTGCCCCCCGGGGCCCGAGGGGGGGGGCGGCGGCCCCCAGACCCCGGCACTCACCGCCCCTCGACGACACACCAGCCGCAGTAGGGGTCCTGGGAGCGAAGGCACTGGGCGCAGGCCACGTAGCTCGGGCACTCCTGCACGGGAAGCCGGAACACCTGGGCAGCGGGGCAGGGAGCAGGGCTGCGGCCACCAGAGGCGACAGGGCGGCAGGCACGAGGGCCTCCCCTGGACCCCAGACGCGACCCCATCTGTACCTCTGAGCCTTAAAGCCTCACGCACCAACTCAAGGCTCGCCAGCAAGGGCTCCGGGAAGTGACCGTGTGCCAGGCTCCGTGTGGCCCTGGCCAGTGGCCCAGTGGTCGCCCCTGCCCAGGCCCCGATGGTGTGCGGTCCCAGGGAACCACAGTGTCCTGTGTGGCGCCTCCCTGGGCCGGCCCAGGCCCTCTGACCCCCTCCCTGGGCGAGGCCACTGGTTGTCCCAGGTGCTCCCGAAGCTGGCTTGAGGGGCCCTTACACCAGACCCTATGGAGCAGAGCGGGGGGGGCTGGCCTGTGCCCCCACTGTCTGAGCTCACAGAGGCTGCCCAGGGCCTCTCGCTGCCGTCCACCCGTGGGGGAGGCCCGCTCAGGGCACCGACCCAGCCCTCCCCTCAGGGCGGGTCTGAGGCAGAACCAAGGGCAGAGCAGTAGCAGCACTGCAGACCCAGGACAGAGACGTCGCCAGCACCTGCCCCCGACGCCCGGGCCCCGCGGCCCCGCCCCGAGGCCTACCTTGTCGTGCGTCATGGCGTACAGGCTGGCCAGGTCTGGAGACAGCACCAGGTCCTGCTTGACCCTCTTATTGCGTTCCACAAGGATGGAGCCATACTCCACGGAGCTGCCGTCCGGGGTCAGGTACACCTT
This sequence comes from Eidolon dupreanum, assembly GCA_028627145.1. Classification (NCBI taxonomy): domain Eukaryota; kingdom Metazoa; phylum Chordata; class Mammalia; order Chiroptera; family Pteropodidae; genus Eidolon; species Eidolon dupreanum. The sequence continues at coordinate 367,302 of CM053503.1, read as the reverse complement.
CGGGCACGCGGGCAGGTGCGTGAGGGTGCGTGGGGTGGGGCTGGCATTCGCACGCCGACGGCCCCTGCAGGACGGGGCCCCTCCAGCCCCAGCCCTGCCCCAGGCCTCACCTTGAGGACCTGGCCGTCCGAGGTGCCCAGGAAGGCGATGGTGTGGTTGTTCTCAGTGGTCACCGTCACAGCGGTGAAGTTCAGGCCTCCACGCTGCAGCACGGCGCTGGCCGTGAGTCCCTCGCGGCTGCCCAGCGGGTAGGGCAGGTGCTCCGAGCCACACAGGAAGCTCTCACTGGCGACCTGTGGACCGCGGCGCCAGCAGTGGGCACGGATGCCTGCGACCTGCTGCAGAGGCCTCTCCACACTGAGGCCCCGGCACACGGTGGCCCCACGCACGTCCCCAAGAACGAGGGCCACACAGGCGGGGACCTGCTCGCTGGCAGGAGTGAGCGAATGAGGTGGCACCCACGTGTGTGCAAAGGCTCACGCCAACCCAACTGAACACGCTGCGCACACGCGCCCTCTCACGGGCCCCCCCACACACGCGGGGACTGGGCCGCGCCAGCCAGCAGCAGCCGCCCGCAGACCCACGCCCGGGGGAGGGGAGCCCGTCAAGGCCACGTACCAGCCCGTGGCCGCCACACTGGATCTCGCCGTGGAAGGGCTTGTAGAAGATGTCGCGGGCCGCCTCCCGCGCGCCCGTGTAGCAGGCGTCGCGGATGGCCTGCATCTTGGCGTGGACCTCCTTGAGCGGGAACAGACAGAGGCCCGCCCGAGGCCCCCCGCCTCTCCGGGCGTCCCTGCTGAAGACGGCGTAGAGCACCCTCCCGGCGCCAGAGGTGGCCACGGAGGCCGCCAGGCAGGTGCTGAAGGCCTGGGCGTCGCCAGGGTCGAGGCACTGCAGGTCCATCTCCAGGTAGGAGTAGTAGAAGGGGTCCTGCTTGCACATGCGGGCCAGCAGCGTGCGGTTCTGGGGCGGGTGCTTGTCCTGCTGGTTGAAAAGGAAGAAGACGTAGTGGCTGTCCTCGAAGGCGGCCACGAACTGCTGCGTGTTGGTGGACAGGTAGCCGGCCTTGTAGGTGGCGTGGTCGGTGTAGGCCTCGAAGGCCTCCCTGCCGTGGGCCCGGTCCAGCAGGCGGGTGCTCACGATGACGCCGTTGTCGTGGGGCCCGTTGCCCTTGCCCACGAACAGCACACGCTCGCCGTCGGCGTCCGTGGCGCTCACCAGCCCCACCGTGGCCACGCTCTCGTCGTTGCTGGCCACGAAGGACTTCTCGCCGCTCCCGTCCTCGTAGAAGAGGCGCGTGGAGATGTTGGTCAGGGAGCGCAGGGCGCAGATGCCCTTGAAGAGGCTGCCGCACTCGACGAGGCGCGCCCCGGGCGGGTCGAGCAGCAGCAGCTGGTTGACGTTGTCGGTCAGCACGGCCTCGTGGCACTGGCTGGCCTCGATGGGCGGGGTGCACTTCTTGTGGTCCAGCGCCGGCCCGGTGGCCGCCTGCTGCTCCAGCTGCAGGTTGGCACTCAGCTGGTAGAGCGCGTTCACCGCCCCCAGGTACACCACGCCCGACGCGTTATCCACCACCAGGTGGTTGAGCTCCGTCTTGCTGTCGAAGACGTCCAGCTTTCCCGGCCGCAGGCCCGCGCCCGCGCCCGCGCCCACCAGGCCCAGCAGGGTCAGGGCCCAGAGCTGCCGTGCCATCACCCCTGGCACCCTGCGGAGGACAGAAGGGTCAGGAGAGCCCCAGCCTGGAGCACCCACCCACACGGGAAGCCCCCGGGAAGGTCTCGCTAGAACCCCATTCCAGACCCTTCCCAGATGAGCAGAACACAGGCCGGGGAGGGTCACGGCGGCCCCGCGGGCCCTCCCTGCCTTCCCACGTGCTCGGCCAGGCACACCCACTCACGTCTCCAAGGCCACTTGCCAGCCTTTCTCAAGGAGTTCACCTTGGAGTCTCACCCATGACCAGGGCCAGGCCACCACAGCTAACGCCACAGGCACGAGGGTGACTGCGCCCTGGCCCCCACCTCCAAAGCCACAGAGCACCTCCTCCAGGAAGTCTCCCAGCCACTCCTGCACGTGCCCACCCCACGCCCATGACCCCGAGAGCTCCAGGTGATCGGAGGGGCACCGTGCCCAGAGCGTGCACACCATCACAGGCCCAGGCTGACCGGGGGCCCCAGTCAGCGAACAGGTGGGCCGCACGCCCATCCCACACCTGCCTTAGCACGCAGCGCAATCCGACGGGGAGCACGGTGGCCAGGCTGCAGCCGGCCCCCCGCCCCGGCCCCCCCCTGCGGCGAGCCAGTGGGGGCGCACTGTGAGCACCGAGGCCACCAGGCCCGCGAGGGGGAGGCCCAGCGTCCGCGTGCAGCCGGCTCTCTCGGCACATGGCCCTGCGTGTGCTCAGGGCCACACACGTGTCCACGTGTATGAGGGATGCGCTGTGAGGCCCGGGCTGGGCCCGGGACCCCACACTGGAGGAGGACCCGGAGCATGAACGTCCCCCCTCCCCAGCTCAGCCACGGCCATTTGGCCTCGAGGCCTCTTCCACCTCTCACCCGTGGGACCACACTCTGTCTTGTCGGAACCCCCCACACCAACCTCCACTGCCACCCCCACAGGCTCCCCTCTCCCAGCATGGGCATGAGCCCCCACCCCTGAACTGGCTAAGCCTTCCCTGAGGGTGCCTGCGCCTGGCATGACGTCCAGGGCAGCCCGGCCCAGCCACGTGCCGAGTAGGGCTGGACCCCGACGGATGGCGGAGGGTAACAAGGGACCCGTGCCCTGGCCTCCCAGGCTCCCGGCACGGGCCAGCCTGCGCATCCAGAGGGCCTGGCACACCCTTCGCGGCAGGGGAGGGGCTGCCCACCTCACACGTCAGTCACCTCCCTGGATTCGCTCTTATTCCCTCGAGCGGGTTACTTTTCCAGTCCCCTTCGATGTCCCCTGCCCTGCGTCCCTCTCCTCTGGGAAAGCAGAAAGGGGTCTGCCCTGGTCCACAGCCAGGGCGGATGCCTCTCCGGAGCTCTGGCTTTGGGCAAAGCCTCACCCACTGTGACGGGCTGGCTTTTCCTCAGGGACCCTCGGTTCTCACATGAGGCAGCTTCCTTCTTTTTTGGGCCACTAGGAAGTCCCCTCAGCTGGGCAGCTCCTGCCTCTGCACAGAAGCCCCAGCCTGCGCTGGAGGGTGTCCAGGAGGGGCTGCGGCAGGGTCCTGGGAAGGAGCCCCTTGCTGTCTGGGGGCAGAAAGCTGGGGAGTGCCCGGGGGTGGAGGTGCAGCGGAGCGAGCCAGGGTGACCCCAGGCCTCGCCAAGATGCGAGTGCCCAGGCTGGGGAGAAGATGGTCAGTCGGGAAGATTTCACAAGCGCCTCAGGACTGTGGGGCAGGATGGGCAGGGGAGGGGCCCTACCATCGCAGACTCCTGTTGGGTGCCTGTCTAGGGGAGAGGACGAGGCAGCTGGAGAGACCACCAGACGGAGCTGGATGTGCAGGACCAGGCGCACGAGGAGCGGCCTTGGACGCCGGCCGGCCGGCCGGCCCGGGAAGGCAAGGGAAGGGACAGCAGCAGCCCCTCCCCTGCCCCCGCGGCGCCGCCTCCCGCGCAGGCCGCGGCCCCGCCTCCCGCGCAGCCCTGGGCCCAAAGTCCACACGGCGGCGCCAGCGGGACGGGGGCGTCCCGGCCCCTCGGCCTGGCGCCCAGGCTGGCCCTCCCTGCCTGGCCTGGCCGCCCGGCCCTGCACCCGAGTGCCCGCATCGCGCTGCTCCGGCTCCGGCTCGGCTCCGGCTCGGCTCCGGCCCGGCTCCGGCCGGGTGAGCCGGGAATGACTGGAATGTCCCCCCGCCCGGAGGGAGCTCGGAGGCGGGGGCGGGGCCAGAGCCGCGGGAACTCAGGCCACCCCTGGGGCAGCCCCTATCGCCCCAGATGGACCAGTGCCCAGGCCCCTGTGCTGGGCAGAGCTCAGCCAGGATTTGGACCCAGCGCCTACCAAGTGGGGGGCCGCTTGCGGCTCCCCCTTCTGAAAAAGCCCGGCTCTGACCTTGGGCCCTCCCTCAACCTGCTGGCTCACAGCTTTGCCATCACAGTGCGTGAAAGAATGCTCCGGGCTTGCTCTGGTTAACTGTCCACCTGCGTCCCCCAGGGCCGGAGCCCAGCCCTGTGCTCTACCCCAGGGGCCCCCAGCGCTGGTGCACCATGAGTGCTTGGTGGCTATCAAGGCGATGGGGCGACACCCGGCTGCTTCCCTGCCCATCCCGCGAGAGCAGGAGGGGCCAAACCAGGCTCCGGCCCCCGGACCCCGCTCTGGGTGACCGCGGGAGGGAGGGCAGAGGAAAGCTCAAACGCCCAGTGCTAAGCCCAGGCCATCTGCTGGCACGAGGGACTGGGGTCACGCTCCACAGGCAGCAGCTCCCCTCCACTTCCTGAACAAACGAAGCCTCAGGTGACCTTCCTGGCCAGGCCCAGGAGCAAAGGGTGACCTGTCTGACCAGAGGCAGAGCTCAGGCCACAGGCGGAGCCGGCGGTGCCAGGCACAGCCAGCAAAGCTTCCTGCCTGCGGAGTTCCTGGAATGGGCGCTTCCTGTTTTGAGTGCAGCCTGGGACCCCTGCTTACCGGGCAGCGGGGATTTCCTCAGGGGCATCGGAAGGCCGCCTTCCTGGCTGAAGCGTGGAGGTACACTTCCAAGAAGTCACACGAACTCCAGCCTGCCGCTGGCCCGGAAAGCGTCTGGACGGGTGCCCCTTCCACCCCAGCCCGAACTCCCAGCCCTAATGTTCCAGAAGCCGGCACAGCAGCGCACAAACACCACTCCAGTCTCACTGGAGCACGTCCCCCGCCCCAAGAAAAGCCTGGCCTCAGAGAACTAGGGGCCCAGCAGTGGCGCCCGTGGGCCAGGAGCTTGGGTTTGGGCAGACGCGTTCACCAGAGCTCCGGTCACACCACAGTCATGGAAGGCACCGCCAGCCTCACTGCATGGCTGTAGCCCCCTGCCTTCCCCAGGTGGGGTCCAGCCCCCACTCACCGAGGCTCCAGAAGTCCAGCTCAGTCTCTGCTCCGGGCTGGCATCGAAATTCTCTAGGAAGCAAAGCAGACAGTGGTCTCACTGCAAGCCTGGCCTGCTTCGACCGGTTTCCTCGGCTCCACGTCTGGGGGTATGGGGAGCAGCCCGTGGGACCCCATTTTGCCTCTGTCACCCTGGAGCATGAGACTCCCAACCTCCTCTTTTTCTTCATGCCCCTAGCCCAGCACCCCATTGGGGTGCAGACACACCCACTTGGTCTTCCCAGGATACAAGCCTGACACACACCTCTCTTCTCTGCTCAAAAAAGGGCAAAAGAAAAAGGGGAAGGAGCCATTTCTTATTATAAGTCTGTTGCCAGTGTCTGTCTTTTTAAACTAGACACATACCATTGTGATTAAAACAAAAATTGTTTTCAAGAAATGGACGTACCCATGACCCCCACAATTCTACTTACTAGCTGTGTGACCTTGAGCAAGTTACTTAACTTCTCTGTCTCATTTCTCCATCTGTGAAATGGAGACGGTCAGAGTGAGCTCCCCCAGGGGTTTGTAAGGACTGAATGATTCATTCAGGAAAAGCCTCAGGAGAGCTTGTTACACTGTCGCACTCGGCAAGTCTGGCTATTGTCTCCTCTCCTGGATAAACAGCCCAGTATACCGGCAGCAAGGGTACTTCTCGGCAGTTTACTACAGTGCAAATCTGGCAACCACCCAGCATCCAACCAGAGGACCCTGGGAAACCACGGAGTAGCCCGTCCTGACCCCACGAGGCGCAGCACGGCTGTGGCACAGGGTTCTAGGCATCTGCGTGGGCACACCAGGGTTTAACGGCCGAGTTCTCGAAGCCCGCATCCACACTGGAAGTAGTAGTGAAACTTGGGGGCAGGAAGGAGGGGGTTGGAACAGCAAAGTAATTTCATTTGCCACTTTATAAAAAATTTTATGAGTATATTCATATGTTCTTGACTAAATACAAAGAGACACATAATAACGATGGCCTCCTCCCCGGCCCACCCCCTCCAAGCCCTGTGATCTCTCCTGGACTTTCCCAGACCCGCCCCCCCTCCCCAACCCAGGCTCAGCCACCAAGCCCAGCGGTGCCTCCAACATCTCCTCCAGAGTGGGTCCCTGCCTCCCCCCCACCCCTGTCACTTCCCTAGAGGGCAGGACCCAGGACTGGACCTATGGGGGTTTCAAGAGGGACCAGCGGGAGCAAGGCGCACAGGGAGGTGGGCGCGCGTGCACGCGGCAGCCCTTCCCTGCGGTGAGAAGCTCCTCGGGCACCCTCGGCCCCTAGCTGAGCAGGAAAGGGTTCCCCTGGACCCCTGGGATTCGGGGGAGAAAGAGTCCTTTTGCCCTGGGCACTCAAGGCGGCCTTTGTGAAAGGAGGGAATCAGAGGCCAAACCACGGGGCTTCAGCACACCAGCCTCGCGAGAAAGCCAGGGCCGGCCTGGCCTCGCTGCTGCTGCAGGCGCAGGAAGAGGCTCGCTGGGCGTCCACAGCACACAAATGGGGGAGCGTGAGACTCGCCACCTCGGAGGGAGTCATACCAGTCTCCTCCATGTGCCCCCATGCCTGTCCCCTCAGCCTCCAGCCCTCCACTGGCCCAGGCTCCTGGCGGTGAGTGTGTCTGTTGTAGGCAAGGCCAAAGGAGGCTGGCCTCTTCCCAGGGACATCTTCTTGAGCCCGCACATGCCCACCTGCCTACCCCCCACAGCCACCCCCACCAGGGACCTGCAGGACGAAACCTGGACCCTCCCCGCCTTCCCCAGCCACCAAGTACTCAGGGTGCCTCTGCTCTCAACCACCGAGTCCTGGCCCCCAAAGCCAGCCTTGACCTGCCGCTCTCAGGAGGCCACTCTCTTGAGCACCCATGGCCCCCGCCCCACAGCCACACATGCTCAATGCAGCTGCATGGGGGGGTGCGGGGGGGGGGTCCCGAAGAACAGAACTCTGGAACTATCAGGTTCAAACCCCAGCTTTATTACTTCCTACCTGGGTTATGTGGACCATTTACAAAGCCCATCGTGCCTCAGTTTCCTCACGTGTAGCATAGGGGTGACAACAGCATGGACCTCAGTGGGCTGCCATGTGGCGTGAGTGAACCCATGCGTGTGGAGAAGGTAGGTGCTCATGGTGTTGCTGTGTCTCTGCTTTTGTCGGTCCCCTGGGAAACTGCCACCCATCCTGCCCTGGCTCTGAAAGACTGTTCCTCACCCTCTGTGGCCTGTGGCCTTTGCGGGGGGGCCCTCCGTGAGCACGGTCTAACCAACCACAGGATCTGCCAGCTGGGAACCTGTGGGTCTGAGCCCAGCAGACCAGGAAGGGGGTGACACACCCCCAGGGGAGCCAAAAGCGCGCATGCCCCCCGCACCTGGTCCTCTAACGCCACACACAGCAGCGTCTCCTCCCCCCGCCAGGGCACTAATGAGGGACAGGGGGCTCTGGGGAGTCGGGCCCCCCCCCACACAGCCCAGAGTGCACGGGGAGCGGGGAGCGGCAGGAGCCCTCACCAGTTGGGTCCCCTGTGGCTCCCTCCTCAGATTTCATCTTCCTGAGCAGAGCTGCCAGGCGCCCGCACCCCAGCGGGAAAGGTAAACAGGAGAAGCCAAAAGAGGAAGGGCAGAGTCCCTCCAGACCAGGCCCGGGGTCCGGAGCTGCCAGTTCCCCCTTTCCCAGGCCCCTGCCCCTTCTGCAGGAGGGCGCTGGGTGTGGGGTTCATTCCACATCACTATCTTCAAGCAAACACAGATTGGGCAACTTCTGACCATTAAAATCACAACAACGGAAAGCAGGCAGGCCGGGGGAGGAGGGGTCCAGCCTCAGGGCCACCCCTGGCCAGGCCAGCCGGCCCAGAGGCTCAGGACGGGACCGCAGACAGGTGAAGGCTTAGCCAGGTGGGAACAGGCCCAGGTGGGGACAGCTGCAGCCCCCACCACGCCCAAACCGTGTGTGCCTGGGGGTTCCGGGCGCTGTAAGGAGGGCAGCAGGGAACCTCAACTGAGGGGTGAAAGAGCCAACCCCTGACAGGGTGGAGGCCGCGCCCGCACCAGGACAGGTGAAGGGGCCCTCGAGGGTGCGTGGCTGTCCCCCCCCCACCCCCGTGGTTGGCAACTAGACACGGAAGGCGGGAGCCGCCCCTCCCCCGCCGGGCAGCTGGCAGCCGGGACCGGCCTCCGCTCAGCGACGAAAATGCAAATCCGCAATTAGCCGGGAGCCTTAAACAAATCAGAGGCGACAAACCGGCCGCGCCGCCCGTACCTCAAGCCTCTGCGGGGCTCCAGACGGACGCGACGACGGGGTGCCGGCCGGGCGGGGGTCGAGGCCCGGGTCGGAGTTCACGCGCGCGCCCCGCGAGGGCCTCGCCCGGGGCGCAGGGCCCGCCTGCCCTCCCGCAACAATGACGGCGGCGGCCACGTGGGCACGGGGAGCGCTCACCTGGGGCCTGGCACCGCCGCCGCCACCTGCCCGCGCGCTCTCGGCCCCGCCCCTGGCCCAGGGTCCGCCGCCGGCCAATCAGGCGCCAGCAGCCGCCAGCGCGCCCCGCGCCCCGCGACCCGGGGCCCGGCCGGCGCGACCTGACTCACGCGGGGGAGAGCCGAGCCCTCCCCACACAGCCGCCGAGGGTGGGGCGGGGCGGGTCTCCAAAGACAGACTGACGTCCCAGCCCGAGCCTCGTCAGCCACCAGAGCCTCCCACAGGACACCTCCCAGGTATAGGGTGTCGCCGCCTCCTCCCACCAGCCCTGGCCGGCTTCTCCTTCTGCCAGCGAGGCGGTGGGCCAGACCGCCTAGCCCCTGCCTGGGCTGGGGGCGCTGGCCAGCCTTCCTCAACAGCCTGGGCTCTGGGGCCCAGCACGAAACGTCACCCCTGGCTGGTGGCAGTGAGGTCACAGGCCCAAGACCCAAGGCCAAGGGGAGTGTGCCCAGAAAACCACAGCTCCTCCTGACCGCATCCCGCCCCAGCCGGGGCCCCACAGCCCCATCCCTCCAGCTTCTGCTGCTGCTCCCCTGAGGCATCCAGCCCCCTCTCAGGCTCCTCCGTCTGAGGCAGGCCACGGCCTCCAGGGTATCTGAATCTAGCCCTTGTCCTCAGGTATCTCAAGAGCTCAACTGGCAAAGCCTGAGGACCAAGGCGTGAGCCCCGCCCCCCCAGGACTGTGACAACTGCAGCCTCCGGTTGTGGGTGTCAACCCAGACCACGCTCCCACGCGCACGGCTGCCTGAAGTGGCAAGGCGGCTTAGAGAAACTTGCCAACAGTTTCAATAAATTATTCTGTTCAAGAATAGCCAGGTGGGTGCCAACAAAGTGACAAGCAGTATCAACATAACACGGGTCACAGCCTCCACTACTCCAGGGAGCCCGTCAGTGTCACAGGAGATAGTCATCCCAGTAGTTCACCCCCCCAACTTCTGTGTGTCAAAAGTATGGAAGCAGGAAAGTCAGGAATGGCAGCCCCACGAGCAGGAAGTCCGACCAAATCTGGGCCTCGGGCTGAGCCCGTGTGCAGCAGGAGCAGCGGGGGCCACCTCTCGTGCGGGCGGGGGCCACCTCTCGTGCGGGCGGGGGCCACCTCTCACGCCTGCAGGGGCCACCTCTCACACCGGCGGGGGCCACCTCTTGTGCGGGCGGGGGCCACCTCTCGGGTGGGCTGTGGCCGGGGCCGTGGGGGTGTCGCAGACGCTCCCACTGCAGTGAGAACCAACCTACATCTGTTTGCGCCAACTCTCGACATGTGCTGATTGATTTTTAAATATCTTGTTTGTAAAACAATTTCCTAATAAGAAAAAAGAATGCCCCTGCGGGCCCTGACTGCAGCCTACGGGGCAGAGGGCCGGGCTGGCCAGTCTCCGACGCCACCACGCCTCCCGCCTGAGCGTGGCACGGCCCCCTGCCTTGCTTCTCCACTGCGGCCTCGCCCATGGCTCTCGACCAGATCAGAACTGGCCACAGCTCTACATCCTCCGTGGACACCCCGCACTCATGGGGACCACCCAAAGCGGGGTCCGCTCGCTCGTTCCACCTGTTCAGCCCAAAGCCCCTGAGAACGTGCTGTGAGCCACGGAAGGTGCTGTGTGATGGAGACATGGGGACGAGTCCCCACCCTCCAGCGTCCAGGGGCCCCTCAGCCACGTCTGAGGAGATGACAAGGATGGGACTGGCACTAAGGCAAGTGTGGACACTCTCCCGCGATAACCTCACAGTGCACAGTCGTGGTCAGATCGGGAGGGACAGGAAGAGGGGTGAGACGTCAGGAGGGGCCGCATTTGGGTTAGGGCTGACTGCGGGACGGGGGCAAGGCAGGGCGACAGGAGCCCCAGTGTGCCCTCCCTCCCCGCTGGGGCGGTTCAGATGGCTGCCAGAGGCTACTGCGTGTACCCATGTGCTCCACCCCTACTACGTCTGAGCTTGGAGAGGCTGGAGGCAGTCTCGTGGGCATTTGGGGTTCAATGACACATATGAGCCTCTGGTGTCTGCTGCCCTGCCCATCAGCACCCACCCCCACCCACCACGCCGATGAGCTGCCCCCACCTTCCTCCCTTCCGCAGGCTCACCTTCCACAGCCAGCTGGAAGTCGCCGGCCAGGGCAGCCCGAGGCTCACGGCGACTGCAGATGGCCCAGGACCAGCCCCCACCCCACACCCCCTTTCCCGGGCCGTGTGGAGGAGGCAGGGGCGGGCGTGGGGGGCTGACGGGTGAGGGCACAAGCGAGGCCTGTCATCTCCCCATCAGTCTGTCAGTGCCTCAGCGGTCACCCAGCCCCACCTCCTCCGTCACAGCCGAACCCCACAATTAGCTTGGGGCGCTGTGCCAAGCTGGCATGCCAGCCACCACTCACATACTCGTGACCGCACATGTGCAGGAGCCCATGTCTGTGATGTCGATGGGAGCCCTGCCAACAGGGGTCCCGCCCAACACCCAGAGTGTCCCCCAGACGGAGAGACCCCAGGAGGTAGCCTGGACCCGAGCACTTGGGCTGGGGGTGGGAGGGGTCTCGGCCAGCCCCGGCGCTGCGTCAGCCCGGATGCCCAGAGGGGCTGAGGGGCCTGGCAGAGCTGGGCAGGCCTGGAGCTGGCCCTGAGGGAGGGGCCGCGTGCGGGAACGGGGAGGGCAGGGCCACCTGAGCAGAGGAAAAACCGCAGGGAACAGTGCGAGTCTCCCAGCCCGGGGAGGCCGGCGGCCAGGCGCGGGGTCTGGAGGCCAGGCCAGGGGCGGGGCGGTGGGCAAGCACACAGGGCTTCCGGAGGCCAGGGAGGCCACATTCCCACTGAGGAGGTGCCTGGCCCAGCGTGACGCAGGGCCGCAGCGGGTCGTGAAGGGGGCGGCAAGGTGCCTGGGGTTGCACAGGAAGGAGCCCCCAGCTCCCTGGGGCCAGGCCCAGCCCCTTCGCCACTCAGCTGCCCACGCAGTTGAGGGAGGAGCCGCCACCCACAGGGGTGGGGCCTGGGCCACCTCCAGGAGCACCGCTGGCCTTGGGGGACAGGCCTGTCTGGGTCGCCCCCTTCTTCCTGCTTGGCCTCCCATCCCCTATCCTTACATCTGTTCCCAGGCCTGAAGTACCTCAGGGTGGCCCCCTAAATCAGGCCTGATGCCCAGGCGGGCATGGGGAGGCCAAGCCCCCCAAGTCCCCTGGCCAGTCGGGCAGCATCTGTGAGACTGAGGGAGCAGACGGCCCATGCTGGAGCCCCCCGCCCCACGGCCCTCACCCCTGCCAGCCCGCCCAGCTCCGCCGAGAAGGGCCTCGCCTGAATGCTGGGTGGGACGGGGCAGCCCGAGCTGCCACCTCCAACCAGTCCCCAAACCTACATCCCCATGGTGGGGCCTCCACACTGCCCAGGCCACCTCACGGCCACGCCGCCACCCCCCGCCCAGCACCCCTTCCCCCGGCACTCCGCAAACGGGGTGACACCAGCGCCACCCCAGGGGCACCAAGCCGCCCACCCTCTCCCCACTGTCGCCCGCTGCCCACGGACGCCCTGCTGCGGCCTCCCAGGACCCCGGAACAGCCTCGGCCTCAGCGGGGTGCCTGGACGGGAGACGATGGCACCCCCCAGCAAGGCCCCAACCTAAACTGTGGCCCGCGCCCTGCCCGGGTGGCGCAGACAGGAGCAGAAGGCCAGCGTGGGAAAGGCCCGGCCGGAACCTCCCGGCCTTGCGAGCAGATGCCCTGCCTGGCAGCCGTGTTGACACAGGTGCCTCCTGAAACGCAGACTTCAACTTTCCTGTCCTGCTCGCTCCTTCTGAGGAGGGGTGACAGCACCCCAGACTGCAGTCTCCTCACCGGAAGTGACGCATCCAGGGCAGGACTGAAGGCAGTACTGGGGTCAGAACCCAGGCTGCACCCCAAAATCTCCCCTCCCTTCCCCACAGCCCCCCGCCCAGGTCGGGAGTCATCTGGCACCCGGACGGGGAACTGCCTGCTCTCCGAAGTCACACAATCTCAGGGGATGAAGAGAGGGCGTCCGCCCAGAGCCGGGCCCTGTCTGCGGACGCCCCCGATCCCAGCCCCAGCGCACAGCCACGGGACGCCGGGCACTCAGGTGGGCGGAAGCCACAGTGGGGGACGGCAGTGGGTGTGCAACAGGGCACTCAGGGGTGACAAGGGCGGGAAACAGAAACTCCAGCTCCAGACCAGCCCTGGGCTTCTCGCCGAGGCACGACCTGCTGTGGGGCCCGACGCAGGACAGGGCAGACCCACAGGTGTCCCCACAAGCAGCCCGGCGACCGCCCCTGGCTACCCGGGCTCCGTCTGGGCGCCTGGGTCCAGTCACTGTCACAGAAAAACAAAGGCCCAACACATGGGGGCCCTGGGGCCGGAGCGCAGGGGCCCCCCATGCTGCGCCCCCTGAGGTACGGGGGGGCTGGAGCGCAGCTGGCCCTGGCCCAGCCAAGGCTGTGCCTGCGGCACGGGGAGCCCAGGACAGGGACAGGGCAGGGTTCTTGCCCAGCAGGGGCCAAAAGGAGCCAGAGCTTATCAGGATGTGAAACCATCAAGGGGAAGAATGTGAAGGGACCAGCACATCGCAGCCGGAGAGAAAAGGGAAGCAGAGGTGCCAAGCTCGCTCGAGCCCCGTGCACCCCGTGTCCCCCACCCACCAGTCAGCTGCAGGCCGCTGCTCCTACCTTCCCCAGCCTGTCATTTGAGACCAAAGACAATTAGCGCCAGGCCCCACCCCGAACACAAATAGCCACTGGCCTCTGGGGGAAGTTCTGCCCAGCCCCTGCCCCCAGCTGGTGACTCTAGGGAGACCCTGCCTCCACTCGGAGGGAGTGGCACGCCCCCCTCAGCGGGCCAGGTGGATAGCTCACTTCCTTCCCCGCCACTGGCGCCCCAGATCCAAGGCAGGGACCCCCACAGGGGAAACAAGCCTCTTCCCCACCCACCAGGCCAAGGTGGGAGGCCGGCGGCCTGTGGCGGCAGCAGGGAGGACCCAGGCGTGACGGGCGTAAGGACTTCCTGCTCGTGGGTGGTAGAGGGCCCGGCACTCCAGTGTGGCCCTGCCCAGATCAGACACGGGGCCACGTGGGAGGACGCTGGCACCCACAGCCTCTCCCCACCAGTGTTCCCATCACACCCAACGTCCCAAGGGGGTGGTCGTCTCTGGACCCAGGATACAGGCAGCAGAACACCACGACGTCCCCAGAATGGCTTAGGTCCTTGGACAGCACAACCGCCTGCAGCCTGGCCCTCCTGGGGGAGGGGAGCCAGGCCATATGGACCCTCTGCAGGCTGCCAGCCCACCCCAGTGCCTTCCAACCCAATCGCTTCTGCTCTACTCGCTTGGGCCAGGGCCAGGCCCTGGGCCTCCTATACTCCTCCCCAGATGCCAGCTCACCATCTTCAGTGGGGTCCCCGCAGGGGCTGCTGGGGGCATGGCTGCAGGCACACACAGCACGGACCCAGGCGGCCCACCTGGCAGAGGCAGCGCCCCACAGGGCTGCTCACAGGGACCCACCCATGGCCTCAGCCCGCCCACCTGTGGGACCAGCTGACAGGCGGCACATCCGAGGGGGGCAGTGTGATGGGGGCGGGGGGGCAGGGAGAGCTGGGCTGTCAGGGGGCTTAGACGAGGCTGCGCCGTCAGCTGCTGGTCAGGGGGTCGGTCAGGGGGCAGGCGGTGGCCTGAGTGAGCTTCAGCCCCATAGGAGTCCCCAGGGCCCCACCCCACGCAGCCCCAGTCACACCCCTACCTTTCCCCGTCACCTCTGAAGTATGGAGTATGAGTGACCCACCCAAGGTGTGTCCCTGAGCCTGGCTCTGGAGGGCGGCCTCGGGGCCGTGGAGCGAGGGCTTCTGCGGGAGAAGGGGGTCCTCCAGCCGGGCCCCTTGGACAGGGCCAGGGCTCTTCCTGCCCACGGCTCCTCCCGCCCCCCAACTCGCTCAGCAGGCCCCACTGGGGCTGACCTGGGGCCTTCTCGACCCGAGGGTGACGCATCCCCTCCCACCCCGCCCCCACCGGATCTGAGCAGCGGGGAGGTGGTGGCTGAGCTGCCCAGACTTGCCAGTCCCGCCCTCCCGGGGCCCCGGAAGCGGATCCCTCTCCCAGGCTGCAGCCTCCCCTTTTGGGCGGCTGGACATGGCTGGATAATCCAAAATAATTCCTTCCTGGCAGGCGGCCGGCGGGGGAGGGGGACTCACATTCCAAACCTTGTTTCTGTCAGTAACTTCTCTCCCCTCCTGGGGCAAAGAATCCCTGGCCAAGACTCAGGGCCCCCCCTTAGACTGAGGTGGCCCCCGGTAGGTGGGGTGGCAGGAGGTGGGAGGCCATCTGCAAGCCCACCTGCTCGCGCTGTCTTCCAAGGATTCCTAAAAGCTGTCACGCCACAAAAAAATACTCAGCAGGCCCAGGTGGGGTGCTGACCCTACCCTCCCGGGGAACCTCCCCTCAGGGCAGAAGAGGGGCGCTCTCGGGCTCTCCCATGGTCACCCCCGAGCTCTGGGCTGCCATGCTCTCCCACAACACAGGGCACGGCCCTGGGTGGGCAGGCAGGGCCAGGGGCCTAAGTCAGACATGAAGGGGGCTACCCGGAACAGGCACGGCCCAGAGAACCCCCTCACGGCCCAGAACATTCCACCAGCTTTGGGGCCCAGCCTCACCCCAGCCCTGACCCTCAGCACAAGTCATGGTGGGTGCAGAGAGACCCCTTCCTTCTTTTTCTAGGTTGTTGGGAAGAGGAGCCCAATGACATGGGAGGAAGCTCTGGGGCTCTTGAGCTCACAGGCCCCCCAAATCTGCCAAGCAGCCCGAGCAGAGGGGCAGGAAGGGCCCGTTCAGGAAGACTTCCTGCAGGAGTAGGCACACAGAGGTGCAGGGTGAGGGGCAGGGCCCAAGCACTAAGTACACCCCCTACCCCCGACCCGCTCTGAGACTTGTGTGTCCAGCGGGTCCACCCAAACGCCACACCACCAAACCGCAGCGGGACTGTCCTCACGGGCCTGGGAAGAAGCAGGCCTGGGGCCACCAGGGCTTGCCCCGGGCTGGTGCTGGCGCTCCTAGTTCCGACCCGGAGCCCTGCACCCACCACCCGCCCGGCCGGTGCAGTCCAGGCCCCCCTCACAGGGTGTCCCAAGGGGGTGGGGGCTGCCGAGGCCTGCCGGGCGGGGTGGGTGGGGTGCGTGGGTGCCCGGGGCTCTTACACATCAGGGGCTATCTCCGCCCTGGGACCGGATCCCGGGGGCTGGAGAGACGCGAGGTGGGGGGTGGAGGGAGCGGGGGTGCGTGCGCCGGGAGGGAGGGTCGGGAACCAGGGGGTTTCGAGAGGCTCCCGAGGGACGCGGGCGGCGGGAGAGGGCGCAGCGCCCTGCTGGGACCCCTGGGCTGCGCCAGGCCGGCTGCCCGCAACGCGGCAGCCCTCGCCCGCCACCTGGAAGGGCGCGGGGCGGAGCGGCCCGGCCCGATGGGCGCACGGACCGCGGCCGAGGCCCGAGTCGCCCTCGGAGGAGCAGCAACTGCCCCGGGTCCCCGCCCCCCGTGCGCCGCAGGCCGGGGTGCCGCGGCTCTAGAGGCGAAGCCTCCCGACCAGAGCGGCCGCCCCGCAAGCCCCGTACCCCGATTTCGGTACCTGCACGTCCGCCGCCGAGGCTCGATGGCGCCCGGGCCGCGATCGGCGCTGCGCTCCGGCCCGCGCGGCTGCCATGGAGACGGGCCTTTGTGTGGCCGAGGAGGGGCCGGAGCGCGCGGGAGCAGCGGCCCCACCCCCGGCGGGGAGGGCGGGGACAGAGGGAGGGGGAGGCGAGGGTGGGAACGCGGGGGGCGGGCCGGACGGGGCGCTCCCCGCGCGCCCCTCGCGACTCCACCGCGGTGGGCGCGCCGCGGCGCTGGGTGGGTTCGGCCCGGTTCGGGCTCAGGTACGCGCCAGGCAGCTGGCGCCCCTCGGTCTGGGCACCACCCCGGGAGCGCCCCGGGCCTCAGGCGAGCCCAGGCCTCAGCACCAGGGAGGTGCTCGGGGCCAGACCGAGGACCCCGGCGCCCTCGCGGTTCTCTCCGAGGCGGGCGGGCCCCAGCACCCCTATTCTCAGACTGGGAACAGGCCGGCCACACCCCTGCCTTTCCCGGGGGTAGGGACGGCTGGGCCTTGACGTGTTCCCAGAAGCCTCGGCACCCCAACCTCAAAGGGAAAACGCCTGCAAGTCCCCTAACAACTCTCCACCGTCCCCAGATGCCTTCCACGCCCACCCCCACCCCCGTACGCCCCTGGGGACCCGCGCGGGGTCCCACCAGCCCGTCTTCAGTGCCTGGAGGTGGCGGCGACACGGAGCCTTTCTCTTGGTTGGCTCTGGACTTGAACTCGCCCCACTCCTGGCCACTCCGGCCCCATCTGCCCTGGGGCCTGCTGTGCTCTTGCTGTTGGGTCGGGGTGTGGTGAGTAGGAGTCGGAGACCCAGGGAAGACGTGGGACCACTCCCCAAAGCCTAGCGAACGCCCCCACACTGGGACAACCCCTCCCCTCTTTGAGGACCCACCCTCCACCCAGACTTGTCCCCTCCTTGCTGACAATCTGCTTCCTTCTGTCCCCTCATCTGACCCCCAACTCCGGGACCTGTCCTCAGAGCTTGAGAATGCCCTCCATGCGAATCCAGGACGGGAAGGTGTCACTCCTTCCAGTGTCTCAGCTGCACCCCAACTCCGACCAGCCAGGCCAGACCTTCACCCCTTCAGCCCTGGACCGTACCCACACTATGGCCCAGTCAGCCCCCACTGCAGGGGACCCAGCACTTACCAGTGTCTGGCAGGGATGCCCACTTATGGAAAGAGGAAATTAAAAAACAAGGATTGTGTCACAGGTCATTTTAATACAAAAAACGTGGGAAAGCCACTATCTCAGACTAGACAGCAATCTTTAAATAGAGCGCATGCAGGAAGCTTGGAGCTGAACGGTCCTTCCTGTCGCTGCCGTGGCAACTGCGCCCTCCAGCCCAGCCCAGCCCACCCCGACCCGGGCCACCCCACCAGGCCTTGGCGCAGCCCCCTCTTGGGCCAGCTGGTTCCTGCCTGTCCAGCCCCTCTGCCCCTGGGGCTCTGCTGGGGACAGGTCTGCTTCTTCTGACCCATCTGCTCCTTCCTTCCCCTCACTGGTCCCCCACCATAGTGGGGAAGGAGGTTCAGCCAGGCCAGAACTGACCCGATCCTGGGAGGGGGCAAGTGGGCCTTTGGGGGCGACTCCACGCCTAGCCCCTGAGCAGTGCAGGGGCTCAGCCATGAGGCAGACAGGAACCCCCCCCCCCAAGGCACTCCAGGGGATGGCCCTCCTCCGGCCTCCACACTCCTGCCCGAGATTCTGCCCTGGGCACAGTGCCACCCTGACGTCCCTCCCCCAGCCTCTGCCACCAATGGTCCTTGGGCGAGAAGGCCGGGACCAGGGGAATCTAGTTGTGCCTTTCGGGACTTCAGGTGACCACGGGCCCTGGCAAATTCGTGGAAGCCACCTTACAGCCCCTCAGGGAGCCTGTGGTCCCTGGCCCACCCGTGTGCACAGCTGCCCTCAAGAAGCCAAGTGAGGTGACCGTGTAGTGTGGCAAGTACAAGCTAAGTGACGTTTGGGGCACACCCCTTGCGGCGGGCTTATCATAGTGAGGGGGCCTGGCACTGTCTCAGCCCACGGAGTTAGGGTTAGGGGTCAGGGTCAGGGGTTAGGAGTAGGAGTGGAGGGCTCTGAGGGCAGCTGATGGCAGGGCCTCCACCGTCCCCTCAGCCCCTTGTCATGGAGGTCAGAGAGCCAGCCTGGTACAAGAAAGGTGCTGGTGTCTTTGCAGGCCCCCTCGGAGACCACGCCGTCGGTGGGGAGACCACCCCTCCGGACCACGCGGCCCGGGGCAGGCTGCCCAGAGTGGCATTTGGGGCCCACGTGGCACCTTTCTCACTCTAGTGCCTCCAGCTTGCTCCTTATACAAAACGATTTACTGCCTCTGTCGCTTTCTGTTTAACTGCGTCGTGTCCTTGGACCCTACACCACCCTGGGCTCAGCTGTCTGTAGAATGGGGATAGCGACAGGCTGTCCTGGGCCACAGTCAGGGCCAGACAAGTCGCCACCAGCAGCTGAGACCAGCGCCGGCTGCTGCGCAGCGGGGGAGGACGGGAGGCCCCGGTGACCGCCCATCCAGGGGACTTCGAAAGAGGAGGGGCAGCTTCCGCCCGTGCCCGCTCGCCCTGCCAGCACCCCACGCAGGGAGGCCGGACGCGCACACGACACACACGCCGCCTGACGAGGGGCCTGAGGGTTGGGGCCTGAGGGTTGGCGGCTGGGAGACCTCGCCCAGGCCCACAGCGCTGGGGCCACGCCTCGCGCCTCACGGCCACCCCTTCCTGGCTGACACCGTTGCCCTGTGCTGAGCCGCGACAGCGCCGGCGTTGCTGGGGAGCACACGGCCACGGCGAGCGGGGGGCTGCTGGGGGTGCACGTGGAGCAGATGGAACCCCGGGCATTAGGTCGAGCACCTGTCAGCTGAGAAGCAGCGTGGGCGGGCGGGTGGAGGTGGTGCCCGCTGGGCTGCTCCGGGCGTGGGACCCTGGACAATGCCCTGGCCCGGCCAGCCTGGGCCCTGCACTGCCCCCCAGCAGCCGCCCAGAAGAGCCACAGGGCACAGCTCCTCCTCCCCTCCAGGCGATGACTGTGGGTGAGGGGTGAGGCACCCCCCGCCCCCACAGACGGGGGGTGGGCTGTGTGAGGACGGGGCCTGCTCGTCAGCTTCCTTCTCCCGTCCTGGGCTGGGCAGCCTGGTGGGGCTGAAGGACACATCAAATGCAACATCTGGGTCCCCGCAGGGCTCGGGCAGATGGGGGCCAGTTGGGGGTGGTGGCCCCGGGCCCAGATCAGCAAGGGCTCACAGCCAGCCTGGCCCAGCCTGCAGCCCCGCAGAGCGGGGCGGGGGTGAGGCTCTGGCACACACGTGATCTGCCAACAGTCAGCTCCAGGCTGTGCTTCCAAATGCCACCTTTACTGCTGGGAGGGTCGTGGTGCCGGGACTGGAACAGCAGGGGGCATGGGGGGCGGAGCTCACTGGGGAGCAGGAAGCTCGGCCAGACCCGGGCCCCGCGAACGTGCCCGTGGGCCCTGTCCTAGGGAGGGCACAGGACAGCCTGCAGGTCCTTGGGCAGGGAGCCGATGGCCGTCTCAATGTGCAGCCGCGCCCGCTGCAGCGTCTCCTCCTTCACAGGGAGCTGGTGGCTCTGTGCCCGCACCTGTGAGGGGAGCGGTGGTCAGGGGCAGGGGCCCTCCCTGTCCAGCGGGCCTCAGCTGGGCAGGGCCGGGAGCTGTCTCACCAGCTTCTCCCGAAGTTTCAGGACCAGATCCACCACCTCCACCTCAGACTTGTCCTTCATCCAGGTCTCGACGTCCTGCCATGAGGAGGCGGGGCCACCCGTCACCAAGCCCCTTGCGGGCGCTGGCCCTGAGCCCACGCGCGCACTGCCTCAGCCCCGGCCTCCTACCGCCTCGCAGATGGCCTCGAGGTGCAGGGCCTCCAGTTTATGGGCCATCTCTCTGCGCCGCTGTCGGTACCAGCCGTCAAAGTGGGGGGACTTGAAGAACCGTCTGTGGGGGACAGGAGGTGGCGCTGTGGGGCTGGCCCCGTGTGCTGAGGGGTGGGCTCGGGCACCCTGTCCCCCAGCAGCGGGAGCCTCAGGACTCCTGCCCGCCGTCCACCCACCTGTAGAGGCCCAGCCAGTCGCCCTTGAGGACGCAGGTGAGCTGCGGCCCCGCACGCTCTAGGCTGCGCAGGAAGTCATCTTGGTGGAAGGGGCGAATCTGGGGTGGGGTCTGAGACAGGAGCCGCAGGAGCCCCTCAGGCCCTGCCCCTTGGCCGCCCAGGACCCACCTGCAGGACACTCCCAGACACCTGGGCCCCCGCCCTGCCTGGGACAGACCCCAAGGAGGGGGCCCCATTTCTCGGGCCCTGGGGTCTCCTCCACACCCATGAGCTCCCCTCCTCTGGAATCAGGGTAAGCGCCCCCCTCCCAGCCCCACCCGGGCCACCGCCGAGACCTGGACCCCCACCTTCCAGGGCGTGACGCTCTTCTGCAGGGGCATGAGGCCGGCCATGTAGTGCTCCTGCGGGGGGAGGGCATGAGCCGGGGCCGCAGCCCCCCGCACTCCCCAGCTCCCCGCCCCAGGACCTCACCAGGGGGATGACGAAGCTCTGCGTGAGCTCCAGGAGGTGTGCGCGCAGCAGCGCGGTCAGCGCGTCTGCTGGCCGCCCCCGCCGCAGGCCCCGGAGCAGCCGAGCGAGCAGCGCCTTGTCGCGGTGCAGGTGGGCGGTGTACGTGGTGTACAGGCCTGGCGGGAGGGCAGAGCCGGGTCCTGCCCTGGGCCCCTCCCTCCCACACCCACCCGCACCCCACCTGGGTCCTGAAGGACAGCTGGGGCCCTGGCCCGAGGGGCACACACCTGGTTTGGTGTCCAGGGTCTTCAGCCTTGAGGGCTTTTTCAGCTTGACTTGTTTAGGAAGGCCCCCTGCCGAACACCCATGGCCTGGAGTCCGAGCGGTAGGCTCAGACCCAGGGCCCCCCAGCGTGGCCTCTGAGCGCCCCAATCGTCTCCCCAGGGCCCCGGGCCAGAGGCCGGGCCAGCCTCACCTGACATCTTGGGCTCCCCAATGCGGAGGATGTGGGGCCAGTGCTGGAGTGTTTTGATAAGAAAAGGGTTGGTGACCCCCAGGACCACGTTTGGTCTGGAGAGAGAGGAGAGAGAGAGGGAGAAGAGGCAGCGGCGGGCCGGGCGCGCGCGCGGCGGGTGGCGGGCGCGCGCGCGCTTACGGGGCCTGCGTGCGCGTCGCGAACTCCTTGAACTCGCTGTCGTGGATGGTGAAGTAAGGGCGATAGTCGCAGCAGAACTTGAGGGGCTGCAGGCAGCTGTGGGGTGGGCACGGCAGGCGGTGAGCGTGCAGCGCCATCCTGCCCCGACGCCCTCCCCCACGCCGCCCGGCCTACCGGGTCAAGGCCAGCACCATCTCCGAGGACACAGCGGGCGAGGGCGCCAGGACCAGCAGGGGCTCCCCGAGGAGCATGAGCTCCCACAGCGTCTGCACGTGGGTCAGCACCGGCTGGAAGCACCTGGTGCGGGCGGGAGGGGGCTGGGGCTGGCTGGGGCCAGCCGCTCCAGCCCCCACCCCCCAGGTGGGCCCAGGTCCCGCCCCCAGCAGGAAGGCAGCTTGAAGATGCCCAGGGCCCCCCACCCCCTGCCGGTCCGGCCAGGGCAATACCGGTCTGAGGCCCAGCTCCCTGTACACTCACCCAGAGAGGGGCAGCCTCAGGCAGGAGCGTGTCCCCAACACAGCCCCCCTCCCCCACACCGCCTTCCAGAACCGTCCTGCCCACCGTGCCCATCTCCTCTGGGTGCAGACACCAGGCACGGGGTGTCCCATTCATTCATACAATTCCTCTTCGGGGAACCGGCGGGGCTGAGCTCCCAGCGGGCAGTCCCCGGGGCGGCCCTGCCCTGCCCGGCCCAGCCTGTGGGCTGGCTCAGGGTCCACGCAGGCAGCGAGCAGTGGCTGCGGCGCTCACCTGGACAGGTCCAGCTCATGGACGCTGCTAAGGATCAGCGGGGCCGGCAGCAGGTTCTGTGGGGGGTGTGGGGGGGCATCAGGCTGAGGGCAGGGCTGCCACCCTGCAAGCCCCAAGCAGCACCGCCCGCCCCGGGAACCCCCTGGGGATGGAAGCCCCCGCCTGCCCGCCTCGCCGTCCCCAGCCCCACAGCACGGGAGACAGTGGGGGACACCCAGCCCTGCAGGGAGACACAGGCCCCTCCCAGGCTCTGGCCACCCCACCCGGCCCCCAGCGGGAGGCCCAGGCAGTGCCCTGGCCCAGGAGGCCCACCTCATGGCCACACTGCTTCAGAGACGCAGACTCGGGCTTGTCCGCCCTGGACGGGATGTGGACCTGGGGAAGGAGGGAGCGGCTGCCAGCTGGGGGTGGGGGCCTCACGCAGCTGGGGCCCTCCTGCCCCGGCCGCCCGCGCTCACCTGCAGGACGACGCCCACCACGGGCAGGTTCAGGGTCCGCCCGGGCACGGGCGCTGGCCACTGGTCAATCTCACTGCACACTGTGGACAGAGGTGGCCAGCATCAGTGGCCCGTGCCGAGCAAAGGCTGCCGGCCAAAGCCACCAGGTGCAGTGGCCAGACGAGACCTCTGGCCTGGCCCCATGGCCACTCACCTGCTTCCAGGCAGGGAGCCAGCTTGTCGAAGTACTCGGGGGCGATCAGGCTCAGCAGTGCCTGGAACAGCCGGACAAAGGGCAGGCGGGACACCAGCACCAGAGACTGCAGGGCCCACAGGGCCAGTAAGGTGCCATCCCCTCAGCCACTCGGGAACCTGCAGGGACCCCTGAGGCCTGGCTCACCCGGGGCCGTGTGTTCCAGAAACTACATAGGACAATTCTCCCCAGGAATGGCCCCGGACCCCAGGGTTATCAGATAAGGAAACCCCAAGCCTGCCACACGGTGTGGGGAACCCCAGTGTCTTTGGGGATGAGCTGGAACCCGGGCCTTTGGAGGGAAATGCACGTGGCCAAGATTTCTGGGGTGATCTCCCAGGGGTCAGGCAGTTTGAGACTGAAGTCGCTCTACTTCTGAAAGTGTGACGAGGCCCCCTCCGGCCAGCAGCGAGGGGCAGAGAGTGAAGCGGCGGCTGCTGCGCCAGGTGAGGAAGGGTCAGCGGGCCCAGGTCCTGGAGAGCTGGGCGTCCCCGCCCCTGCCCGCTGCCCGGCGCCAGCGGCTGCAGGCTGCAGGAGTGGGCACTTCCGGAGGCTCAGGACCCCTGGCCCACCTGTCCTTCCAGAGGGCCGCCAGCCCCCGCCCTCAGCAGTGCCACCCAGAGCAGCCAGGAGGCTCACCTTCTGGAAGTAGCCCCTCTTCACGGAGCTGTCCTTCACCTGTCTGAAGTACACGTAGCCGAGGTAGTGCGCCGCTTCCCTCTGGAAGGGGCCGTCAGCCAGGCCACGCCCCTGCCCGCCCAGGCTGCTCCCTGCTCTCTCCAGCCTGGGGGGCCGGGCCTGGGGCCTGGAGGTGGGAGGCGGGCCGCAGCCCCAGGGGGCGCATTGGGACCCAGAGGTGAGCGCTCAGAGCATGGGGGCGCCTGAAGGCTCACCTGGCCTGCACACACCTGGGCATGCCCGCGGCAAGCACAGTGCCGGGAAGAGCTCCAGGGGCCTCCGGGGTGTCCCCAGGAGGCCTGGCCCATCCCCGTGGAGGCTGGCGGGCCGGCCTGCCGGTGCCAGGGGCCTTGCAGCAGGTGGCGCCGCGGAGCCCAGCACTGGCCTGCGGGGAGAGGCGCCCCACGCTCACCTGCAGTGACACGGGGGCCTCGCTGTCGTAGTGCCCGTCGGCGGCGGCAGGCCAGGGGCTCCTCCGCCCTCCACACTGACGAATGCGGAAGCTGAACTGCGTGTCCCCGAGGCAGCCTGGGGAGGGGGCAGCCCCCGCCACAACACGTCAGGGCTGGAGCCGGAGAGGGAGCCCCGCCCGCGGGGTCTGGGTCTCCCAGCGGAGGCCCTGGGTCCCAGCTGCTGCACCCGAGGGTGTCCGCGCGGTCCACACACACACAGAAGCACCAGCTCCGGTGCAAGCGCCGCGGGCCGTCAGGAGACCGGGGTGGGCGGCTCAGCTGGCCCGGACACCTGGGCCCTGGGAGTGGTCGCTGTCCCTCTGCCCAGGGACTCCTCTTGCCACATGGATAAGGGGCGACCTGGCCACCAGTGCTGTGTCGTAGGGCTCAGGGCGTCTCCACGACGGGGCAGTGGGGCTGGCGCTTACAGACCACGATGCCCCTGGCTGGGCCACCAGGGCTCCTGGACGGCCTCACCCCACCCCCACTTTCTGTCAGCGCCCGGCCCGAGTGAGGAGAGCGGGATCACCTACCTGAGTGGGAGTCAGGGAAGGACAGGTAGCAGATGCTGCTTTTCTGAAACACACGAAACCCAGTGAGGACCGGCTCGCTCCTGGGCGACGTCTGCTCTCCAGAGGGCCAGGACCCACCTCCTTGTCCGTGAGCCGGAAGTCGCTGGGGTACACCAGCTGCAGGGAACACAGAGTACTCGGTGACGGCGGGGCTGCAGGTGTCCCTTCACCCCCTGGACCACACCTCCGTTGGCTCAGACCCTCCTGCCCCCTCCCTGGGAGCTCCCACGGACCCTCCTCTCCTCCCCCGGGACCCCAAGGCCCAGGCTTCTCAGCACGAGGCCACGCCAGCCTTCCCGTGCCTGGGTGAGCTCCTGGAGACCCTCTCTGCACCTTGGCCCTCGAGGTCACTTGCCCAGACTGTGGTTGGGCCTCCCTGCCTCCACCATCCTGACATTCGTCCCCACAGCTTCAGGAGGTGGTGGCCTCCTCTCGCCTGGAGTGGTCACCGGGCCCTGTTGGTCCCACTCCACCCAGCCAGGGGTCTTAGGCTGTGCCCCCCGCTGCTCTCCCAGATGGGGTGACTGGCCTCATCTCGCCTCCACAGAGGGGGCTCCTGGCACGGTCGCATCCATTCCTCTCCATGGCACCCTGGGTGTCTTCACCCCCACCCCCCTAGTCAGGGGTCTGGGAGCTTCTGGCCTGTGCCCTACGTGGAGTGTGAGCCCCAGGAGAGTGCCCTGGGCCCCGTGTCCAGTGAGTGTGACCAGCTAGACAAGCCGCACCCCCAGGAGTGGACAGTGACAACACAGATGCTAAGCTACAGGCTCTGGGTGATCTGGGCAACGGGTGGTGCTAGAGGAGGCAGCAGCCCAAATATAGGTCTTGGCGCATGGCCACGCTGGACTTCCTCGGGGGACGCCACAGGCAGGGAGCCCCCACTCCCACCAGGCCCCGAGGCATCTCCTGGGGAGCTGCTGTGCCCTGGCCCACGGCAGCCCCGGCTATGCCCCGAGGCCCAGGCCAGCCCTCCCAGGAGGCGGCCGCGCTGAGCCCGCAGTGGGCCAGGAGCCCAGGCGGGCATGCGGGAGCCCCCCGTGCTCCGCCTGCCGGACCCCAGCGACGAGGACGAGCTGGGTTCGGCCTGTGGGGTGTGCCCCAAGCCCCTGGAGGGCGCGAGGGGCTGTGCCCTGGGACTCATGCTGTGTTCCTGGTGCATCTCTTGTGCTGCATGTCAGGTGTCATGCAGACACCCCCAGATGTATATTTGTACAAGGTGACGGCACATCTGTGATGTGTGACAGAACAAGGGGTCACGTGGAAACCTCCAGACGTCAGCTCAGGAGACACCGAGAGGGGCCAAGAGGGAGGGCAGCCAAGGGCATCTGTCCATGGGCTGGACCCACAGCGGCAGGGGATAGCTCCAAGAGTAGCAGGGGCCACAGGACATGCCCTCGTGTCTGTGTCAAGCAGGGCCAAGGAGAGGAGGGTTCCTGGCGGCCGGGGCAGGGCCACAGTGGACCCTCTGTGCTGAGCTCAGCCGTCTGAACCCGGTCTGACAGCCATGGGAGCCTCAGAGCGTCTGAGTGGGCTACCTCGGCCTGAGAGCTCCACGTCCAATCCCAAGGCCCCCATCAGAACACCTGGCGGGGACCATGTTCAGGGGCCAGAGCGTCTTCTGGGAGCAGAGGCTGGAGGCCCGGCCGACTGAGCCGGGCCATGCCTCGATGCAGGGAGGAATGCAGTGGACCCTCAGGGAGGCAGAGAGCGCAGGGCTGTGCCGCACGAGGACCCTGGCCTCTCATCGTGAGCTGGCCTGCACGGGCTGTGGCTCCTGTAACCCAGTCGTCCCTGGGGAAGACACGGGGACGGAGGTAGGAAACTGCTGACATGGCGCCTGGAGGACAGCGCTTCTCACGGTGAAGTCTGGGTGCCCGGAAGCTGCGTCCTTCACCCTCATCTCCATCCGCATCTCCTCACTCGTGTGCACTGCAGCTGCCTGAGGCTACAACACCATGCGACACTGATTGTCGTGAGATGCTGACCGCAGACGAATCCAGCCGCTTTTCTGTCTGGCCAGATGTTAAAAAGGTTTGTAAGAGTGTCAAATCGTGTATCTCTTCTTACTAAATTTTATTTTGGAAAATATGGTTGTTTCCAAGAAAATGTTAAAATTTCTACTAATATATACGGTATTGTTTCTTACAATGGATTGATAAATATTTTTAAAATTTCTCAATTTTAGTTTCTAGTGAACACTGAGAACCACTAAGAGTTCTTTGAGGTCCCGGTCATTTCTGAGACCGTAGGGGGAGGGTCCTGAGGCAGAGCAGACCCGGGGAGGGGCTCTCTGGGACGCTGGCTGCAGCTCACTCCCTGGCTTGGCTCCGAGCACGCTGCCTGGCACGCTGCGGAGAGAGGGGTGGGATTCTGCAAGTGGAGCGGGTGGCCTCGGGCCTTTCCTCGGCTGGTCTGCACAGGCCTGTCCCAGCCACGCCCTGCCCACAGGCTTCGATGCGCTCACGAGTGTGGGACCCCCACATACTGGTATGTGATGGGGTCCTGACCCACTTCCTCTCTGTGTCTCAGGCACTGGCTATGAGCCCTGGAGAGCTGGTCTTCTCGTTTAACTCCGTGTCCCTGTGTCCAGCACCAGTACCGCAGGGCCCGGCTGGTGGTAGCTGTTCAACATTTGATTTACTGAGTGAACAACAACAGCACCTTGTCTTGGCATTCGCTGGCTTTTTGTGTGGAGGGGTCACCTGAAATAGCCCCCGCTCCCTGTCCAGCTGCGGCCTTCCCATCCTCTGAGACTGGCCGAGCCCCATTCCTTCCTCTGAGCTGCTGCCGTTCGTGGGGCTACCAGAAGTGGCCCCTCGGTCCCCTGCCTGTGTCCCAGCACCAGCAGTGCCAGGGCCTTTCAGCGCTCGGCCTGGGTGCGGTGTGACTGAGTACGGGTCAGGTGCTCCGTGAAAGCCTGTGGGTCCAGCTGGGGTGACCGCTGATCTTCCCCACGATTTCCAGGGGAGGGAGGAAAGACAAGAGGTGAACCTGAGGAGCGCTCTGTGGCCATGCTCCAGATGGACCTGCAGCCCGGTTTCTCCACAGACTTGATGACTCGGGGAGGCCCCGGCTCTCCGACCCAACCCCCAAGCTGTGCGTCCTCAACAGTGACTCAGAATCCCAAAGCACACGGAGCCTTCAACATCACCTGTGTAGAATTAGCGTTCTGAACAGTTAAGTCCTAGAAAATTACACGAGGATACCTTAAGGAAACAAGAATCTTTTACCTTCTCTTGTGATTTTATGGGCAACAGTAAGAATGTGGGCTCTGTGATATTAGGCAAATCACCTCACCTCTCTGTGCTTGGGCCCCTCCATCAAGTGGGGCTGTCACAATAATGCACACCTGGTGGGGATGAGTATGGTGGAATGGGATTGCCACAGAACCAGGCACAGTGCCGAAACCCAAGAGTCCTCACTAAGCGTCAGCCCTTTGTGTCTTGGGCTTCCCACGGCCTCTTAGAGCTCAGCAAGGCCTCAAAATGTCCCTCATCCAGCCACTGCAGCGGCTTCTACGGTGGCTGTGCAGCCTCATCTTGGCCAACAGCAGTCGCAGGGTATACCGGCTCCCTGGCTCTCACAAGCTCCCTCTGACAGTGTGGTTAAGGACCTCCAGCCTCTCCTGCACCAGTCAGTTCTCGGATCTGTGTCATGGCCTTCAGGGCAGAGAGGCCACCCTCACAGGCCTGCAGAAACATCCCTCCAGAGTCGCCTACACCCAAGGAAGAGAAGCTGCCCATGTGGGTGCGGGCAGGGAGGAGCCTTGCAGGCAGTGGGGACACCCCAGGCCCGGGAGCTAGGTGCAGCTGGCGTAGAGAAAGATGACCGGATGGCTGGAATGCGACCCGCAGAGCTCTGGATCGGATGCTAAGTGCGTCAAGAGGTGTTGAAAGATTTCAAGCAGGAGAGCCGCAAAGTGGGGCTTTAGGAGACAGGAGCGTCACAGCGGCAGAGCGTATGGGTCTGAGATCCTTGTTACCAGTGGAACTTCAGCCTTGTCCAAGGATGGGATGGAGAGTTGATGGAGAAGAGGAGTCAAGGGTGACCCCTGGGATTCTGGCTGGAGCAATGGAGGGGAGAAGGTGCCACAGCTAGTGTGGGAAAAGTGGGGAGACAAGACAGGTTTTTACCCAGGAAGAGTCGAGAGCATCTCTTTGGTTGTGCAAAGTGCAGGGCTCCCATCTCCTCCATCCCCATGGAAGTCTGGCTTTTCTTTCCTTTGCTGCAGAGAGCACCTTTCAGGAGGTGACAGGCGTAGGGTTTCGTAGGAAGGACGGGCCACCTCGGGTGTCTGCTCGAATGTACCTCAAGTGGAGAGAGCTCTCGACCGCCCCCCGCGCGCCTGCCCAGCGCCCCCCACCCGACAACTCATTCTGGCCACCGCGCCCCGCCGGGCTCACCTCCAGCGCCTGGCCCAGCTCCAGGTCGAAGGTGACCACGCATACGCACTCCAGCCAGGCCGAGAAGCGCGCCCAGGGCACCGCTGGAGCCCGTGTCCCGGTGGACTGCGCGCCAAGGCGGCCGCGAGCCCGGCGAGGCCCGGCGCGGGACAGAGCATCCATGGCGGCGGCGGCAGCAGCCGGCAGCGCGTTGCCGGGGGAACGGCCCGGAGGCGTTGCCGAGGGAACGGCCCCGAGGCTGTGGCCCGGGAGCACGTCGGGACGGCACCGCGGAGCAGTCGAGCGACCATCGCGGACCAGAGCGGCCCTTCCGTGGCCGCCCTGTCCCCTGGCGGCCGGAGGAGCGCAGTGCAGCGCAGAGGCGTCGAGCCCACCAGTGAGAAGGGCCCGCGCGGGCCAGAGCGGCCCGGAGCCCGGAGGCGGGACTTCCGGCGGGGCCTTGTGGGGCCGGGAAGTGGGGTCAGGCGGCGGTCGGGGCTCGGGGGCGCTGCGCGGACGAACTAGAGGTCGTGCAGGGCCGCGGTGAGCAGGCGCCGAGTGAGGACTGGGGGCTGGCGGAGCCCTGCCCAGCCCGCTGTCCTAACACAGTGTCATCGTTACGGAGCTCCCGTTCCACCAACCATCAGACACTAATCTCGGCGATTCCGCGTCTCCTCCCTCGGGAGGGGCGGGGCTCTGGTGTGCGTCCTGCAGAGGTCCCACGGCTTGGGTTCGCGTCTGCCCACCCGGCGTCGTTGTCAACCACGGCCTGGCCGTCCCTCCGCCTCTGGGGTCCGCACTCTGGCCACTGTTTTTGTGCGCCATGGCGCCGCCTCGCCCGCGCGCAGTCCCCGGCGTGCCTGTGGAAACCAGGCATGACGCGTGCAGCAAATACGGTGCGAGCCACCTCCGCCATTCCCAGCGCGGTGGAGAAGCGTGGCCCCACTGGTGTCACAGCCGGGCGCAGAAGGGCGAGTTTGGAGCCGAGACAGTAATCGAACACGTGACATATGCTTTGGTTTTTTGGTTTTGTTTTTAATGAAAGCTCCCCACTCCAAGGTTAGGCTAGGATGAGCTGGAGTGACAGCCTCCGTCGTCATCGGCCCTTTCACTCGTGCGCGGGCTGGTCGGAGAATCTGGTGGCCGTACCTCACTGCTGTACCTCGCATGGCCGCCGAAGTCGCTGGCAATGGGAAAGAGATCAATGAGGCCTGATAGCTGTTAATGGCCATGGCCTCCAGGTGACACACACACTTCTGCTTACAGCCCATGGGCCAAAACTAGTCATATGGTCCCAAACTAACTTAAAGGGAGTCTGGGAAATGAGGGACGTAGGAATATTCTGGGAGCCACTAAATCGTGATCCTTGCCATTGAATTTAAGATACCATTATTTTTTAAATCACCAAGATGGAGAAACTACCATTAATTAAACAGTTATGAGCAATGAAATGTTTTTAAAAATTCTATTACGAAATGTTCAAACAAAAAATAAATGAGCTATACCATGACCATGCATTACCTACTACCTAGAAAATACATCAGTAATGAATACTTTGTTGTATGTCTTATGCCTTATCTCTATATCTGTTCTTTCCTCTATCCATCCCTCAGTCCATCTTATTTTTAGATCAATTTCAAAGACAGTTGCAGACATCAGTGCCCTCACTTCTAAATACTTAAGTGTGTGTATCATTAA
Source organism: Eidolon dupreanum (assembly GCA_028627145.1). Classification (NCBI taxonomy): domain Eukaryota; kingdom Metazoa; phylum Chordata; class Mammalia; order Chiroptera; family Pteropodidae; genus Eidolon; species Eidolon dupreanum. The sequence continues at coordinate 336,813 of CM053503.1, read as the reverse complement.
TTTGTTTTTAGTTTTTTTTTTTTTCTCTTTAGGGGTATGGGGTAAAACATATATAGTGGAATACATGACTTAAATGGACACAACTGTGTCGTATAGCAAAATATGGGACATACCCATCATCCCAGAAAGTTCTTTCATGCCTCTATTGTCACTTTCCATATCCACATCCCAATATTCTGATTCTTTGCACTATAGGTTACCCTGTTCTAGAACTTCATAAAAATTGAATTGTACAATATGTAGTCTTTTGTGTCTGGCTTCTTTCACTCACAAAGTTTTCGAGATCCATTTTGTGGTATATTTCATGAATTCTTCCTTTCTTCCTGCTGTGTGCTCTGCTACATCGTGAACAGACCACAACTTGTTTGGTCATTCTCCTGTTGATGGACATCTGGGCTCTTTCCAGTTTTTAGTTATGACCAAAAAAAAAAAAAAAAAACTGCTAAGAAGATTCCTGTACAAGACTCTGTGGAGATATGTTTTTTTTTCTCTTGGATAAGCACCTAGGAACTGAATTGCTGAGTCATAGCAATAGTCATAAAGATACATATTTAGCTTTTAAAAGAAGTCAGACTTTTTCTTAAAGCAACCGTACTTTTTTTTTATTCCTACCAACAGCGGCATATTTCTGTTTGCACCACACCGTTGGCAACATTTGGTGTTGCCAATCTTCTTAGTGTTAGCCAGTCCAGTGGGTAGGTAGTGATATCTACTTGTGATTTTCATCTGAATTTCCGTAATAATGATGAACATTTTTTCACGAGCTTATCGCATGCCATCGATTATAAGATGTATCCTGATTTCAGGTGTTAAATTGTGGAAAAAAGTGTGCATCCCAAAATCAGTGACCTGTAGTAACCCCACAACACTCCAGTCAGTCACTGCTCATACTCACAGTTAAGGCACCTACTGACCTGCATTCTGTCTCTGTTATTTTGTATTTTCTCAGAATTTCTATATAAATGAGATGCACGTGTGGTAGGCTGAATAATCTCCCCGAAGATATCCACACCCTAATTCCCAGAACCTGTGTAGATGTCACCGTATGTGTGGTAAAAGGGACTTCACACATATGATTAAATTAAAGATCTTGAGATAGGGAGGTCATCCTAGATTATCCCAGTGGGCCTATTGTTAGGGTTCTTTCAAGGAGAGGCAGGAGGATGAGTCAGAGAAGGCAATTTGTATGACAGAATCATAGAGGAATTGGAAGATGTCACGCTGCTGGCTTTAAAGATGGAGGAAGGGATCATGAGCCCAGAAAGGCGGGCACCTCTGGAAGCTGGGGCAGGTAAGGAAACAGGCTGTCCCCTGGGGCCTCTTCACACTTTAGTTTCAGCCACAGAAGACTCATTACAGATTTCCGACTAATAGAACTGTGATATAATAAATGTGTGTTGTTTTAAGCCACTAAGTTTGTGGCAATTTGTTACATCGACACTAGGAAACTAATACAATATGTAATCTTTTTGGTCTGTTTTCTTGCACCCAGCATAATATTGTTGAGGCGTATTTATGTTGTTGCCTATATCAGTATTTTGTTCCTTTTTTTATGAATAGTCTTCCATTGTCTGGGTATAAGACAATTTCTTTATCCATTCACCAAATGATAAACATTTGGATTGTTTCCAGTTTTTGCCTCTTATAAAAAATTCTGCTACATACATTCCTATACAAGTCTTTGTGTGGATACCTGTTTTAATTTCTCTTGGGTAAATACCCAAGAGTGAAAGTGTTGGGCTGTATGGTAAGCTTATGTTTACTTTTCAAGAAACTGTCAAACCATTTTGCATTTTCACCAGTAGTGATGAAGATTCCATTTTCTTTACAGCATCACCCACACTGGCTATTGTCAGACTTTTTATTTATGGCCATCCAAGGGGTTGTGGTGGTATCTTATGTTGGTAAATTTAGCATTTCCCTGAGGATCAATGGTGTTGAGCATCTTTCATGTGCTCGTATATAGTTTGCATTATCTTCTTTAGTGAAATGTTCATTTAAATCTTTGCCCATTTTTAAATTGGGTTGTTTGTCTTATCACAGTGTTGTAAGTTTTTTAAAATATGTTTTTTAGAATCAAGTCCTTTATCATTTATATGATTTGAAATTATTTTTCCAGCTGTGGTTTGCCTTTTATTTTTCCTAATAACATCTTTTGAAGAATAAATTTTTTAATTTTGATGAAGTCTAATTTATCAATTTTTTTCTTTCATGTATTATTTGATGTTATATCTAAGAAATCTTTTTCTAACTCAAATAATTTCTCCTATGTTTTTTCTAAAAGTGTCTCAGCTCTCACATTTTGAATTAATCTTCTGTATGGTGTGAAGTTAAGGGTTCAAATTATCTTTTTTTTTTTTTTTTGCTTATAGATAACCAATTTTTCCAATATCATTACTTAAAAAGAAATCGAGTCCCTATTTATTTTTGGCAATTAATCATGCTATGTTTAGCTTTAATTAGGTATGAAGACTTTCCCAATTATGTCACCTAGAGATCACTTCACTCACTGCTATGCTTGGCTGCCAGTCTCTTGTCTCTCTCTTCAGCAAAGGTGAGGTGGATACACTTGCCACGGAGAAGAGAAATTCATGTTTTGTTGCCTTTGCCAATAACAAAAATGTTGGAGAGCTGGGTGACAAAGCTGTTGTCATCGGCATCTTTCATATGAACCACGTCAAAAGAGCCAGGATGTATCTCTCTGTTGGTGATCACACTGATTCTTCCCAAGTTAGCACCTCCAGTCACCATACCCAGGTTACCAGTGTCAAACTTGATGAAATCAGCAATTTTGCCAGTCTGCAAATCAAATGATGTCGATGTGAATGGTGCCGTTCACTTCGATGAGGGGATTGGGGTAGCGAGCATCATGAGTCACCAGATGAGGGATTCCTTTTGTGCCTACAAAGATCTTTCTCACTTTGCACAGTTTGTACTTGTAGCAAAGCGACCTTTGGTGTCATAGACCAGATGCAAATTCCGTCTGGTCTTGTCAATGCTGGTGATATCCATAAAGCCAGCAGAGTAGGTTACGTCAGTCCAGACCTCGCCATGGATCTTGATAAACCGCTACATCCAGGTCTTTTTTACTTCATCTCCTGTTCGTGCATGCTTCAGTCTGTTCCTTAGGAATATGATGAGAGAGAGACACTTTCTCAGCTCGTGGGGACCAATAGGTGGACGCGGAGCAAACGCACCTGTCAGTTCATCCAGCATCCGGTGCTTCGGCGCTGCTACGCGCTTCAGATGCTTTTTGAGACCACGAACCATGGCTGCGCTGGACACAGAAAGAGCGAGATTGACTCCCTGTTGAGCTGACTCAGCACCTTTATAAAAAAATCAGTCGATCATGTTTGTGAGAGTGTATTTCCTCCATTCTGTGCCATCGACCTATATACCTGTCCTTAAGCCAACTCCATGCTGTCTTGATTACTCTGCCTCTACAGTACGTTTCAAAATCAAGTAGTATGAGTCTTCCGACTTTGTTCTTTTTCAAAATTGGCTATCTTGACTCTTTGCATTTCTTTGCATTTTAGTATTAGCTTGTCAATTTCTACCGAAATAAAACAAGACCACCTGCTGAAATATTCCCAGGTATTGCATTGAGTATATGATTAGTTTGGGGAGAATTGCCATCTTAAAAATATTGTCTTCTAATTCGTGAACGTGGCATGCCTCTCCATTTATTTAGGTCTTCTCTAATGTTCCTCAGGAATAATTTTTGTAGTCTTTATTGCATGGGAATTGCAAGACTACCCCCAGGTTTGATGATTTGTTAGGCAGACTCATAGGAGGAGGCATGTAGCCATTCTCATGGCTACAGTTTGCTACAGTAAAAGGTTACAAAGTAAAATCAACAAAGGAGAAAGGCTCATGGGGCGAAGTTTGGGGAGACCAGGCAGCACCTCTCACAGGGGCTGCTCCACGTGGGATCACCTCGGTGGCGCTTAATTGCCCCAGAAAGCTGTGACGGAGTGTGAAATGTTGCTGGCCAGAGAAGTTCACTGCAGACTCAGCACCCAGGTTCTTATCAGGAGCTCCCATTTCTTTCCTAAGGCTGCTGTGACAAACTGATACAAACCAGGTGGCTTAAAACAACAAACATTCATTCTTTTGCTGTCTGGGAGGCCGGGAGTCAGCAGGGCGGTTCCTTCTGAGGTTCTGAGGGAGAACCCGTCCCAAGCCTCTCTGATTTGCAGTTGCTGCTGCTTGGGGTTCTGTCCTCACGTCAGCTTCTGCTCTGTGTGTGCTCTGCTTCGTCAGAAGGATACTCGACATTGGATTGAGGACCCCCTCCAATGCAGGATGTTCTATCTCAAGATTCTTAAATTAATTGCACTTGCAAAGACCCTTTTTCCAAAGAAGGCCACATTCACAGGTTTTGGGTGGATGTATGTTTTGAGAGGGGCCACCCACTACCAGCTGGTCAGATAGGCTGTCTCTGCCTGGTGCCTGCCAAAATTTCAGACAACCAGGGAGAAAGCAGATGTTGAGCATAAATCATATCGTTTGTATGAACAGCATAGGCATCATGAGCCACTCTGGTCACTTCCGGGAATGGCGGCAACCCCCCTGAAGTCAGGTTTCCAGGTGACAGCCAAGGACTAACTTTGTAGGCAGGGTTTTCTAAAGGATAAGCCATCAGCCTGCTGCATTGACTCTTCTGTACACACTTATTTGTTATATTATTCCTAAGTATTTTATGCAATTATAAATGGATTTTTTCCCTTAATTCCATTTCCAGATCGTTTGTTGCTGGTATATAGAAATATAACTGTTGTTTGTGTATTGATATTATATTCTGTGACCTTAACTAGTTTTATTTCTAGTAGATTTTTTTGGAGGTGAATTCTTCAGGATTTTCCAAACATGTGATCATGTCATCTGTGCATATAGACAGTTTTGCTTCTTCCTTTCTAATCTGTGTGACTTTAATGTTTTTCTTGCCTTACTGTGCAGCTAGAGCCTTTAGTACTATATAGAATCATTTCAAATATTTCTTCTGTTCCTGTCTGTCTTTCTTCTCTTCCTGGTGTTCCCATTACGTGTATGTCACACCTTTCGTATGTCCCACAGTCTTGGATATTCTCTTTGTTTTTCCTGATATTTGTTCTCTTCGCTTTTCAGTTTCCGACGACTGCTGACACACCCTCTAGCTCAGAGGTCCTTCCTTAGCCGCGTTCCATCCACCGATGAGCCCGCGAAAGGCATTCTCCGTCTCCGCAGGAGTGTTGCAGTGTCTAGCATCTGCTTCTGGTTCTTTCCGAGGGTTCCCACCCTCCGCTCACACGCGCGTGTGTTCTGGCCCGCTGCCTGCGTCACCCTACAGCCCTCACTCATCAGATTCCCATGTGACAGCTCCAGCATCCCTGCCACGTCTGCTTCTGATGCGGCTCTGTCTCTTCAAACTGTGCGGTGTCCTGGTCATCTTTCCTGATAGCCAGACGTGGAGAACCAGGTGGAAGGAGCCGCAGTGACTAACCCTGGTGGCGTGGCCTCGGGCGCGGGGCGGGGGGCTCCGTGGTCCCACCACCCAGCTCAGCCTTCAGCGAGCCCACGCCCTGCTCCGTGACTCCCCGCGTGCTTCTCCGTTCTCTTCTCCCTCTTCGCTGGGACGGGTGGCTGAAGGGGCTAGAGCTGGAGGTTCCCCTTCCCGGGTAGGGCTGGGGGCTCCAATGACTCCCCAGCAGGCCGGGCTCTGGCCGACGCTCCCTCCCGAGGGCAGGCTGGTTAAGGACACAGGGCTCTGGGCACTTAAAACGGCTCCTCTTCCCCCAGAGGGGCTCCCCTCTGATGCTCCCTGTGGGGACCTGGTCGTGCTCCTGGTGAGTCTCATGGTACTGCGGACCCCCCTCATGACTGGCCCCTGGAGTTTTTAACTCGCAGACTTGTCCACTCTGAACCACTTACAGGTTCCCCGGGAGTTTCTGTCCCTGACTCTCGGTTCCGGGAGCTGTAACGACTTGTGCTCACCTGCCTGTGTTTCCAGTCTTGGGAGCAAAGGTTTGCTCTGTGTGCCCCCTTCTCTTCCAGACCCAAGAAGAGCTGCTGACCTTCCCGCCTCTTACCTGTTAGGGTGGAGTGGCAACTTCTGGGCTCCTTACAGCGGAATCCTACACTGGAATTCAAGTGGTGAAAGCAGACGTCCTTGCCTCGGTTCCAATTTAGTGGGAAAGCATTAGATCTTCCTCCATTAAATTTAATCTTAGCTATAGATTTTCCCTAGCTATGTTTATGAAGTTGGGGAAATTTCCATCTGTTCCTAGTTTGTTGAGAGAATTTATCATGAATAGGTATTGTTGAATTTCATTCTTCATTTATTCCTGTTGATTTGAGTGACCTTCTGAGTTATTTCCTTTCAGCTTGAAGAATTCCCTTTAACATTTCTGGTAAGTTGGCTCTGCTAGCAATGGTGTTTCTGTTCTGTTTATCTCGGATGTCTTTATCTCACCTTCATGATTTTTCAACTTCATTTTTGAAGGATAGTGCTGCTGGGTATAGAATTTTTTTCGTTGACAGGTTTTATTTTTTCTCCTGAACTTTAAATATGTCCTTTTACTGTCTTTTGGCCTCTATCATCTTTGATGAGAAGCCAGCCACTGAATGTATCATCGTTCTCCTCTGTGTGGTGGGTTGTTTTTCTCTCCGTCTCTGACATGCAGGAATTTGGTTACGGTGCACCCAGCTGTGGCTCTCCCGGTGTGCCCTCTTGGGATGATAGAGCAGTGGTCTTCTGATGCCCTGGCCTGTGCCCTGCCACACCGTGGGGGCTCTTGAAGAGAATGGGGCCGTTCCTTCTGCTCCGACAGCACTCCAGAGGCAGCATGCATTTTATATTTGTTGGTGAATAATTTTGCACTTGGTATTCTTAGTGATAGAATTAATTTTATTTGGTCCTTCTGTGTCAGAAATATTGAATGCAGCTCGGCCTTGTTTTAGGCATTTCGTGTACCCTACAAGGCTGTTTGGAACAGAAATCTTTTAAGGAGCCCCATGTCTTGTGCCCAATTACAGAAACAGGAATTGTAGTAGCTCTGCATGTTATAATGTGTTTATTTGTATGTACAAATCATTTTCTTCTCTCTCTTTTCCATTTTTTAAAATATGCAAGTTGTCAGAAGTTAACTTTACTATTTACTTTTAAGATAAGAACATAAGAGAATATTCAGTGAAACAGTGACAGAATTTGAGGAGTAATTAATGTAGCCAGTGACAAACACAATGACTCTTGGGCCTGTGCATATGACACTTGAAGTAAGGATGGATATATCTTGTTAGGTGAAAACACATGTTGTTTTATTGTTGTGTGGAAGTTCAAGTGTGTTTGAAAAGGTGCATACCAACGCTGACTGTCCAGAGAATTGGACTCTGCCATTCTCCACTTGCGGCCTCAGCTCCAAATCCACTTTCTCTGTGCCTGCTCTGCGATGACGGTCCTGTAAGCGTTTCTCTTTCGCAGTTTGGCCCGATGTTAAACTTTGTCAGGAAGGGACCTCCTGGCCCGGAGACCCGGTTCTGCAGCTCAGTCCACAGCACCCCAGCCTCTGCGGGGAGGGGCCTCTGCTTGCAGGGCGCTTCTCATCTCAGTTTGAAAGCCGTTGTTTTTTTAACCCCGCCTCCTAGCAGTTCACCCTATAGAACCTGCCAGAGATCTGCCCTTCGAGGTGCTGGGGACAGGTGTTCAGAGAGAGGCATTCTACTCTCAAGCCCGCGAAGGGCCGTTGGGGAAGCTGCGAGCCCCAGAAGCAGGACGCGGGGAAGTCCGGCAGCCTGGAGCTGGTGCCTGCGGCGCGCAGAGCGAGCCCCAGGACAAACGCTCGTGCGCCCTCTCGTGACAGAGCTCGGCACCGGCCAGCCCGGGCCCGCGTTCGCAGAGGGGACCCCGGCGCTTCTGCCACCGAGGCAGGAAGCTGGTAACTGGCGTCAAGTGGTAGATATTCCTTCACTGCTCTATTTCATTTTCCAACACTTTCCCACGGTTCACACTGACAACTGAAATAATAATTCTCATTATACAGATTAGTTTAATGGAATCATGCAATTCCAACCAATGTAAATGGGCACTTATTTTAACGTGTAAAATACATTACACCTATGGGGCGTCCAGAAAAAACAGTAAGTGTGGTGGCTGTGGCTCAGGCTCTCCCAGTCCAGTTAGGAAACGGGGCGTCGAGGGGACCTGCGCGCGGCACGTAGGCGGCTGACCACGGTTCCCTCTTGTTCTGGCCATGTACACGCCACGTGACCAAGGATTTCAGAGGATACCCAGCTGCCGGGTGGGAGAGGCTTTCAGCCAGAGCAGAAGGCCTCCCGGAGGACAGGAAGACCCCTGCCCCAGGTGTGTGACCGGCACCAGTCCTTTCAGGCCGCTGGAGAGGTTGTTCTGTCGCTGACGTTGCAGTAGGAAACTTATTGCCGCAAATGCATTATCCCATAAGAAGTTAATTATGCTTGTGGAGAAACTCAGCAATACCTCAGAGGGGAAAGAAAGTAAAAGGAGAGAGCCACCTCCAACCGCCCCGAGGTGCTGCCAGGTCCGGCAGCCGGCATCGCGGCCCCGCCTCCGGCGCGCTCACGTCAGCGCGTAACCCCGCCCACCCACTCGGCCCCGCCCCCGGGGCGCGCCCTTGCAAGGCCCCGCCCCGACGTGCGCGCCCCCGGCCGCCGCAGCCGCCATTTTGGAGCGACCGGAGCGCCGCCCGCGGCCTGAGCCGGTCCCGAGCCGCCGGCCGGCGCGAGCCGAGTCCGTGGGCGCCGTGTCCGCAGGCGCCGCGCCCGGCCGGGCCCATGTGCGTTCGGTCCGCAGCAGGCCGCCCGGGCTTCGCCTCTGCCAGCGCCCTGGGCGCCACCCGGGCCTCCCAGGAGCCGCCGCGACGCCCGGCCCGCGGGGCAGGTGAGTGCGGCCGCCCGTAGGCGCCTCAGCCCGCGCCGCTCGGTGACCACCTCCCCCGGTCAGTGGCCTGCCTTCGGTGACGTCCTGTGTGTTCACCCCGTTATATTTCTCCTGTCAGTGTCTACCCTGTCAGTACCCCCAAGGCAATGTCCCCCTGCCAGTGTCCCCATGCCACGCACCCCCGCTGCTGTCCCCCGCCCCCTCCCAGTCCCCCCTCATTATCCCCCAAGGCGGTGTCCACCGCCCAGGTGCCCTCCCAGCCGGTGTCCCTCATGTTACTGACCCCCAGGCACCCGCCTGGCCTGTGTCACGTGCCCCGCCTCCCTGTCGGTGCCCTCCTTCCGTCCGTGCCCTCCCCGTTTGTGTCCTCCGTCTGTGCTGCCGGTGTCCCCCGTGTCTGTGCCCCCCAAGGCAGGGTCCACCCAATCAGTACCCCCTGCCTGTCAAGGCCCCCTCTGTCAGTCCTCCCCGGCCTGTCGGTGCCCCATCCCCTCCTCACCGCTCCCGTCATCACCCCCTTTCGGGGACCCTTCCCACCAGCACCCACCTGCCAGTGCCACCCCTCCGGTGCCCCACACTGCGCTCTCCCGCCTGTCCGCGGGGGCCACTCCTCGCCTCAGTGTCCCCGTCATCACTCCCTTTGTCTCCTCGGTGACCCCTATCTCCACCATTACAGCGCCAAGTGTCTCCAGCCACCTACCCCCGTTCTGTCACCTTCCCTGGCCAGCGTCCTTACCCCTCACTGCCCCATTTCTTCTGTACCCATCATCTCTCCTTCACACCTGTCCCTTTCCCTCCTGCACTTTACTGGTCCCCTTTAATGTACCACCCTACCTGTCACTGTGATGCCCTCTGCGCACCCCACCTGCCACTCTGTGTCTCTGTGGCCTGACTCCCTGCATCGTCCACCCACTTGTTTCCCCCAGTTTGCTACTGATGCCCTGCCTTGTCCCCGCCACCAGCTCACCCTGCCTGTCGCTTTTGCTTAGCGTCTTGCCTCTCACTGCACCCTTCCCCCATTTTGTCACTGTACCCACCTGTCTTGTTTCTGTGGCCTTTTCCAGCCTGTTACTCGTTCACCGCACCTGTCACCTCCCCCCACAACTTCTCCTGCCATGCCCTTGGCCTCTCAGTTCCTGGGCCATCATTGACACTGCCAGCTGTTCGCCTCTTCTCCACGTCTCTTCCTTTCTGGTTTCTCTTCCCTTTTGGCTTCTGTAACTCTCACGTCAGCTGAGTTCTGGAAGGCGAGAAGCAGCTAGCTGTGAGAAGGTTGGGGACAGAGCCTTCCACGCTGAGGGCACAGCACATGCAAAGGCCCTGAGGTGGACCTCGGGGAACCTAGATAAGACCAATGTGTGGCCAGGGTGAGGGGGTAGACAGGAGCCCGGGTTAGAGCATTGGCTTCCATCAGGCTGTTCCTTGCAGGCGGTGAGTCAGGAGGGGACCTGGGCTGGAGATCGAGTTGGGGGTGCGAGATGAGGTGCTGGGGGTGGGTGTAGTTGATGTCGTATAGACCTTGGTGGTCGATTTAGGGAGATTTTGGAGGTAGAGTTGTTGAGACTCGCTGATGGATTAGACCAGTGGTCCCCAACCTTGTTGGCACCAGGGCCCGGTGCTCCTATGAGAATCTACTGCTTGATGACCTGAGGCGGAGCTGAGGCGGTGACGCTGGCGCTGGGGAGCGGCCGCAGATACAGATACAGCTGCTCTGCCCTCCCTCTGCACACCTCCTGCTGTGCGGCCCGATTCCTAACAGGCCATGAAGCGGTACCGGTCCACGGCCTGGGGGTTGGGGACCCCTGGATTAGAGGAGGGGTGTAAGGGGAAGAGAGGACTCAGGGCGGTTTTCTGGGCTTCCTGATGGAACAAAGGGGCGGACCGAGGCGCTGTTCCTGCGAGAGGGAAGCTAGGTGGGTGGTGGCAGGTGCGGGGGGTGACTAGGTTGGAGGTGGACAGGAAGGCTTTCTCTTGGCTTAGTGTAGTGGGAGAGGTCTGACAGGTGCAGGGACCCTTAGCGAGAAGGCATCTCTCAGCAGAACCTGGACCCAGAGGAGAGGCCAGGCTGTCGGGGCAGACGGTTCAAGCTGTGGGAACAGCTGTTGACACGCACACAGAGCAGCGGATTGACCGTCTGTTGTGTGCTACTGTATTAAATGCTCTGTGCGAGTTATTTTATTAATCCTCACAAGAACCTTAGGGTGTAGGAGCTATTACTTCCCTGTTTTACAGATGAGGACACTGAGCTATGCAACAAATAGGTATACAACAGATAGCTAGCATTTGTACCCCAGGCAGGTTGACTAAAGCCTTTCCTCCCACCATTTTTTTTTTTTTTTTTTGTTAAGGAAAAGCCCAACTTTTAAAATACTGTTTTGAAATTTTAAATGGTACCAATAGCTGATTATTACGTACTAAATGCTTTTGTGTGTGAGCACACAGGTATTCCAATACATTTTATTTAGAAAAACAAGCCCTGGCGCTTTTTAAAGTATGTTATGTATATCATCTTATTCAGTTCTTATTTTAAAAAGTGCTTTACTTTTCGTTATTCTTGTATTCTTGAGAGATACAACATTCTGATATAAAGTGGGTACGTGACTTGCGCAGAATTTATAAACAGGAGACTCAAAACCAGTGCTAAATTGCACATTTTGACATCACACTCAGTAATCATTAATTTTTAAAACAACTTCACGATATAGTTACTTTTAATGTTCCTGTTCATATTCATGTGAGAACACCGAGGCACACACCCAAGGTCACAGTAAACAAGAGAGAGCCGGGACTCAGCGCAGGTGGGCACGCTCCAGACCTTGTGCGTCTCACTGTGGCTTTCGGTGGGTGCGTCACGCACCTGGTAATCCAAACTCCACGTTCCCCAAATACCAAAGTTTGTGTGATGAAGTCGGTTTCACTGTCACCGTCCCTCAGCCATCCTCTTCCTCTTGGAGAGCGTGTCGTAGCCGTGTACAGCAAGCAGCTGTCTCCTTTGTAACACAGCACATGCAGCTGGACAGGCTTTCATTTCTTTAAAAATACTCCACCATTTAAAAGTTGTCAAATGTTTTACACCCAATTTATCGTACAGATCTTAAGTATATAAGTTTGACGAGTTTTAACAAATATATATACCTTTGTATCCATTACTCATGTCAAGATACAGATTATCTTTCACCCCTAAAAGTTTCTTCTGTCCCTTTTCAGTTATTACACCACCCTCCAAAATTCCAAGGCTACCATTGTTTTGATTTCTATCAATATAGATTAATTTTGTAGGTTTTTGAACTTCATATAAATGGAATCATAAAGTATATGGTCTTTGTGCTTGTCTTTTGCTCAATGTAATGTTTTCAATATTTATTGATTTTGATGTCTGTATTTATAGTTCCTGCTTTTTATTTGAGTAGTATGCCTTTGCATGAAAACATCATAATTTATTTATCTCTTTTCCTATTGATGGACATTTGGACATTGCTTTTACTTTTCAGCTATTGTGACTAAAGTCACTGAAGATTCTTAATGATGTCTTTTGTGGACATCTGTTATTTTTTGGGGGTAAATATCTAGGAATGAGATTGCTGAGTCAAAGATCAATGTGTGTTTAATTTTTCTAGATGCTACCACAGTTTTCCAAACCGATACCATTTTATACTCCCACCAGTGTTGTATGTGAGTTCTAGTTTCTCCAGATCCATGTCGGCACTTGGTATCATCAGTCTTTAATTTTAGCCATTCATGTGGTAGTGGGATCTCACGGTGGTTTTACTTTGCATTTCTCTGATGAATAATGATGGAGAGCAACTTCTCATGTGCTTATTGGCCCTTCGTGTATCTCTTGTGAAGCATCAGGTCTTTTGCCCACTTTTTATTGGGTTGTTTATCTTGTTATTCATTTTCAGAATTTTTAAAAATATGTTCAGAATTTTAAAAAATGAGTCCTTTATGACGTTTATGTAAGTGTATACATATATAGCGAAGGAGGAGGAGGAGAAGTGAGGGGTGAATATTTTTTCCTGTTTGGTTCGCCTATTTGTTTCTTAATGGTATCTTTTGAGAACAAAAAAATTTTAATTTGGATGAAGTAAAAATTCGTCAATATTTTTCTTTTTTTGTAGAAGCTTTATAGTGGTTGTGTTTATTCAGGTTTATGGTTCATCTTTTCCTTTTTAACAGCTTGGTTGAGATACAATTAATGTACAATAATGTACACACATTTAAAGTATAAAATCTGATAAGTTTCAGTGTACGTGTGCACATGTGAAATTGTCTCCACAGTCAGGAGTGTCCCTATCCATCCTCTCCCAGTTTCCTTCTGCCCCTTTGAGACCCCTGCCTCCCACCCTTTCCTGCTCCTCCATCTCCAAGTAAATACTGGTTTTCCTTCTGAATGACCCATCTTGCATTATTTTTTGGGTGAGGTGGAATCAAGGTACTTTTTTTCCTCCATGGGGGTTATTTATATAATCATTCTAGCATCATTTGTTGAAAAGACTCTGTTAAATTGCATTGGAAGCTTTGTTATAAATTAATTGAATGTTGTGTGCAGGCTTATTTCTGGGCTTTCTGTTATGTTCCCTTGGTCACTTTTCTATTCTATGCCAACACCACACTGTCTTAATTACTGTAACTAAATGTGGTATGTCTTGAAATCAGGTCTTGTAACACTTTCATCTTTATTCCTGTACAGAATTTCCCGCCAGTTTTAGAATAAGCTCTTCAATTTGTACAGAAGTTTTTGCTGGAAGTTTGGTTGGGATTACATCAAATCTATAGCTCAAGTTTAGAATTGAATTAACATTGAGACATATGCACATGGCATATGTCTCCCCTTATTTAAATCTTTAATTTTTCTCAGCCAGTTTTTCGTAGTTTTCAGAGTGATGGTACTCTTTTTTCATTTAATATATTGGTAGGTATATGATATTTTTGATATTACTCAAAACGTTTTATATCGTTTTTCAATTTTTTGTTGCTAATGTACAAAAACATGGTTTGTGTGGATCAAGCACGCATCCTGCAGCTTTGCTCAGTTCGCTTGTCGGTTCTCATGGTGTGTTTCACTTTATCAGTTCTCAGAGTGTTTATACATTCTTTGGATTTTCTGTCAGCTTGATCGTATTATCTATGAATAAAGACAGTCTTATTTTTACGCCCCCCCCCAATTGTTATGCCTTTTTATTTTTCTTGCACTCTTGAACTGGCTAGCACCTCTAGTGTAATGTTGAATAGGAACGGTGAGCGTGGGCCTTGTGTTCTAGTCCTATTATGTGGGATGTTTTTACCCTGAAAGGGTGTCGGGTTTTGTCCAGTGCTTTTTCTGCATCTATTGAGGTGATCATTTGGTTTCTGTCCTTTATTCCATCAGTGTGGTGTATTATATTAATTGATTTTCAGATGTTGGAGCAACTTGCATTTTTAGGCTAAATCCCCTTGGTGTAGGGTGGCTGGACTTGTTTTGCTAGTGTTTTGTTGAGGATTTTTGCATTTATATTCATAAGAGATGTTTGCATATGACTTTCTTTTCATGTGATATCGTTGGTTTTGGTATTAGGATAATACCAGCCTAGAGAATGAGTTGGGAAGTTCTTCATTCCTTTTTGCAGATCGGATTTCTGTATGGGATCATTTTCCTCAGCATGAAGCTCTTCATTATTTCTTACATTGTAGGTATGCTAGGGACAGATCACTTCAGCTCTCATTTCTCTGAAAAGGTCTTTATTCACTCTTCAGGGTCAGAAAGTGTTTTGCTGGATAAAAAAGTCTAGGTTGCCAGTATCCTTTCAGCTCTTTAAAGAAGTTACCCCGTGGTCTCTCAGGTTCTGTTGTTTTTAGGAGAAGTCAGCTATCACACTTGTTCACCTGATATATTTTTTCCTGTTTTGTTTCATGTATTTTATTTATTTTTACCAAGTAAATTAACTCGTTATTTCTATTAATTTTTTTTCTCTTTCAGTGTGATGATAATTTTCTAATTTTGGTGTTTTTGTATGTATCCTTTTTGGGGTTTACTTAGTTTCTTGACTCTCTGGATTGATGTATTTAATCAACTTTGGAAACTTTTTGGCTATTGTCTCTTAAATATTTCCCCTGCCTCACGTTCGTTCTTCTCTTCTCTTGGCACTCCCTCGACATCTATTTTAGATTGCTCGATAGCGTCCCACAGTTTCAAACATGGGTGACGTGACGTTTTTCTGCTTTGCATGTCTGGTAACTTGTCATTGTGTGATGGACATTGTGGATGGTGCATTCTGGAGACTGTTTCAGGTTATCTTCCCTTAAAGAGTGTTACGTTTGGTTAGGGTACCTGTGAAGTTACTGGGAGATCATCTTGATTCCTTAGAAGCTTTTCCATGGAATCTGTTTGGGTTTTTCCCCAAATTTTAGGGTATAGCCTTTAGCTGTGGAACACAGTTTTTACTCCTCAGGCGTGGCGCTCGTGGAGTTTTAATGGAAAGCTCTTCTAATTTGGCAGAACTCAAACTCCAAATTCTGTCTCCCCCATGCTGGACAGCTGCTGAGATCTTTACTTATCTTTGCTTTCCTCTTTCACCTCATAACAGCTGCTTGTTTGCTTCCCTCCCTCCCTCCCTCCCTCTCCCTCCCTCCCTCCTTCCCTCTCCCTCCCTCCCTCCTTCCCTCCCTTCTTCCTCCCCTGCCTCCCTCCCTCTCTCTCAGTTTCATTGAGGTATGATCGACCAATAGGATATAAGATATTTATGTCATAATTTTATATGCATATACATTATGAAAGGATTCTTTCCATTTAGTTAATTATCACATCCATCACTTCATATGTTTCTTTTTGTGTGTGAGGATTTTTAAGTTGTAGTCTTAGCAAGTTTCAAGTTATACGATGCAGTGTCGTCAGCTACGGTCCCCATGTTTTACATCCAGTCCTCAGATCTTACTCATCTCGTAGCTGAGTGTTTGCGCCCTTTACCAGCCTCTTTTTACCCGCCCCACGCCCAGCCCTTAGTCCCTGGCAGACACTCTCTGCTCTGTTTATAGGGGTGTGACTTATTTTCTGTTTGGTATCTGGGTGTCATCCCACCACATGCAGTTTAGGGTCAGCCAAGGGTTTGAGAAGGATTTAGTACAGGTTTGGGGGCTTCCCCTTCAGTTTCCGCCGCTCCGTAGCCAGAAGCCTGGCGTGGAGGTCCTGCTGCCGGAGACCGGGGGGTGCGCAGTGCAGCAGAGCGGCTGGCTCAGGGCGGGGGCCGCAGCTCCTCGGCTCGCTCTGTCCAGGCGTGTGCTCCCTACGGCTTCCGCGTGCTTTCCATGGGTCTCCAGCACCGTAGGTTGCTGTTTTCTACGTTTGGTCCCGAGTTTATGATGACCAGCCTGGCCTGGCTGCTCCTCCGTTTCCGGACCCGGAACGTGCAGACTGGGATTGAAGCCCCGCGTCACGTGTGCCCGAGCGGGGAGAGGAGGCCAGGCCTGGACGCTGGGCGCGCTGCTCGCAGAGCTGAGCGAGGGACACGGGCGCTCTGGGGACCGGAGGACACTGGGGTGTGGGCGCCGTCAAGGAGCTGGAGGCTTTGGGGTGCTGGGCGTGGTGAGACAGAGAGGAAGCCCTTGTGTCCTGGGCTCCTTGACAATAGCGGTTTGGTGGCAGGGCGCGGGGAGAGGCGGCCGGGAGGGGAGGGGCTGCGGATGGTGAGAGCAGGCAGCTCCTCCAGCGGGCTGTGCTGTGCGCGGACGGAGACGTGTGTGCGGGACAGGGCGCGTGCGCATGCCCAGAGAGAGACGGGGGCGCCTGGCGGCAGGGGCGGCAGGGAGGGCAGGAAGGCGGGACAGTGACCCGTTGAGACCTTTTCTCCGTGTGCGGATTCAGGGGCTGAGGATGTTGGAGGGCTGAGGACAGTAGAAGGAACAAGGTGGTCGCATGAGTTACTGATCGCTTCCTAAAAGACCAGCCCAGTGACCAGGCTCAAAACCGCAATCTTTGTTTTAGTCGTGAGTCTGCGTTGAGCCCAGTCCGGGCTCGGCTCAGCCGCGACGGCTCTTCTTGGCTCCTCACGTCGTCAGCCTGGCGTCCTTGGACGACTGGGGCCTTGGTGGACGTGTAGGCCTCTCTCCATGGTTCTGTCACCCTCAGAACCCCAGGGGCTCTGGGGGGCTGCTTCACACACTGGTCCCAGGGTTCCAGAGAGCGGAGGCTCTGGAGACATAAGGGGCTGTGCAGGATTTGTGCTCATCTCGAGTGTGTCGCAGTTGTCCTAAGAGAGGGTCGCTGGCTTCCTGGAGGGAGAGGAGGACCGCGAGGCTGCGCTCAGCGTCCAGCCGAGGTTCCGAACACTGAGCACAGTGGCCGAGTGGCACCAGGCCGGCCCGCGCGTGGCGGCTTTCCCTCTGATGCAGCACCCCGACCCTGTCACGATCGTTTATCGGGCACTCTGCTTCATGCGACGTCTCGTGTGACACTCACACGACCCTGAGGCACACGCGGAGACGCAGAGGTCGGTGGAGGGGGGGCTGAGCGCCGGGCCGGGCAGCTGCATCTGGAGGGGAGGCCGGTCGTCCCCATGTGACTCTATGACCACAGGAGGCCCCCAGGGCAGGCCCCGGCCAGCGCCTGCTCGCAGGAGGTCAGTGCGTTCCCCGTGTGCAGGGGTGCCCCAAGGCCCAGGGCAGTGAGGCGCCCTGTCCTCTGTGCAGGGGAGGCCCTGGGCCCGGGCGCTGCCGGGCGTGTCCCTCACGGTGGCCGGTGGCCCCGGCGGCCCCTCCAGGACCTGTCTTCTCTGCTGGGGTCAGGCTCCTTGGGTGGGCCTGTGTTTGTCCCATTCTCTCTGCTTCGTGTGGCGTAGACCAGGCCTGGTGGCCTCGTCTGGGCTGCTGTCGCCATTCAGACCTTTCCCAGCTCTTTGGGAACTTGACTCCCACCTGTCAGCCCACCGACTGCTCCGTTTTTTCTCATTAAGATATAATTCACATACTATAAAATCCACCTTTTTCAAGCACACAGGTCAGTGACCTTTAGTATATTCACAAGTTTATGCGCCATCACCTCTGTCTAACTCCACGACATTTCCTCACCCACAAAGAAACCCACTGCTCCGTTTTGAAGACTTGCGCCTCAGGCTTCACTCACTCCCAAGACAAGACGCAGCTCTTGTCCCTTTCCCTGCTGTGCCAGGTGGCCCTCCCTGACCGCGCGGCCCTGGGCTGTACCTTCGTGTCGTCTTCCATCTTCATCATTTCTTCTACATCTCCTTTCATACCTGTTTTCTTTTTTGACCAGGCCAGAATCTGGTGTCACGTGGAAACTGAGAACAATGACTTTGGTGTCAGCCAACCTGGGTTCAAGTTCTAGAACTGACATTGATTAACTTTGTGGCCTTGGACCAGTCCTGGTGAACCAGGTGGGCGCCCTGGGCTCGTGCAGGAGTGCACAGCTTTGCAGGGGGACACTCCCCAGGCGCCCGAGTCCTGCGTGCTCACCCTGGAGGTGTCTGTCCTGTGAGCCAGCGCTTCTACATCACATAAAAGCCGAGAAACGCGCTGCAGGGCGCACGTGCGCAGCGTTCAGGGAGCCCAGTCTGTGGTGGCGATAAATCAGAAACGTCTTCAAAGTACCTCGGTGGGGAAGTGGCCAAAAAAATACTTTTTTATGTAAAGGAGTAGTGTCTACCGTATTTAAAGTGAGCTTAAAACGATTGGAGAGTGTATGTGTATGTTTTAAAAGTATTTAATTATATTCTTAAAACAACGCGCTACTTATAGATACGTGAGTAGTAAAAGTGAGAGTATGGATACTGCAAATTCGTGATTATCTTTGAGGGGAAGAGTTTAGTGGGTGGTGGGTTCCTCAACGTATTAGAATTTTTTTTTTAAATAGAAGAGGTGAACAAATGTTAACAATTGTTAAATCTCAACATATGGGTATTATTCTCTTCTCTGGACCTTTTTATATTTAAATTGTTTTCATAATTCAAAATAAATAAAAATATTGGGAACCAGATTATTATAAAGTGATTCTTGAACAGAGGTGTGAGCAGATCCCTGGGAGCGTGGGGAGGAGCAGGAGAGTCCGACACACGCGGTCGTGGTTGAAGTTTGGGTTTGAGCCGGCAGGCGCGGTCAAGTGGGGCAGGTGGGAAGAGCTGTTCCCGGCGCAGGCCTCGGCCCCTGGGCGCTCGGCCTGTGCGGAGGGGCTTAGGGAGTCGGGCTGGGGAGGAAACCCCGCTTAACGAGCCCGGGTGTGGAGGCGTCCAGGAAAAGTACAGTGTGGTCTTTGTTCCCTTTTCCTCTTTTTCTGCCTTTTTTGGATTGAGTATTTTTACGATTCTATTTGGGTCTTCGTGTATCTTTCATGTCTCCAGTTCCCATGTCTAATCTTGCCTCTGGGTTTTTTGAAGATACGGAGGGCGGTTGTAACAGCTGTTTAGATGTCCTTGCCTATGAATTCTAACCTGTGTCATTTCTGGGTTGGTTTTGATTGATTTTTCTCTTCATTGTAATTTGTGTTTCCCTGCTTCCTTGAATGTGTCGTAATTTTTGGTGGACTGTCAAGACACTGTGACTTTATCTCGTTGGATGCTAGGGAGTTTTGTATTTCTCTAAACATTCTTGACCTTTGTCCTGGGATGTGGTTAAATTACTTGGAAAGTTTGATGCTGGTGGGTCCTGCTTTTAAGCTTTGTCAGGTGCGACCAGACTACTGTTTAGGACTAATTTTGCTCCAGCCTGAGGCAAAAGTCTCCTGAGTACTTGTCCGTTGCCCCAAGACTCCTGAAGTTTTCCACGGCGACTGGGAGGGGAATAGTGTCCCCGGCTCCGTGTGGGCTCCCAGGATCGTTCCCGTTGGCCCTTTTGAGCGGTGCTTCCCCGGCTCGGTGGTGCGTGGCTGGAGACCGCACGTCTCAGCACAGCGCTGTCCCCTCCCGTGTCCTGCCCCCAGCGCCAGTGCCTTGGCCTCCGGGTCTCCCTAGCTCTGTTTCTTCAGCTCCCGGGATGGCCGGACTCCACCCCTTCCCCTCGGAGGCCTGAACCTTTCGGGCAGACAGCTGGGCCGGTGGGGGGCCTGTCTTGTTTTCGCCTGCATCAGGGATCACTGCTCTTCATTGTTGACACCCAGTGTCTTGAAAACTGTTTCATATGTTTTATCCTTTTATTTTTTAGTTGCAGGTGGGAAGGTAAATCTGCTCTCTGTTATTTCATCTTGACCAGGAGCAAAAGTATCAAAAACAGGTTTGAGAATGAAGGTGTAAGGTGGCCTCTAGAATAGCCATGGGATCCATGAGAATACTGACCCCCTTCCGGTTGGGGTGCCTGGGAGGGAGAGCACACGTGGCGTTTTCCTGCGTGGGCATCAAGGGAATTCATGTGTTTAGGGAAGGAGATGGCGATGGGGCTTGGGAGAAGGGTTCTGTAGGAAAACGCAGGGCTAGGAGTGAGACCCTGAGGGCACGGTAAGCGGACAGACCTACCATTAGTGACGACAGGGTCTGGGCTGGAGGACACAGGTGACCGAAGGCTTGTGTCCTGCAGGGGAAGGGTGCGGGAGAGGGTGACGTTGCCAGGGAATGCGTGTGGGGTGCTCAGGATACGCGCTTGTTACTGAGAGGGCATCACTCCTTCCCTGGCTGTGTGTCCTCCCCGTGTCCCTGCTGTTCGGGGCCACAGGCCCACTGTTCCTCCCGCTCCTGCTGAGTGGAGTGTGCCAACGAGACGTCTGTCTGTCTGCCACCAGAGCCTTGGTTCAGAGGTGGAGGAAACAGGCCCGAGGTCAGCCTCATAGAAATACGTCCTCATTTGAAAACTGTATAAAGTACTAGAAAGCTAATTTAGAATTATTTAGCTTAATTTGAATTATGAAATGTTGGATGTAACAAGTTTACCTACTTTGGAAGGTGACAGTGTTGACTTATTCCTGGCTTGCCAGCCCAACTTTTATTGCCTTTTTTTGTTTGATATTAATAAGAAATTTAAAAATACACAAATATAGAGAAAGCATTATAATAAACACCCAATCACCCAGCTTCAACAGGGATCAGCATTTTGCCAGTTTTCTTCATCTGTCCCTTTTCCTCTCACTTTTAAAATTTGTGTGGTTATTGTTTTTTTCAATGGAGTATTTTTAAAGCAAATCCCAGAAATAAAGTCATTTCACCATGAATACTTCACTTTTTCTAATAATGGGAAGTTTTTAGTTTTTAAAAACATAGCTACCATTTCATTATTACAACTAAGAGAATGCATGGTGATTTCTTATATCATCTATTACCAGTTTATATTCAGGTTTCCCCAATATCTTCAAAAATGTTTTCCAGTCAATTTGTTCTAATTGGAACCAAACAAGATCTAAATATTACTTTTGATAATTATGTGTCTTAAGTCTTTTATAATCTAGAACAGTACCCCTTTCTGTTGCTAACGTATAATTTTCAAAGGTAAAATCATGACTTCATGCAAATACAGTGTGACTGGTCAGCCCGAGGCGTCACCTGTCCATGATTTTGCCGTAGACCTTGGCGTCGATCATGTACCAAGGAATGCTGATCACTTTGACCACTTTGTTTGGAAATAGTGCTTAGAGATCACAGCTGGAACACTTTTAGGTGCTTTTCTTCTGGAAGCTGTGACGGATTATCAGTCACCTTGTGACCGGTCACCGTGTGAGCAGGGATATGCTTTTCCTGAGGTGATAGTGTGTAGTCGTGGACCCGGACAGCCTCGTGGAGACCCATCTCACGTCCCCGAAGGCTTTCGTGTGGCGTTCCGACCACTGAGCTGGTTGACCAGATGCAGAAGGGTGTCTGTTGCTGGTCTCAGTCTCCAGAAAAGCAAAGTTTTAGTTTCTTAATCATGAAACATTCTGATCATTTGAATACTAATAAGTAAAAGTACCGATTTTTGTTTTCCTTTTCTCTACCATTTTGGTAAATTACCTTTACAAAGGCAGAACTTACAATAAGTTTTTTCTCTTTTATTTTTCAGGTGAAGAAATTATAAATCTAATACTGGATGAAAAAAAATTTCTTAAAGTTGCATATACTCCAAGAAAAAACCCCAAATGTTTTCATATTTTGCCTGAATATAAAATTTAAACAAGAAATTTCCACAGAAGGTAAGATAGCTTTCTTTTTGATTCTGCTTTACTTTGTAATTTGTGTAAATATACTGTATAAGTGGAAGTTCAAAGATGGATGACAGCAAAAATTTAGTTTTGAAGGGTGCCTGTAGCCCGTTGTCTTTCATTTGTGTTTTGATCCCCCGAGTCTGGTTTTGAGGTGCTGCATTGTGGAACACCTACTTGGTCGCTCCAAGCCAAAGTGGAGTCCAGATGAAGTGGGGGCAGTTGTGCATGTGTAGTGAGGCACACCTGCGGCAGGGTGTGGCACTGCCGTGGTCACCCTCCGGAACACATGCCTTGCTGACATCAGCAAGGCAGGAGGGGCTTGCACTGGATGCGCCCGAGGAGCTCTTGCATTGCAATCCAGATAACTCTCCACCGGCTGAGAGAGAAATAAAAGCAAGAGGAACGGTGGGCCTCGGGCTGGCACGCCTTTGCTCCTTGCTGAAGAAAACGTAAATCGTCTTCAGAGGAACACGCACCGTGTGGGCACTCGGGGGTCCGAGAGAGTAAACGGGGGCAGCCTTCGATCTTACGGTCAGTGCACACACCGCGGTGTGGAAGAGGTCGCATAATTAGGCGCCCCAAGGCCTGCACGTATTGAATAATCAGATGCAGTACATACAATAATACGTGGAACATTCGATGGAAGTACAAAGTATAGTAAAAATTAGTAATGAAAAGCTAAGTATCAAAATCCAGGTAGAACTTTCAGAAATGAAAAAAATGTTGAAATTAAAAACTCACTATATGTGGATTAAATGGATTAAACATGGCTGAAAATAGAATTAGTGAACTGGAATATGTATCTGAACTTACCTCGTGTACAACACTGAGAGAGGGAAAATGGAAAATGAGATTAAGGGAAAATGGAGGGTTGAATGAAAATGTGTAGTTTGAATCCCAGAATGGAAAAATAGGGAAAATTGAAGAGGGGTGTTATAGAAAAGATTAATAACTTTGACTTTCAGAAACTAATAAAGATATAAATCCAGAGGTTTAAGAAGCACACTGTGTCTCAAGAAGTATAAAAAGAAACACGTACACTGAAATTGTATAGCATCAAAGACAGAGATCTTAAACCAGAGGTAAAAGATAGATTACCCACAAAGGAGCATCCGCTAGGTGGACAACAGGTGTCTTATTAGCATGAATAGAAGCCAATAGGGAGTGGAATCATTCTTCAAAACGATGAGGGAATAACTTCACTGTAAAGAATTGTGAATCAGGTGTATTTTGCAAGAAAAACAACAGTGTCTTATGTTTTTGATAAGTGTTGGGCTAGGTGTTTTGGACTATCTTCTGTTCCCCTCCCCTGTTGCGAAAACCAACTAAAATTGTTAGATTAAGGAAAAATCGTCTGTGGCCATGCCACCCTGAACACGCCCGATCTCGTCTAATCTCGGAAGCTAAACAGGGTCGGGCCTGGTTAGTACTTGGATGGGAGACCAACTAGGAAGACCAGGTGCTGTACGTGATTAAAAAAAAATAAAATAAAATTCAAAGAACTGACAATAGAAGCAAGCAAGTTCCAGACCAAAATATAACAATAAGAACCCAGAAAGGTAATTTAAGCACCATAGGATGGAGTGTGCCTTTCCCTGATGGCATTCGGTGACCGGGATTTTAGAGGCGGGTGGAGGAAGAACCGTTAGGGTCTCTAGTCCTCTCGAGGCAGAGAGCCCGAAGGAGGCCGTCCCTCTACTGTATGTGGCACTGAAGGGCTGTATCTGTATCAGAGAGAGGGTGAACTGGAAGCAGGCCTGCCTCAGTCTATCCTTGCCCCCACCTCACTGTCTTTACTAAATGTAGCAGGAAGAAAGGGGGGAGGGGGGATGTCTTGTGGCTCTGGGTTAGCCTCCACGAGGATTTATAGTCGGGTTTTGCACTGGTAGTTCAGAGCAGTCAAGCATGAATTTAGTTGCAAGTTTTCTGGTTTGGTAATGCCTTTAGGCATCCCACAAACAAAACCTCTCTGGAAGAAGTTAACTTTGTCATAATATGAAAAAAATCGTTACAGGTCTTTTAAGGATGTTGATTAGTACACAGACAAAACTGGCCAAGCACACGGGAAATAAGGCACACGCGTGAAAACCAACAGAAATAGAGCCTCCGAGACTTCAGATTTTGGAATGAAGAGAAACAGACTAGAAAACAAGCTTGTTCGTTATTCCTAAAGAAATAAACGTAACTGTAGAAAACGATGAAAGGTGAACTGTCATATTTGGAAAAGAACCAAATGGAATGTCTTATGTATTTGATTAAGTGTCAAGCTGGGTTTTTTGGACTACCTGGTCTCGTTATTAATCGCATGCCCTTTCATCATGGGTCTCTTTGGAAGCCTCATTCTGCTGTTTTCTGGAAAGGATTGACACACTCTTTAGTTTTTTTGTGTTTTCTTTTTGTGTGAGTTATTCATACTTTCACCTGTACACAACTCCGAGTCAAGGAGTAGCATCTGATGACAGCGGAGAAAGCTCGCTTCTCTCTAGTAAGTATGAACATGGTGGTCAGGAGGGAGCCCCAGCCTGCCCCGGGGGCCACGCCTCTGCTCTCGGTGAGTTCGGTGGCCTCTCTTCCCGCAGGGGAAGAACAGCATCCAGCCCTCTTAGCACCCCCTTCCTTGCTGTGCTGAGGACCAGCAGCCCCAAGGGCCTCTGCTTTCCCGCCACTGGGAAAGAGGCCAAGCACTAACACTGATTTGAAACAGGGAGGCCACGGACATTCTTTGAGCTTGTAATGCATGTCAGTGACATCTTTTCTTCAGGAAATTCAGGTATAGTTTGAGCACTTGTCCTATGTCAAGTGTGTTACTTAACTGCTCTGTAACCTTTTGAAGAAAATGTGACCATTTTACGGGTGAGACCTCTGACGCTCAGAGAGGTTAAGAAACCTGCTCAGATTGTGTTATAGTCCAGCCGGTGGCAGGGGGTCCTGAAGGATGGACCGGAGTGAGCTGGCCCACGTCTCTGTCTCTGAGCGGTCAGTCCGGCAGTGGCCTTCCCCACCTGGGCTTGCTCTGGCCCTCGCCATCTCCCAGCAGGGAGGCGGGCCAGAGGGACCCAGGAGCGCACACCTAGTCGGGCCCCAGGGTTCCAGCATCACTTCCAGCCTCACGCCTTGCCCAGAGCTCAGCCATGTGACCGCAGCTGGCTGCGAGGGGAGGCTGGCAGAGGCAGGCCGGGAGGCACCAAGCACCCAGCTAAAACTCTTGCCGTCGAAGAAGGGGAGGATGAAAACGGGTCACACAGGTGGGCGGTGCGGGCCCAGGCCCCCTGTCTGCGCGGCCCCTGGCCCTGGAACTTCAGCACATTCGTCTGCGGGTCGCTGGGGTGAGACCTCAGAGGATGCCGTTGTCAGGCCTGCACGCCAGGCCTGGAGCTGCGACCCAGCGACACGAGGGGCCAAGGGAGCGCCGTGTCCTAAAGGAACTCACGGTCTGTGCTGGCGACAGGCGGAGCCAAGGCACAAGAGTTCACGTAACTGGCCACGGGTCACATAGCAGATCCAGGACTTTAATCATAAATCTTAAAATAAAAACCCAACCCAACTGATTTGCGGCCGGATTGGTACTAGACGCATTTCAGATTCTGACTTCTCTTAGCGACAATCTCTGCCTCAGAATGCTTTTCTGCGAAGAGCTCTGCTCGTGGAACTGGTCACATGGGCACCATTTCCCTTTGGAGCCTACCTTGTGTCAGAGGGCTGTGCTAACTAGAACAAGGAGCTAGAGAAGCAGAGCTTCAGGCCCCTTGCGTTGGCCGTTGGACAGCGCCTGGAAGAGGGTGGCGGTTCTTCACTCCACGTTCCACGTAGACTGGAGGGCAGACGGCATTTCAGGGTGTGGCAGGCACCCTGGCGTCTCGGGCCAGCACCGACTACGGGCACGAGCAGCGATTTGTGCTTCGGATGCTGTCAGTGCTGGGCCTTTGGGCCACCCGAGGAAGCAGAGCGGGGGAGTCTTGCCCGTGGGCGCGGGCCAGCGCAGAAGAGGCGAGGTTTCTGTGGCGCTGTGAGGAGTTGCTAGGTTATGAGGAACGTTTGGGGAAAAAGGGCTGCCGTGCTATCTGAGCAGAAGTTCTAGAACCAGCTTATAAAAGTTCCTTTGACAGTGAGATTAGCCGCAAGCTAAACCAGCGCCATCGCGATGAACTTTTTAAAGGCTGCCACTGAGACGATCGTTTTCAGCTAATTCTTAAAATGCACAAGTCGCTGATGTCATGCAGAGACTTTTGATTTAATGGCGTAGCAGAATGTACGGGTGGGAGCTTGTGAGGCACATGCTCCACATTAGTGGTTTGAAGAGTAACTGAATTTTAGTTCAAGTGTCAGTGTAAATAGAACTTCTCAAATACTGGTCTGTCTGCAGGTGAGGTGAGCAAAATAAATGTACTGAGGTGAGTTTTTTGTAAAGCTATAGTTTTTCAAAGTGAGACATTATCCTCAATCCTAAGATTATAGCTTTCCTTTATTTTTTGACATTTTAGAAGTCATTGTTTTCTGAAGTAAAGGTAATTGCAGAGGATGGTTTATCCTTTTCCTTCTCACCTTTGTCTTCATCTAGTCTGTCTCTTTCCCTCCCTCTTTCCTCCTTGCTTTACAGAGTTAGGAAGTGGGCAGCCCTTTGTTAGTTTTCTGAATTAAAGGAAGAGTGACTGGCCTGCAGGGTCCCCGTGTCTTGGAACCAGTGAGCTGGCCCGCTTTTACAGACGGGTCCTCTGGCGCTCGACCCCTGGGTGGGTGAGCTGGTCTGCCGGGTTCTACAGATGCGATGGTTCTCAGAGGCCCTCGAGCGTCTTCCTCGTTTTTGCGGGGCGGGTAGCCTTACTAAACTTTCTGTTCTATAATTTGGGGGTAAATAAGTAGATGTTAACTGAGAGTGTTGCTTTAAATTACAAAGGTTACGAATAAGTGAGTAATACGGTGATTAGCATTTGGGTTTAATTTTAGTTTTATTTGTCATGCAAGACGGTTCTGTGTTTGGTTTGTGATGGAATACATAAAACGTGTGACCCGTCCCCACTGTGGAGGAACCCGTGGGCACGGCTGGTGTGTGCGCACCCGGGTCTGTGTTTGCTGTGCGACATCACACAGCAGCACCGATGGCCCCTCAAGGCAGCGGGGGACAGTGCGGCGGTCACCTCACTGTGTTGGAGCAGCGCTGCCCGGGAGACGCCGCCCGTGCCTCTCATCAAGGGAAACCCCAGCGCTCTGTGGGGGGGACGTGCACAGAGTTGGTGGCAAAGCGGTAACACAGGTGTAAGCCCGGGCGGAAGCATGCGGTGATGCTGGGTGTGCTTCCCAGCGGCCTGAGCGGGCACAGTCGGGTGAGGGAAGACGGGCCACGTGTGCCCTGAGGGAGGGTGCGGCAGGTGGAGGTGTGGGCTCACTGTGCACCTGCGGATCCCCCAGGCACGTTCACAGTGCCACAAAGCTTAACACAGAAGCCAGCCCCCGGGCCAGCGCTGAGGGGGAGTCCTGGTTGCTGGTGAACTCGGCGCTGGCCCCTGGCTGCCGAGCTCCGCCTGCTCCCTGCTCCCTGCTCTCGGCTGCGATCTGTCCTCAGGTGTCACCCCTTCGCTCTGCTCAGTCACTGTGCCGTGCTCCTGTAAACGCGCGGTGTCTCTTGCTGTGCGTATATTTTACGTTAAATGGACAATTCTGGACCCGACTCTTTCTGAGGTTTTCTTCGCTTAGCCCTGTCCTGTTGAGACGTGTCGCGGTCTGGTTTGCTCTCTCTGTGCCATAGTCCCCACGTTTGCTTCCTGCCCGGCCACCTCATCCTCGTACACGATCCTCCCGTTCCCTTGGGATGTGTAGGGAGCAGGGGGCTGGCTGGGCCACTGGACAGACGTACCTGATTTCGCGAAGTGCTGTCGTGGGCGCCCACAGTGGCCACTGCCTTCTCTCCTGTCACGGTGTGCGGTTCCTCCCGCCGCCCGTCCGCAGACACTTGCGACGCTCTGGCCAATCCTGCCGGCGCGAAGCGAGACGAGGTATTCAGTTTTCAGTTTAGTTAAATCTCACTTTTTAAAGTTCCTATTTTATTGGTTCAGGGTATTATGTTTACCCTTTTCATTTTTCTTGGTTTGTTTCAGTGATCTTTTCTAACTTACGTTAATTGCTTAGTTTGTTTAGTTTTAACCATTTTTATTTCCTGGTAAATGTATTTAAAACTATGCGTTTTTTCCTAAAGTACTGCTTGCAGCTGTGTCTCACAAATTTTCACATACAGTGTTTTCGTTACTCAGTTGTAAATATTTCTTAATTACTTCTTTAACGTGTGTGTTTTTTTAGGGGATATCATTTAATTATGCACACACAGGGCTTCTTCCAGCAGCGTCACACTGTGATTCACAAACCGTGCGTTTGCCTGTGTGGTGACGGTTCAGCGCTTCGGCGTGTTCGCAGGGCGGCGCAGCCGTCGCCAGGCAACTTTAGAGCGTCGTCATCTCCCCAAGAGGAACCCTGCGCCTGATCGGTTTTCTCCCGTCCCCCGAGCCCTCCCATTCCCCCTGCCCCGGGCGACCACCCATGCTGTTCTGTCTCCACCGATTTGCCGGTTCTGGACGCTCGACAGGGCCAGCGCCGGGCGTGCGCGGTCTTCGCGCCTGGCTGCTTGCGCGGCGCCGTGTCGTCCAGGTCCGTTCAGCCCGATACCCGCCAGCTCTTCATGGCTTTTATTGCTGGATGATGAATAGTCCATCGTAAGAAAGAGCACGTTTCTAAACCCATTCATCCCTTGATAGACATCTGGGTCGTGTCCATGTTTTGGCTTTTAGGAGCAGTGCTGTGGTGGACATTACTGTGCACACCTGTGTGGACAGGTGCGTTTGTTCTCTTGGACGTATGCCTACGAGAGGGATGACCGGGTTACGTGGTAACTCTGTGTTTAATCGTTTGAGGAATTGCCAGACTATTTTTCAAAGCAGCTGCACCATTTTGCATTCCCACCTAAATGCAAGAAAGTTCCAGTTTGTCCACATCTTCACTAACATTCATTATTATCAGTCTTTTTGGTTCTCGCCGTCCTCCTGGGTGTGAAGTGGTGTCTGGCTGTGGTTATGACCTGTGTCTCCTTGATGGCTGAGGATGCCGACCGAGCACCTTCTCAGACGCTTATTGGCCATTTGTGTGTTGTCTTCAGAGAAATGTCTACTCAAATCCTTTGCTCATTTTAAAATTTGTCTTTTAATGAGTTGTAAGAGTTCCTTAAATATTTTAGATAGTTTTTTTTTTTATCAGATATATGATTTGAAAACTTTTCTTATGTAAAAATTTCTCCCAATGTGTGGGTTGTCTTTAAATTTTTTAAAAGATGTCATTTGAAGCACATAAGCTTTTTTTTTTTTGGATGACGTCCAGTTTATTTTGCTTTTTTGACTTTTGGTGTCATATTTAAGAAACCATCACCAGATCTGAGGTCATAATTTGCCTCTACATTTTATTCTAAGAATTTTATAGTTTAAGTTCTTAAATTTAGGTCTTTGATTCATTTTGAATAGATCTTTATATATAGTGTGAGGTAAGGATCCACATTTTTCTTTTCATGAGGATATCTAGTTGTTCCAAGATCATATGTTGAAAAGACTATTGTCAAAGTCAGTTGGCTGGAAATGTGAGGGTTTATCTCTTGACTCTCAGTTCTGTTCCACTGATACGCACATTCCTTATGCCGCAGCCACACTGGCTCGATCACTCTAGCTTTGTAGAAAATTTTGAAATTGGGAAGTGTGAGTTCTCCATCTTTGTCCCTTTTCAAGACTGTTTTGTCTATTCTGAGACTCTTCCATTTTCATATGGGTCTTAGGATCATCTTGTCAATTGGCATATAGGATTTTTAATTAATTTCTATACTTTATTGTGTTTGGAGAGCAGTCTATAAGGTAACGGTCCTTTAGAGTATACTGAGACTTTTTTGATTTAATATGTGGTTTATATTTGTCAGTGTTATATGGTATGTTCAGAAAGGATTTGTATTGTCCTTTGGGTGTAGAAGTTTATATCTCTTTTAATAGCTTGAGCTTATTAATACTATTCACATTTTTTAACATTGCAAATGTAAGAACTATTACAGAGAGATCTTGTACACTTTTCTAGTTTCCCCCACCGGTAACATTTTGCAAAATTACGATAGAATGTCACAACCAGGAATTGACGTTGATCAGTGACGGTGGTAGAATCCACCGATCTTATTCATAATTTCCCAGTCTTGTTGGTACTTGTGTGTGAGTGTGTGTGTGCGCGCAGGCGTGCTTAGTTCTGTACAGTTTGTTGTCTGTGCATGCTGTATCCACCATCACAGTCAAGATGCTCAACAGTTCCAAAGCTGTGAGGGTTCTCATGCCCCCTTTAAACCCACATTCACGTCCCTCCTGCCACCTACCCCTCTCCTCATCCCTAACCACAGGCAGCCAGTAATTTGTCCTTCATTTCTCCAATTTGTCATTTCAGAAACATTATGTATAAGTGGGACAGTGCAGCATGGAATCTCGGGATTGTCTCTGCTGCTCAGCAGTAACTCCTGGGGGCCTGCGTCGGTGCGCGGATCGGGGCTTGTACCTCTGCACTGCGAGCAGTGTCCATGGTGGGGGTGGGGTGCGGGGGGACAGTTCCGTGAAGGATCCATGTGTCGGAGCGAGGCTGGACCGATTCTAGTGTCTCTTTGTTACAGATAAGCTGCCGTGAGCGTTGCTGGGGACGGTTTGACAGAAACTTAGGTTCCATTTCTCTGGGGAGGTGCCCAGGGCCGAGGCGGTGTTCCCCTCTGCATTCCTGTCGGTCGCTGCAGCGAAGCTGATAGAGGTTGAAGAACGCTCTGAGGTGCGTGTGTGCTCCTGATGGCCGTGTCATCCTGTCCTCTCGTTCCTTTTATCTGTTTATAACACCCTTCTTTGCCCCTCACTCTGTCTTTTAACTTTTAGTTTGTCAGATGTTAAGATCGTAGCTCAACTTTCTTTTCATTCATTCGTTTTGTGTGTTTTTCAGTCTTTTTATCTTACCTTTCTTGGCTTTTTAAAAGTTTGTCTTTTGTAGCAAACAAATTGTTGGATGTTGTTTTTTTAAAAGTCAACTCTTTTTTCATTGATTAATTTATCCCATGTACAGTTATTGAAATTATTATATTATTACTAATTTCTACTATTTTATCTCATTTTCCATTTACTGATATTTTATCTTTTGTTTTTGTTCCTTCTTTATATCTCTACTTCCATTGAATACATCGTTTTTGTTTTATCCCCGGTTAAAAGTTATACATTGTATTTATGTGTTTATGGTGAGTCCCCTAAAATTAAGATCTTTTGTCATGGGTAGTTCTCATTCTGACTTTTTAAGCTTAACAGTATCTCAGCTCCTAATAAGACCCCGGGGTGGGGGTGTGGTGTGTGGGGGCGCCCTGCCCACGTGCTCAGCTGACAGGGCGAGGGCAGCCGCAGGACATGCTGCAGAGCTCTCACCTTGGCTCTGGTTGAAAACTGATGGGTGATTTAAAGCCACGTTAGTGTTCCTTACGACATTAGTGGAGAACGTAGTAGAGCTTGCTTGTTAAGAGCGCTGATGTGGAAGGCAGAATTCTGAATGGGAGTGGTCGGGTGGGCGAGGCCAGCATGTGTGAGGACCCCCGTTGGGTCCGCAGAGCGGAGGGCGGCAGGGCTGTGTTCTCCTTCCTTGTTATTGAAAACTTCGTTGCTATTGAAAACGTAGATTCTAAATTGCCGGTGATTTTACAATTAGTCTCTCCAAATTTATGCATTCCTTCTGTATCTTAGCTTTGTAGCTATTCTGTCACAGTTATTTAGCCTTCATTGTTTTACTGATTTCTTCACCTCTATTTGTCGTTTACCATGTTTTTTATAAAGGTTATTGAGTATAATTTACATGGAATAAATGGATGCATTTTATGTTTCTGGTTCTGCGCATTTTAACAAATATGCCACCACAATCAAGGGGTAGAACATCTGCATCACCCTTATTCCCTCCTGTCACTTTGCAATCACTCCCTCCTCCAGCCCTTGACCATAATGACCACTAGTCTCTGTCACCACAGGTTTGCTTAGCCTTGTTTAAAATTTCATATAATTGGAATTGTTCACTTTTACTCTGTGACCAGCTCCGCTTACTCACCGTGCTCACGAGGCCACCTGTCGTGCTGGCTTCCTCTGCCGAGCAGTGCTGCGGGCTTGGTGACTCCGTAACTTGTTCATCTGTTTATCTGCGTTTATCTGAGAGACACTGGGGCTATGTCCAGGGTTTGTCTGATGTGAATAAGGGGGCTGTGAACATTCATTTACAAGAAGTTTTTGTGTAGCCATGATTTCATTTCTCTAGGGTAATGCCCGGGATTGGAATTGCTGGGTCACTTGGCAACTGTGTCCCCTTTATGAGAAACTGGAAGACTTTTCTGGAGCAGCTGTGCGAGTGTGGGAGTGGCCGTCCAGCGCCCTTGTCAGCACATGACCTTTTCATTGTAGTGGCGTGTAGAGGGACCTCACTGTGGTCCTAATTTGTATTTTCCGGAGAATGATGTTGATCATCTTTTTATGTGTTCATTGTGTGCTGTCCATATATTTTTTTTTTAGGAAGTGTCCAAATCTTTTGCCCATTTTTAAAAATTGAGCATTTTTTCTTATCGCATTGTGAAAATTCTTTATATGTTCTGGGTACGAATGCTATCCAGAAAATAGATACGATACAGGTAGCAAATATTTTCTCCAAGTTTGTGATGCATCCATTTTTTTAATGGTATCATTCAGTGAGCAGATGTTTCAGTTTTGATGCAGTCCTCTTTATCAGTTAAAAAAAAATTTTGTGTTTTCTTGTGTCTCTCTACCTCAAGTTCACAAAGACTTTTTCTTAAGTATTCTTCTAGAAATTTTAGTTTTAGCTTATTTGTGGTTAAGCCTGTGATCTGTGCGTGGTATGATGAGGTAAGGGTTGAGGTGCATTTTATTTATAGATAGATATTCAGTTTTTCAATACCATTTGATGAAAAGGATTCTACTTTCCCTATTGGATTGCTTTGGCACATTTATTGAAAGTCGACCACTTATGTGTTGGTCCTTTTCTGGACTCTTTATTTTGTTCTGTTGAAATGCTAGAGCGCACTGTCTTGATTAAAATGGCTTTATACTAAGTCTTGAAATCAGGTGGTGTTGTTAGACAGTTAGGAAGCTGTGAGAGGAGGGAGTGAAGGCCCAGGTCTGTAACTATAGGAATGAGAAGAATGGACGACCCTCACTTGTCCGAGAAGGTTGGAGTCAGCTTCTTCCCAGCTCCCATCACTGTTGATGTTTTGGCCTCGTCCCTTGCATCACGACTGTTTGACGACACCTGGAGTGCAGGGTCCTTGCGGGAAGGTTTTCCGTCTGCTCTGCCCGGCTGCGTCCGAGGACGCGCTGTCCGCGGCCGCTCTGGCCTCGCGAATTGCGTTGCTCACGGAGGAAGACTTCGAGTCCCAGCCACGCCGTGGTCC